>JAJOZX010001378.1:405000-912500 GCA_023014485.1 Bathynomus jamesi | reverse complement strand
GAGTGTTATTATTGACACGATAGAAAGTTCGTTTTGCCTTGTTGAGACAAGATTCCATAAACGCAGATGGATAACACAGATCACTTCCAATACCGTTGATTTTTTCCAATTCGGCATCGATGTATTTTGGAATCCGCATATGCGCAAAGATATAGACAAAATCGAAAGAGTTCAAAGACGAGCAACTAAGATGATTCCGTCTCTTAGGTCAAAGTCGTACGAGGATAGGCTTAAAGAGTTAAAATTGACTACACTCGAGACTAGGAGGTTAAGGGGTGATCTAATCCAGGTTTTCAAAATTATGAATGGGTTTGATAACGTAGATAGAGATAGCTTTTTCGAAATATCTCAATATAATAGGACTAGAAATAACGGGTGTAAGTTGACAAGTAGAAGGTTCGAGACAGCAGTTGCGAAAAACTTTTTTACGCATAGAATAGTAAATAGCTGGAATAGTTTGCCGGTAGAAGTAATTAGTAGCACGTCTATAAACATGTTTAAGAATCGATTGGACGCGCATGTTGATAGAAAGGGTATAGTTTAAGGTAGTAAAATTAAGGCTTTGTGGGGATAGATCCCACAGCTCAACACAAGTGTTGTGGGATATAGGGAGGCAGCGTCTTGGGTTAGGGGATACTCTCTGTCCTTACACACCCCATTTAAAGAGATTCCTCTGCCGAGTGGTGCCCCCCATAGTACTGTGAGGTATTGAAAAACTCATGATCTTCACTTGCCCCACAAACACCTTTAAATGGGAGACCCATAATGGGTGCACACACATTTCTACATTACTGTACAGTCTTTACAGCCACACCTACACTTTTCCTCGTAAGTGTATATATTGTAATGTATATGGTTGTAAATTTGACTTGGTCCGCAATCGATATGAACCGTGACTTGATGGATACCGTAATGAAATTGACTGGATTCTTTGGATCTGATATATTTGCATGTCCGTTATATTAGATATAGAGTGTAACATATTTGTGGATAGTAGTCTATTATGACTTGATCCTCTGGATCGAGAGATTCTATCTTTAGTTTTAAATCGATAATTAATTATTTTTAAATTGATAATTATTTAGTTTCGTAAAAATTGGTCGTTGCCAATTTACCGGCAGTTTTTAAATAAGTTTCTTATGTTCTTGTGGTTCGGAACCCACGTAAAATTGTAGGTCCCCTCCGCCACCACGGAGGACATACACAATACACGATTACGAACCCAGTTAGGTAGACCAGCCATGAGTGGATCCTAGGGTCTTTGTTGGTCTGAAACATTATAACATTATTATAAGGCAGAGTGTTAAAACCCGGGCAGATTTCCAGTATAAATTTGTATTTTTATAATTCATTTGATCTTGTGCTAAAAATCGATATTTTTCCTTACAAATCTGTATGCCTCTCTGATAATTTTTATTTTTACTTCTCCGTTTATTGCATATATATGTATATATATATATATATATATATGTGTGTATATTATTTCTTTTTCCTTTTTTTTTCTTCCTTTCTGTAACCTATATATAGGCTGTAACCTTTTTATGTACTTCAGTGTTCCTGAGGATGTCATTAGACGAAAGCGCTTGAGCACCATTTTGTGTTTCCTTTCCTTCGTGGTTTTATTCATCATAAATATTTTTCACGTGTTACTTTCGTGAAATAATTTTCATATATATATATATATACACATTTAACTGCAAAGAACACGCAGTATAAATAACGTAAAGAACGACGCTTGTATAGGAGATATTCCGCGCAAGACGAGAGAGAGAACGAAACAAATGAAAAAATGAGGTAACCACCCGGGAATCGAACCCGGGATCTTCCGATTGCCGGTCAGATGCGATACCATTACACCATGGGCCTCACTCTTCCAAATGCCGTAATTCTTCTCTCTCTCTCGTCTTGCGCGGAATATCTCCTATACAAGCGTCGTTCTTTACGATATATTATATATGACATAATATATATATATATATATTTTTTTTTTTTCGTTAGTTTTAACGAAAATATCACGACTTAACCTAACCAATCGTCAATTTGTGTGGGTATAACGGAAAAGTACCGCGACTCCTTATCTTATAAAAAACTGGGAAAAGTGCAGCAAATTCCCATCAAGGCTATTTATAATATTAATTTAAAAAGTATCTCCATCTTGACAACTTGTTAAAAAATTACTAAATTTAAACAACTGCAATCTGCGAAAATACGTTATAATTATACTGTACGTTAGATAATTTTAGACCGTAAAAGGTACCTCAATTTGCAATCATTAATTTAGGACCGTAAAAGCGACGATACCCGAAATATAAAAGCATTAATGTAAAAATGCGCTGACCACGCGGATTTTGCATTTGCAAAATATCCCTCACCAGGATTCGAACCGGGGACATCTCACTCGAAACTTTGAGCGTCAGGGGACCATTCTGAGTTGTATCACATTAAACGGACGTGTTAAGTGCCTCGAGAAGTTGACGCTCAAAGTTTCTGGTTGAGGTTTTTAAGTTTTGGATTTTGGTTAAAAATAGAATAGTTACACTTTTTCTTTGATATGAACTCAATCCGATTTAAATGTAACGCGTTTCTCGCGTATATTGACGTTCTGAATGTAGTTGTCTAGGTTACCTTTAAACGTTAGACAGTCCCGAAGCTGAGCCTTATCTGCTTAGGAAATAGCTGGTGAGGGAAGCTATATTTTGGCGCCTCTTTGCTAGTGACCCGTTGCCCGCGTTGGGCGTCTATCATGAAACAGAAAAACTTTAATATTTGCCATTTACTATCACTTATTTGGACCACAGTAGATTTAATATCCCAGAAGGGTTCCTTGTTCCATACACAGTCTGTGTATTTTGCACACACACACACATATATATATATATATACTCTGAGCGGTAAGGCTCTCTGTGGAGAAATGAGCTCCGGATGTTGCCTGTTTTTGACTGTCAACTACAACGCTTTATATCTGAAGCAGTATTTTGTCGTAAACATGTTTAAATATGCCGCATCATTAAGTTAACTTGCGTATCTAAAGAATGAAAAGCATCTTCGAACAGTTAATAATGTAATAAATTTATTTCTTAGTATTGTTTCGTCGTCTTACAGTGCAACAAATTTTCGATTCCAATTTCAATTCCATCCCCACTCGAAGTCGATTCCAAATCCAATTCCATCCCCACTCGAAGTCGATTCCAATTCCATCCCCACTCGAAGTCGATTCCAATTCCGTCTCCACTCTTGAAGTCGATTCCAATTACAGCTAATCAAATAAGTTCGATTCCAATTCTTATTTCTGCCAAAAGTATCAATTTCAGATTATTTTTATTCAAGAATTTGAACTGGGCTCGTAATTTTGGTATCCACTAGTATATATATATATATATATATATATATATATATATATATATGCAGGAAAGAGGAGCCAAGGACCAATGCCGCAAAAATGTCCCCCCTCCCACCGTCCCATAGAAGAAGAAGAGCCAAAATCAAGGTCCAGGATTTTTGAGATGCCTGAAAAACTGCGTTTGAAACATTAGAAGTTATAGACAGGGGGAAAGATGGACTGAAGAAGATTGTTCCAGAGTTCACCGGCTGAGTAGATGAAAGACTGAAAATACCGATTAACTCTTGCGTTAGAGAGTTGGACAGAAAAGGAATGAGAATGTATCGAAAGCCTGGTGCTGCGTGCTCTCTTTAAAGGAGGAGGCACGCAGTTAGAGAGTTCAGAAGAGCAGTGTCCGTTATAATAGCGACAGTAAAGAGAGAATGAGGCAGCATTGAGGCGAAGAGAGAGAGATTGAAGACAGTCAGTAAGAGGCGGGAAATTGATCAGAGGAAACGTCTTTGATTCCACCCGGTCAAGTAGGGCTGTGTAGGTTGAGCCACCACACACATGAGAAGCGTACTCCATACAGGGGTGGACAAGACTCCTGTACACTGTGTACAGAGACAGCAAATGAGCTGGGGTGAAGAAATTGCGGAGTCGGTAGAACACACCTAACCTCTTAGAAGCTGTTTTGAAAGGAGAGTAGGCCCTATATGTGATCTTTCCAGGAAAGATCACGCGACAAGGAAACACCACTAATATTAAGAAAAAAGAAAGGACTGAGTTGTGTATTATTGAAGGGAAGGGGATAGTCGTAGGGAAGACTGTGACGAGCAGACAGATGGAGGAACCGAGTTTTTAAGCCATTGAAAGCCACATGGTTTTCTCTCTCCCAATCAGAGGGTGACTGTTGAGAGGGACGCTTTGCAAAACGGGTGGAGAAGTAAAGAGTGGAATGATCGGCATAGGAGTGGATAGGACAGGAAGTGCAACTTAATAGTTCATTGATAAATAAAATGAAAAGAGTGGGTGACAGGAGAGAACCCTAAGGAACACCACTGTTAATAGCTTTAAAAGAAGAACAGTGACCATTTACGACGGAAGAAGAGAGGTGTTCAAGAATCTTCCTATCGAGGATAGATTCAAAAACTTTAGAAAGGCAAGAAATCAAAGCAATTGGACGATAGTTGGAGTGTTGAGAGCGGTCACCCTTCTTTTTGACAGGCTGAATGAAAGTGAACTTCCAGCAGGAAAGAAAAGTACCAGATGGAAGACAAAGACGAAAGAGTTTGCCTAGGCAGAGTGTCAGCACAGAAGCACAGTTCTTGAGAACAGGAGGAACACCATCAGGACCGTACGGATTTCCTAGAGTTGAGCTCAGATAGGGCAGAAAGAACATCTTTAGGAGAGATTCTAATTTCAAACATAAAGTCAGAGGGAGGAGGAAATGGTGAAACAGCACTGGAATCGCTCAGAGTTGATATATATATATATATATGTGCCTCGGTGGTGTAGTGGTTAGCGTCGCTGACTACGAATCCATCGGCCCCGAGATCGAGACTCGGTGACGGCAGTGTTCATCCTCCTACACAATAAAGAAAGTGGTTGGTAGATAAATGGGTACCCTGGGTGGCCCAGTGGTTAAGACGCTGGGCTGCTGCTGGTGGGGCGTGGTTCGGATTCCACGTTAAACTGTAGGTCTAAGGTGGAGTGAAAAGCTCGACCTTCGTCAGAATGAACAATTCGTGCGGAAACTAACCAAAGGTTACCAAAGGTTATGAAATAAAAATGCCCCCACCACAGTTCGAACTCGGGACCACCTAAGTAGAAATCGTGAGCGCTACCTAGGAGATTTTTCTTTCATTAACATCCATTTCCTTTTCTTACTAATTAAAGTATAAATTAATAAAATTTCATCATAATTATTTCACGTTATTTTGTGGCTGTTACGGAAATTCGAAATGACCTCGTATATATATATATATATATATATTAGTAGTCTGTATATAGTATAATTAACCTGTTAATACCTGTTAACAGTTCCAAAGCAATGTTGTGCTGTCTCTGAAACAGACACAACATTCATCACCCCCAAAAAAGGGGGGGGGGGGCAAACTACTCGGAAAACGTGGAAGTGTTTCTGAAAATGAACGTCTCTTTGTTTGTTTTTGTCTTCAAAAAGAAAAATTTTAATCTTTTAAGACCGAATTTGTTGGAGTTTTTTTTTAAACTAAAACAACATTGAGCGTTCAAATTGAAGTAATTAATGCTGACAATGGGTTAGTAGGTTCGATTATTTAACAGTATAATATATATATATATATATATATATATATATATATATACGTATTTTTTTCAGGATTCAGAGAAAGATTTTATTGAAAATAATTCCACTTGATGAGGTGAGCGAATCTTTCAGAGAATTCAAATCCCGCTTTAAATGTTTCAAATAGTTTCGTATTCATTATAGAATGTTTAACCTTGTTCCTTCTCAATGTATTTAGGGGCTCCCCTCCCCTAACTTATTTAAATCTTTCTTTGGCCCTTAGCGCCCCCTCATCTCACTGGCTTCCCCCTACACCCGTAATGGCAGCAATTGGCACCGTGCCCAGCTAGTCTTAGTATAGCTCGGCATGAATATAGACAATGAGGGACCCCACTGCGGGGTTGTACGCGCTGGAGTGGCTGGTTTTTTTTTCTAATTCATAAACATTTTAAAATTTGAACAATGTAAATAAATTGTACTCGTTTTAAATTTGACAATTGCTCAAGAGTCGTTTTGGGTCTCGAATCCATCCGTAATAAGACTTTGGTGGGTATCAGGTATATATAATACACACTATACCCATCCTCCATTCACACATATCCTTGATTTATTAAAAGATATAAAATGTACAAACATACTTTTGTCATTGTTATAATTTCCGTAATTAATAATAATAATAATAATAACAATAATAATACAATCTTCATATATTGTAACTCACTGAAAAGCAGTTAACCTGGTTTTAAACTATTGTAAGTGAAAACATTAAAAAAAAGGCAGACAAAGCTACTTAAAATAAATATTTAGCTTTTTCAAATGCATTTCTTTGTGTAAAACACCTTTTTCAGTTAGTTACAAAGTTACAAAGAATATGTCTTATCGTTACATTGCAATACGAGTGTGTATATATATATATATAAACTTGCGTAACAATATATATATTATATTTCGTGCTATCCGTTAATATTATAATAATTATTAAAAAGATGATAGTGTTTAATTATACGGGTCTTCGGGTAGTGTTTCTGGTGGGGTAGTGGGGCTGAGGGCGTTCGTATATAAATTTATTTGTTTACCTTGAAAACGAACGAAAACGATACGGTTTCTATTATTCAAGGATTTTCCCTCGAAGAACGAAAGTAAATTTATTTCAGAAGGTGAAAGCAATAAACTGGTTTTGGCTAAACGACCGCTTGCGGACGAGCAAACACGTAAAACCAAACGAGTACAAAAGCCGTTTTTGTTGGTACAAATTTTGTACTTCTTCGTTCTTCGGTATAGATTCAAATATTCACGCATAAAGCAAAAATATTCAAATATTAGCGCCTAACCCTATGGGCTCGATGCCTGATTGTGAGCGGCGAGGTACTGGTTTCGCTCAGGGATGCTAGTGCCTACGTTGGGTTGGGCCGGCCACCCACGCTGTTAACGGCCGGGCTCGATGCCTGATTGTGAGCGACGAGGTACTGGGTTCGCTCAGGGATGCTAGTGCCTAGGTTGCGTTGGGCCGGCCACCCACGCTGTTAACGGCCGGGCTCGAGTGACCCTAGGGGCATTCTCATCCCCACACAGCGGGGAAGTGAGTTCCCGGGCTGTAAAATTATTGTACAGCGTCTATAACTTAATGATGATGATTTGAAAGTATCACATTTTGTTTTTACTTTTTAACTACATTTTACTTTTATCTCTTTACGGGACTTATATAATCTTTTATTCATCATTGAAACTTTTCCGAATTGAAATGGGTGGGCACGATGCTTATGTTGACGTCACTCGCAATTCCGCCAAGGCGGAAGAGGCACGCCTAAATGAATCCCGGAACGCGAGAAATCTTAGGGGTCAGAGCCAGCGACGAAGAAACTGAAAGGACGTGAAGTCAACGATGATGGTTGAGCATCCTTCATGCCGCGAATATTCACCCCTTCTCTTTTATTTCTAATTTTACTTGGTTTATCCACTCCAGAAGCGAGAGTCTCTATCATCAATCTCTTTAGTAAAGAAACTGTAGTACTGGAATGGTTTCGTTTCACTGGAAGAGGATTCACGTATAAATGTCGCCGTTAACCGCCTCAATTTTCCTCCGTATGAGCCACCAGGGCCATATGACAGAGAAGACCTACAGCTTAACGTGGATCCGAATCACGGGTCGCTACATCATCTGAACGCGGACGACGCTCACCCATCCAATTACTGAACGGACCGAACGTCGCTTAACATCACTGATCTCACGGAAAGTGGTGATGCGACGTGACCACGTGACCACGACGTAACCCATTAAGAATAAATACTCGTTGTTACCAATTATTAACAAATTTATTACGAAACTAACGATTAATTAAGCGTAACTTCTATTGACATTAATTAAGCGTAACTTCTCATTTAACATTAATTAAGCGTAACTTCAAATTGTAAATTTGTATCAAACGTTATATCTCTGAAATGACACATGTCCACGATATTAGAAGAACTTCTAGTAATATTATCTGATATTACCATAGAAGTCCTCACAATGATATATTCTAGGGTGGAAGGTAAAAAAAACTTTAAAAGTACTCTCCTATCATTTGAGGGCCTCCGAGGAAGAAGTGGCTAAGCGACAAAAGCAAAAAACGCCAGAAAAAGCTTCATAAATTTTTACCAATTTGAAAGTGACTCGTACTTTTGAATTTTTTAAGATATTTCGTCGAAATATCTTCAAAAGTTCAAAAGTTATTTCACTTTCAAATTGGTACAACGTTTAACTGCGTTATCTGTTTTTTTTTTTACTTTTGTCGCTTAGCCACTTCTTCCTAGGGGGGTCTCATTTATAATGTTGATTAATCTAAAGTTTTATTTCTGATGATATCATGGTTATTTATAAGTCCAACAGTTCTACAAGGTGTCCATAAAGTCACGTATCATAGGAAAATACATTTATTTTGTTTTATTTATTCGTTCGAAATGGTTTCCACCAATCTCAAAAAATGTTCGTAAACGAAACAGCAGGTTTCTTTGAATGTTCCTCAACATATTTGGCCTGATGGAGACATAAATAAATAGACATTGCTTATGTTCTTATGATGCGTGACTTTATGGACACCCTGTATTACATCGCATCTCAATTATTGAACTGCCATGCAGACTCATTTTTATATATATGAGACTAATGACTTCAAACGAAGGCTGACTCAACACTGGTACAGTGTCCGGATTGATGAGGCCAATATAGTACATTTCAACCACATTTTTGGACATGACTTTTGATATGAATCTTCAGGGATTTATGGAATCATCTTATTTTCAGTAATGATACATTTAATTAGAAAACAAGGAGAGAGAGAGAGAGAGAGAGAGCGCTTCAAAGATCTTTCGGTCCACTCGGGGAGGTTCCTGTTACTAAACTAGTTGATTTTTACTATTCTACAGTGATAGAAAACTGGATAGAAAAGCATACGGCTCTGTCCCCACCCCTCCGCGCCACAGGTGGGTACGGAAAAAAGTTGAAGAACATACCTTGACCCTCTGGAAAAATAGTCAAGTAAATTTTACGGGAAAGAGGAGAATATGGAAGCTAGCTCTATAATTACGCTATGCACACAAAGAGATAGTACGCTAGATAGCACCGCTCTATAAACTAACCAATAATATACTTGTGCCGATCGCGCATCAACCACTTGGTATCGTCACAAGAACATCGAACGTGTGGTTTTAATTTTATACAATATATTTACGGCTCTATTTACCGAGGTATCGGTCCAACAAAGCTTCCATGTCCCACTCTAGGTTAGCCCAGAAGGATTAAGAGATAAAGGTTAAACTCCGCGTGTCTACATTCATGTACGTGCGAAGCCATCGCGCCGGCAGTGACGAAATGCTTCTACGGGAAAGGGGTTGAAACGGGAGCTGAGAAGAGAACTCGGATTTTCCACACCATGCTCTTACCCGTCACGTGCGTACAGCCACCCAAGAGAAAGAAGAGGAAAATAGAAATCGTGACAGCAGAAACGCAACTCTACCTCACCTAATCCATGCCGTGCATTTTTTTGTTTCTTTTGGTTCATTATGAAATTATGTATTTCTACAAAATACTTATCTAGTCTATTAACAAGGCAGGCAAGTGTGTGAGCGTGTTCTCTGTAATTGGATATCTGTGATTTGTATGTGTCTGCCAACTCTTTGAATGTCGTCATTTCAACTTGGGTCTCCCGCCGTGAAAAGTGTTTATGCGGCAAGTGATATACCGAGTCGTTCATACTTCGTGGTGTTGTGCCACCACGAGAGTAGAGAAAATCCCTTTCCGGCGAGGGATATCAGTGGAGGGTCCCTGTATCTATCCCCGCGAACTTGTCCCTTACGGAATATGAAAGTGTTTCGTGGGTGATTACCAGTTTGTTTCCGCAGCGAATTCAAGAGACTCCCATTTAGAGGAGTTTATGAGGCAAGTGATAAAAAATGAGTTGCTCGAGAGAGAGTTACATGGAGTTACAAGGAAATGAGGGAGTCATAACAGCTTTACAGCCGACTGTATTTGGCACCCTTGGGTTTCGTCGTTCAAAGAGAGAGAGAGAGAGAGAGAGAGAGAGAGAGAGAGAGAGAGAGTACCAATATGTCGTAGTGTACTTCGAAAACTCCAATAATTTTCCCTCTCCCTCCCTTTATTTATGTATGTTTTGAATGTTAGCTGCTCCCTTCCCATTAAATTTTAAAAACCCAGACTCCTGATAAACTGGTCTTTGAGGGTCTGACGAGAAGGATTAAATCTGGAAAAAACTTGCCCATTTTAGGTCTCATTTATTTTGCAGGTTTTAATTATATATATATATATATTATATATATATATATTACAAACGTTGCGTGCAAAAAACATATGGTAAGAAAATAGTAATAATATTATTACGAATGTCGCTTTACCCACTCGATACAATAATCAAGCAACAAGAAAAACAACACTGTTTTTCGTGTCTTTACTTCAAATATTTTGTGTTGTTTATTTTTGTCTTGTTTTCAGATACGGTGTATTTTTGTCTTAGTTTTAAAAGAACCAAGAATAGCCTGTACCTTATCAGGAAGGAACAACACAACGCAGGTATTGATGATCATCCCGCACCAAGATTCGGCTGTAAAATCCTTTTGTATAAACAAAATTTTTATATTCTCTCTCTCTCTCTCTCTCTCTCTCTCTCTCTCTCTCTCTCTCTCTCTCTCTCTCTCTCTCTCTCTCTCTCTCTCTCTCTCTCTCTCTTTTTGTTCAAACGAGAAAAAGTCAGGTTTAATTTCCCGTTTTGGCGGTTCCGTTTTTTTTTTTTTTTTAAATCTTCCGGAACGTCGTTTGGGAAAAAGGTGTCATAGTAAATAGTTAAATTTAAGGTATACTATAACGCATAAGATATTTATTTCTCCGCAATTATAACGGCACAATAATATATATATATATATAATATATATATACTGTATATATATATATATATATATATGTGTGTGTGTGTGTGTGTGTGTGTTTATTTATGTTTGTTTGCGCACAGACCTATTGAAGGGATCATTAAGTTCGCACCAAACATTGTGAACCATTTTCTTCATTCTAATGGGACATTCTTGAAATACTCCAATTTTTTTTAACAGATTTTTTTTGGTTAAATAAATTTCTACCATAGATACAGTTGTAGATTCATGATTATATATATAACACTAAAATAATAAAGAGATATATTACATTTACTAACCTTAAGTATCTGACATACCAATATATTTACGGTACGTATTAAGTTTAGATGTTAATCACGTAAGAGGATTGTTCAATTAAACCCCAGTAAAGCTAAGTGACAATTTGTATTATTGTATTTTTATTGTATTATTGTATTTTTATATTATTATTGTATTATTGTAACAAAGCAGAAATTGTAATATTGTATTACGTACGGTATTCTATAAATAAAGAATCATCGTTTGATCGACTGATTTATCGATCGAGTAATATAATAGCGACGCTTAGTAGCGTTTAACCTCCTCCTCCTCCTTATTCGTAATGGCGAAGGTCACGCGACTGAGTAGCGGGATGGTCTACTGTACGTATAGTTTTGATACGGGGGTGGAATTACGGTACGCGCGATCGATGGTTTGTTTATAGACCTTGATTTGAAAAAGAATGAATTTGTAGACTATCATTTCTCACAACTGAAAAATTAAAACAATTATTTTTGACTCGTTACATTAATAAATTTTAATTCGGGGCCTACAAAGACCCAATGCCGAGACTAAGTGCCAAGACTAAGACCTCGAGGTGCGCTTAATTAGAAAACAAGTGAACAGTGATTACCACAGAACGACTTAATTAGAGAGAGAGAGAGAGAGAGAGAGAGAGAGAGAGAGAGAGAGAGAGAGAGAGAGAGATGTAAAAGAATATTTTAGAATTACATTTTGAATGTAGATTTTGGTCAAAAAGTTCGTGTTCAAAACCAGAAAAACCCGGTAAACCTTTAGAAGGAGTAAGCCCTTAAAACGAGAAGAGAAATACGAAACAATTTAAGTGATGATAATCTTGATTCAACCTCCCGTCACTCTTCGCTCCCCCTCCAAAAAAGGGACCATGAAGGGTATCGAAACAGAAAAGGTTAATATAATTTCTGGTGCGTATTCACAATGCACAATCGGGAACAACAACAACAACAACTGTTTCCATTACCAAATATATATATATATATATATATATATATATATATATATGATGCAAACCCACGATGAAAAAGGAAAATGATTCCAAGGCCTTTCATGTATTCGGAAGTACACCTCGTCAGGGAATCCCTAACGAGGTGTGCTTCTGAATACATGAAAGGCCTTGGAATCATTTTTCTGTTTCTTGTGGATTTGCATCGTATATATATATATATATATATATATATATATATATAATCTGGCAGAAATTCTTTAAGTCGGTCTCTCTTCACACGATGGAGGAGCGAGTTGCTCTCTTTCGATCCCTATCTCGCATAGCCAGGCATCTAGTCTTCTTTTGAAGATTTCAACTTTGACATCTGGTTAAAAAGTCTTTGCCCCATGACAATCAAGCTATTTTCTTTCAGTGTTGAGGGTGTCCCATGACGGACTTTAGGTTTTGGAACACTACACATTCTACCTTTTCTATTTTCTAGTGTTGTTTGGATGGTTACTGGGTTCAGTTTGAGGTTAGGTACCACTTTTTCGATCATTTTCCATGTGTAAATTATGGTGTATCTCTCTCTTCTTCTATCCAGCGAATATAGGTTTAATTTACGGAGGCTTTCCCATAGTATATATATACATATATATACCCTACCCTACCCTACAAAGGTTCCGCGTGATGATTTCTCATTTCGCGAAGGTCAAGCTTGTCGCCACTCCTCTCGAGTTGGCCTGGTGAAGTAGTGAGTTGGATTCTTGCGCTCTCCACCTCACATAGCCAGGTACGCCCGGCTCATCGGGGATTGTTCTGAGCCAGGCGTCTAGTCTTCTTTTGAAGATTTCCACTGCAACTCCCTTCGTGTTTCTTAGGTCTTTGGGCAACTGATTAAACAGTTTTGGTCCTCTCACTACAAAACTATTTTCTTTCAGGGTTAAGGATGTTCCCTGTCTCGCCTTCAATTTGGGAATACGACACAGTCTACCGCTTCTACTTTCCATCGTTGTTTGGGGAGTTATGGGATTCAGAGTAAGATTAGGGACTAGTTTCTCCATTATTTTCCAAGTGTAAATAATGGTGTATCTCTCTCTTCTCCTTTCCAGTGAATATAGGTCTAGTTCTCGTAACCTTTCCCAGTAATTTAGTTCTTTGCACCCATTGATCTTGGCTGTGAAGCTTCTTTGGATCCCCTCCAGCTGTCTAATGTCTTCTTTTATATATATATATATATATATATATCCCCGCAAGGGGGTTCTAAGCTCGTGCTCTTGAGTGCTCTTTGTGCTCGTTTGTACGTGCTTGTTCCTGGAGGTTTCACGTGCACCCTCCCGGCCCTAGCACCCAAGGATGATGGGGCTCGACCCTGCAGTCCTTGTCATCCTTGGTCTTTTTCCACTTCGACTGTCCCCTCCACCCTTTCTTTTTCCTCTGTCTTTCCTCTCACTTTTTCTTTGTTTTTCCGCCGAGATATGCCCTTTTAAATAGAGGCGAATCGGTTCTTCCCGAACTTAAAAAAAAAAAAAAAAAAAAATATATATATATATATATATATACAGGGCGTCCCAAAAAAATGTATACACACTTTAAATACTTATAAAGGCAGTGTTTATTAAAATACATTTCATTTTCAAAATGTAATAGAATCTACAGACATTATTTAATTGTTTGTCAACGCCTGTTTTCAAACTGACGTCCGTTCTGGTCCAGGCACTGCTGATAACGCGAAGCAATGGAATCGCAAACATCACGAAACATTTCGTTTGGTATTTGTGTGCATTCTCGTTCAATGGCTGCTCTCAATTCAGCGACTGTTGCAGGTTTTATAGCGTAGACTTTGTCTTTTAAGTATCCCCATAAAAAAAAGTCTAGTGGTGTGAGGTCTGGTGAACGCGGAGGGTATTCTACGAAACCCCTTCGTCCAATCCACATCCACATCGTGCCAAGTACCACTCGCAATACTCCACTCTTCGGTCCGGATCATCATCATCTTCATTAATAGCATGGACTAATCTTGGAATGTAACTTTTCCATTGACAGCGCTTCAAAATGCGTTGGACAGACGATTCTGAAATTCCTACCTCACGACTCGCTTGCCGCACAGATTTTCTTGGACTTTGGTGATACGTTTCCAGTACTCTTTCTTGCTTTGTGGGGCTTGTCGATGTCCGTGGTCTTCCGGAACGCTTCTTGTGGACATTTTGAACAGTTCCATCGGCTTCAAATTATCTCTAATTCGAGTGATGGTAAGTCGCGTTGGTGGATCTGTTTGAAACTCCCTCCTAAACTGTCTTTGCACTTCAACTGCGTTTTCACACTTCCAGTAGCATTTTAGAATGAATTTCCTTTGTTCAAAGCTTAGTCTGACTGCCATTATTAATTCTAATGGGTTTAACTTGGAAAGAAAGAAACATCAATTGAGCTATCAGCTGTTAAAGTGTGTATACATTTTTTTGGGACGCCCTGTATATGTGTGTGTGTCTGTGTGTGTGTGTGTGTGTGTGTGTGTGTAGTGTAATACTGACAGTATAGCTATTTGTGTAAAAATTTCAATCCTACAGCTGCTGTAACTAACTTGTTCATTTGAAAGTGGGATTTTCATACACACTTGGGACACACACTATCAAGATGAATTCAATCTTTTCCACACGAAAGAAGCAGTATTTTCAGTAATGATGTCGCGTAGCCGATGTTTCGCTACAAACTCTTAAATTAAAACCTCGAGAAAGACGGATAACGGGAGAAGAACAACTCGCAACATCCGTAAATAGCGAAATAAAATCGTTCTCGCCGCCATCGGAAAGCCGCTGCTCCGTTGGCCGGATTTTGGGAAAATTAGGAACCGAACACTTTATAAAGAGAAAACTGGAATAGGATCAAACGCGGGAAAAGAAACAAAACGAGAAACGAACAATATTTATTCAGAAAGAAAACTCGTAAAAGGTACAGTATATATTAAATAGTTGGAACGAAGTATCACATCTATGTAGATTTACGGAATACTGACATTTAGGTTTCATTTTGCATTCAGTGACGAATAACTAATCAAAGTATTCTTATCTGAGTATGCTGTTGGATAGCGGGGGGAAGGGGGGGGGGGGTTGCGGGTAGCGCTTCTTCAGCCATCATCAGCCTTCATAGTCGGGCATCGCGCTTGACCTCCGTGGGAAGCTAAAACTTCCCGTAAAACTTTGGTAAGTTGCGAGGGATCGAATGCTTACAAATTATATAGTAAAATGGGGGAAATAAAATACTTTTAAAATGGATGAACATAAATCTTTTATTAAAATATGGGAATCAAAATGCAGTTTCAAGCGTACGCGTAACGCGCACTATTTCAATCATGTGAAAATATGCAACCAGGCATGATCAACACGAGTAAGGCCCATTTTACAAATATCTATTTTTAGGGGGTAGAAGGGGATGTTCTTTTTACCCCAACACCCATACCCTCCGTTATTTTTTCCCCAAGTTGACTACAAAATTAATGTTCTCGATTTGTGCGGAACAAGCTACGAAAAATGTCTAACTTCCTCCGTTTTTCGAAGAATCAACGCGAAGGAAACGGAACATAGAGTGGGTCTTTTTCCCGATGACGCAGTGCACTAAGATTTTATACGAATGTCTTCAACACACACAACGAAGAATTTGATAAAATGATGAACGGTGTTGTACGTGTTACGATGCTTAAACCTGGTCTCGGAACAAAATTGCGTTTCACTGATGTTCAACTTTTTTATCTAAAGGTTAGTCCAAAATTTATGTCTTCAAAAACTAGGGGCTCATGCAGCCAGCTGCAATGTTCGCTACGTGTGCCAAATTGACCTAAAAATGAAGTTGAGGATTGATATAGGGGTGTTTCCCACAGATCTGGAAATCCTTTGTCTAACCCAGAACTTTCACCCATCCGTGACCACTTCTTTTTGAACGACCATCCTATCAGCTAAGATAAGTTCTCTATTTGCATCAAACTTTAATATAACCTTAAAATTCTGAATCTTCTCTCTCTCTCTCTCTCTCTCTCTCTCTCTCTCTCTCTCTCTCTCTCTCTCTCTCTCTCTCTCTCTCTCTCTCTCTCTCTCTCTCTCTCTCTCTCTCTCTCTCTCTCTCTCTCTCTCTCTGAGTCCGGTTGACTGCCAGTTCCGGTCGGAACGGGAGCTGCTTGGCGTCGATCTGAATGTGGGAGGGACGAACTATAGGTTAATCTTGGTGTACAGACCTCCGCATCTCCTCCTCGAGGAGGATACAGCCCTGTACACCGAACTCCGTAGCCTGCTAGGGGATAGGGTGTGTGTAGTTTTAGGAGACTTCAACTGTCGCGGCATAAAGTGGGAAGACAGGACTGCTGATGCTGAAGGGAGGAGGCTAGTTGACTTTGCTGATGAGAACTTCCTCACTCAGTGAGTCAATGAGCCTACACGAGGCGAAAGCGTTCCAGACTTAGTACACGACCGAAGACAACCTCGTCACTGGCCTCACCGTTGACGAATCGTTGGGCGGGAGTGATCACGGTCTGATTAGGTTCCGTGTGTGCGTCCCTCGGGTGAAGCGTAGTAACTCGAGAGGCAGTAAGCTCGATCTACGGCGGGCGGACTTTGTTAGCCTCCGGGATAGCGTAGGTGAGATGGGGTTAGAGGTCGGCGGCGATGTTGAGGGAGTGTGGAGTGCATTCCGGGACGAGTTTATGGTGCTGCAGTCTGCTGCCATACCCTCAAAACTGGTCACCCCTGCTTCAACGCAGCCTAAGTGGTTCAGTCGTGACATCACTTCGGCTATCCAAAATAGGAAAGTAGCGTATAGGAGGGCGAAGGCCAATCGTTCCCATGAGAACACTGAAGCGTATGTCTGCCTGTGTAGGAAAGTGAAGGCGAAGGTTAGGCTAGCGAAAAATAACGAAGAACTACGGGTGGCAAGCCTCTGCAAGGGGAACCCTAAGGAGCTCTTCAGTTATGTTAATAGTAGAAAGCCCATTAGAAGCATTAAAGGACCGAAGCGGCGTTCTGCGGCCCTCCGACGCGGACATCGCTAACGTACTTAATGAGTACTTTGCGGGAGTGTTCACCAGGGAGGACACCCGCATCATCCCCGAGCCAGGCGTCAGGCACGAAGGTGCTGGCCTGGATAGTGTTCGATGTACCGCGACAGTCGTTGCCGATAGAATACACAAACTGAGCGCGTTTGAGGCTCCTGGGCCAGACCAGTTTCTCCCCAGTGTGTTGCAGAAGGTGCGCGACCAGGTGGCTCCCCACCTGGCTACAGTCTTCAACAAATTGTTGGAGACGGGCCAGGTGCTTGGTGACTGGAGGGAAGCCAACGTGAGCCCTATCTTTAAGAAAGGGGATCACGAAAGTCCAGGGAACTATCGTCCCATTAGTCTCACTTCAGTTGTAGGTAAGTTATTAGAGGGGATAATAGCGGATAGGATCGTTGACCATTTGGATTCCTACAAGCTGCTTGGGGACTCCCAACATGGGTTTAGACTGCATAGGTCGTGTCTCACCAACTTGCTCGAGTTTTTCCACGTCATGTTGGGTGAGTATGATAAGAGTAGGGCGATTGATATACTTTATCTCGACTTTCAGAAAGCCTTTGATAAGGTACCTCACCGCAGGCTAATGGCGAAAGTCCGCGCGCTGGGTATCGGTGGGGAAGTAGGCAGGTGGATTGAAAACTGGCTGAAGAATAGGCGGCAGAGGGTTGTAATTAAAGGGGTTAGTTCGGGTTGGGCCTCGGTCACTAGTGGGGTTCCTCAGGGTTCCGTTTTGGGGCCACTGTTGTTTATCATTTACATAAATGATATCGACGGTGGCATCGTCAGTCGGATCGCTAAATTCGCTGATGACACCAAGCTTGGGGCCAATGTTGGGACGCCCGAAGCGATCGAGCAACTGCGTGCGGACCTAGGTAGGATAGGAGAGTGGTCCGAAAAATGGCAAATGCCGTTTAACTTGGGTAAATGCAAAGTGATGCACATTGGCTATGCCAATCCCAAGTCGGGCTACTCGATGTTGGGGAGTAACATCGAGGCGACTGATTTGGAAAAGGACTTAGGTGTGCTAATTAGCAGCGACCTTAAGTTTACCAAACAGTGCGTAGAGGTGGAAAAGAAAGCCCAGAAGCTGTTGGGTTATATCAGGAGGCAATTTCAGTTTCGGAACAAGGAGATTGTGCTCTCTCTGTACAATTCCCTGGTTCGGCCGCACCTGGAGTATGCTGTACAGTTCTGGTCGCCCACTCTCAGGAAAGATATTGAGAGGCTGGAGCGAGTGCAGGTGAGGGCCAGAAAGTTAATCCCTTCCGTTAGGCATATGGGCTACAATCGACGGTTACGCGCCCTGAACTTGTTTTCGCTGGAAACTCGGAGGCTGCGCGGTCAACTGATAGAGGTTTTCAAGTTCTTACACGGGTTCAACGATGTCGATTTTAGTAGCATGTTTAGTTTAAATGATAACCCAACTCGCAACAATGGTTGGAAGTTGGATTTGAAACGGTTTAGGACTAGTGTGTGTGGGAATTACTTTACGTATAAGATCTGTGACACGTGGAACAGGTTACCTTCAGAAGTTGTGAACAGTTCCTCTGTGGACCATTTCAAGAAAAGGTTAGATCAAATCTTGCACACTATTTGAGTGTGTAGAAAATTTTCCGTGGCACCCGTTGCCATTGGTACCTCCTTGGTATGGGCCGCAAGGCCTTTTGAGGTACTTCTTTTCCTTGTAACTCTCTCTCTCTATTAAAGAATCGACTACAACTTTAAAAGGACAAAATACTTCCATCCCACACCATATATGCAAAATACCATCCAGCCAACTCATCGATTACCTAGTTAGTTTTATTTTGAACCTAAACCAATCCCGCAGAGCTTTGAACATTGACGAGTGTATTTGAGGTTGCTTATAGCTTTAAGGTAATACTTTCTCTTTACTGATCGTAAATTGTACAGTTTAGGTATTTATTTTAATTTTTAATCTTAATTATTTTTCAACTTTACTGTTATTTGTAATAGTTTAAAAAAAAAAAAAGTGGCGTACAAAGCGCCGGTGCGAAATTTTGACATGTAGAAGGTGGAGCGTGGCGCTGTTCCACCAGGATGCGTGTGTGAATGGATGTATAACGCTTTACTTCTAACATTTCTTCTCTTCACTACCTTCTGTACTTTACTTTATATCAGAGTTGTTTCCGCCTTCTCACCCCAATTCATTGGGAATCGAGATTTTGATGTATGTATGTATGTACGTATACATTAATATCCTACACGATACATTTTTAACTAATCTTAATTAAATTTCGCCGAAGATGATCCGTGCTTTGGGCTCGAAACATCCGAAATTTAATTTAATAAAGAATGTTATTGATGTGATCGCGTGGGTCTTCCTCTCCCCTAGATCGAAATAAATATTTTCCACCTTCATTCAAATACTTTTCGCGAAATTCCCCCCCCCGCAACAGCAGCAACAACAACAACGTAAGAAATGTCTCTCTCCGTTACATAAAATCTATTTCCTCTTCATTTCCCAGAATCGAATGACTGTAAAATATTATTTCGGACACTCCCGTCAAAATAATTTTGAAATTCACCGGAAAAATATTTTTCAAACTATTTCCGACGCGATGTCGGCGCCATTTTTGCCCATTTTTTGAACATTTATTTACGTATTGATAAAATTTTGTTTAAGTTTTAACTCAAATTAACTCGGTTCAGAGTAAATGTTTGTAAATTAATATTTTTTCTTTACGCAAGTTATTTAATTCTACCTGACGCACCGCTAATGATGTTAAACAGGGTGATCCAGAAGTCACTTAACACTTTTGGTATTTTCTTATGTCAAAAGTGTTACGTGACTGTTTGGATCGCTCTGTATATAAAACTATAATTAATTTTAAGTCTCTCTCTCGTGTATAATATATATATATATATATATATATATACAAGGTGTCCCATAAGTCTGGTCTCAGAGGAAAATTAATTTTAAATTAAATTTACAAAAGTAATACATTAGAAGTAAAACAAATCTTCAAATTGATGTCTTGTTTTGGGATCTTTCTTTGTTGCAGGTAGAATAACACGCAGTGGCTAATATGGAAGCGAGTTACACTCGTGAGGGAAAGGCCTCCGCCTTTTCCTCACGAGTGTAACTCACTGCAACGAAAAAAAAAGTCCCAAAACAAAACATCAATTTGAACCTTTGTTTTAGTTCTAATGTATTACTTTTGTATATTTAATTTTAAATAAATCTTCCAATGAGACCGGACTTATGGGACACCCTATATATATATATATATATATATATATATATATTACACACACACACACACACACAGTGTAGGGACTTCGTATCATGTTGGCAGACGATATACAAAGTGCTCAGAAAAAAAAAATGTATAAGCATGTATACACGGGCTTGTACTGTGTAAACATTTTTGTGAACCCTGTATGCATTTGTAATACCAAAGTTTCGACATGAACATCCAAATGTTTTCCACGCGCAGCGCAAACCTTTTTATGTAATCATAATTTTATCATCAAGTTCACGGAAACTAAATTCGTTAGTGTTAAATACGAACTAATTTCAAAAAGCTTCTCTTCTTAGGGTTAAAATACACCATATACTCGTGTGTATATATATATATATATATATATATAACTCCTTCATCTGTGTCGTATAAATATCGAATGTATTATCTCATCTCCCGACGGGGGCGTTTAGCGCTGACAACCGATTTCTCTCCTCGGCGACTGAGGGACTTCGGAGGGGTAACTCTACCTTACGCGCTAAATATTTGCGTGTTCGTCTTATTTATAGTTCCATTAAGTTTGAAGTGTATACAGTAGAGAGGCACTGCGCTTATATATGTTAGGCATTCGGGAATAATGTCTCGTAAAAACGGACGAATGAAAGTCTTATAAAAACATTACGTTTTACGATTATACAGATTACGGAGGGTTAACGAAAGTAAATAGACGCATTTCGGTTTTTCTTTCGTAGTTTCTGATTTTATAATAAAATTCAATAAATAATAAATTTATTGAATGAATATATTTAGAATCGTGTTTTGCTTTTCCCTTCAAATTACGTTCAAGATCACGTTTCCGCCATTCCAAAATGAGCTTTGCAATTTGTTCTCGAGGACAATCATCGTGGTGTCTATTTACTTTTGTCAACTCTCTCTCTCTCTCTCTCTCTCTCTCTCTCTCTCTCTCTCTCTCTCTCTCTCTCTCTCTCTCTCTCTCTTATATATATATTTGTCCATAAACCACGGGTCAGTACATAATTCTGTATGCAGAGGACAGTCTCCCATCCAACTACTACCCAGACCTAATGTCGCGCAACTTTATTTATCAATGGGAAGGAAACGGTGTTACGACATTGGCCGTGACGGAGCCATTCAACAGTTTTTTCGATTCGATTCTGCGATTAACGTAAAAATTTTAGAAACATGAGAAAAATAAAAGTTTTCTCAAATACCCAAATACCCACGCACGCAAAGTAGTACAACATCTTTCAGCTCATATAAAGATGAAAACTTTCAGACTACGGGGGTACACTATATTTTTTTTAAGACCATTGAGGAATCAGAAAAAAATAGGGTATAAAGTGGCTATATTTATCCTAATTGTTTGTAGGGCATGTTATATTTTTTGTCTAGACATCAGAGACGATGCAATGCACACTATTTTTAAACCAAAAAATATTAAACCATTTCTGCCCACCTCTTTCATCATGTGTACGAATATGTAGGTATGTATGTATGTGTGTATGTGTGTACTATTAACATTACTGTATTTATTAACGCACTTGTTTTCATCAGTCTTTTAGCGTATAGATTTCAGTTTAACTCGCAAAACCCCGCAAGATTTGGGGAGGGGGGGGGTAACCTCTTTGTAAGCAGCAAAAGTCATTTGACGGAGGGGACATATACGGCTTTACGTCGAATCCAAACTACCTAAGGGTTACTACATCATCTAAACGCGGAGGAGGGAGGTTCACCCATCTAACGACTGAATAAACTCAACGTGGCTTAATTAACCTCGCTGATCTAACCGGAAGCGGTGTGGCGCCATGGTCATGACGTAGCTACGCGAGAATAAGTAAGTCTTAGGTATAACAATTGATGAGTAGGGTCAGACGCGAGCGCGGAACTCGGGGGCAACTAACGCGTTTCATTGCGCTAACTCCCGCATCATTATTAACCAGCACCATCGGGAGTCAAACCCCCGGCCTTAATATCTTCGATTCATTTACGGGGCAACGTACGTAGTTACCCACTGAGTTACGGGCGTTGGAGAGTCTTAGGTATAAGGGTACGTAACAAACCCGGGAACATAATCATTACCCAACGTCATAATATCATTATTTTGGGGTATTATGGCAACGTATAATGACAGTCTTAAAGTATATTTACTCGTACGCGCGCTCATATAATCTGACTTCAGCGTATCTTATCCTTTAAAATTGGCTGAGAATCATGTTTTCGTAACTAGGTCGATTAATTATATTTCGAAAAGTCAGGAGGGCCAGAAACTGGTACGGTGCTCAGGCCAACTAATGGGCCGATTGCTGTAACTCCCATCATATTATTATTACCGGCATCATCAGGATTCGAACCCTTGACCTCAGTGTCTTCACGGTGTTACCCACTGAGCTACGAACCCTGACAAAGGTGTGTGTGTGTGTGTGTGTGTGTTAAAAATCGCAAGTTTTTAGAATGGTTAAACTTAGACAAACGCTAAAATTCAAGAATTCTTTTCAAGCAGAGAAATATAATTCAGTTTTGGCAAGAAAATGAAGAGTGAAAAGCAAAAGCGGGTTATGCATGTAGAGTGAGGGTGTATAAACAGGGTATAGGAAATGCTTGTCAAGAAACAAAAATTTTTGTTTACATAATTTGCGAGTTCAAAATATATAGTCACTGAAATTCAAATGCTAACTACGTAAACAAGATTTAAGGTTGTAAACAATTTTTTTTGGAATTTATTTAAACAGTTTCCGACTATCGAAAGGAAGTATTTTCCCCTTCAACCCCCCCCCCCTCTCAAAAATAATTAATCTTATAATCTCAAAATAATTGAAAAGAAATAGAAAAGTCAATTCATGGGCAAAATACCCTATTTATATTTCAATAATAGATGATGGGCATACAACCACATTAATAAATTTCTCGCACACCAAAAACAAAGTTCTGTCGAGGGTAGGACGATAACGAGTCAATTCTTATCGACAACTCTCGTGCGAAGAAACAGGATTCGAGATAAGGCCAAATTAATTAAAAATTTACGGAGTTCAGGTACCCTCCAGCGGAACTTGGGTAAATGGAGTGTGGTGCAATGAAAAAGGGGTTTGGGTAAATGATTAGATATATATATATATATATATATATATATATATATATATTACTGTAACGTTCGAAGATAGTGAATAAAATGTCAAAATTCTGACTGCCGGAACTTCGTGATAATTTGATACACAAAGGCGTTTGGCCCTATAGTTCTAACACGCAAATGAGAATCCCCCCCAACTCGAGACAGGAGATTGACAGACTGAATTTGCGATCATCTTCCGCACAAACACCCGATCAACACTCATCATACACGAGAGATTGGCCTATGTTTATCAGTTGTTCGCGGTGAGGAAGGGTGTGAGTGAAGTATCAAACGCGTACGGGTATAAATTTCACCAGGTACAAAATCATCTTGCATCAGATCAAACGATATTATCTCGCGTTTAATTCTTTAATACTCTACAATTGACTCTTTCTTTACTAAATACAGAGTCTGGATTTTTGTTTATACAGGAAGGAAGGGCCAAGAGCGAACAACCGCAACCCCCCCCCCCCCCCAGTACTAATGAATAGTTTTTGTTGCTATTAGTGACACGCTCACTTTGGATCATGGTTACGGGTAAGGTTCAAATCCGAACACCGCCAGTGAAGGTTCTCAACCTTTTCTCGGGGTCCACCCCATTAGGCCTTTAGCACCCAGAGACACTTTACCGATTTTATTTCGCGTGGCTAACGTCAGACGATTTTATTGTTTCAGAGAAGACCCTCGCGTGGGTATTAAATGGTTAATTAGAGTAAATTCCATTATTTTTATTTATTTCGATAACTGATATTCATTCGTCTTTTTCTGATTTACTTAATTTAAAAAATTTCTTTTGAAAATGTTTGCTAAATTTTAAGTTAAATTTTAAAATATTTTTAAGGTTAGGTGACATCCAGGAAACTCATTTTCCCACTACGTGGGAGGTGGGGTGCCCCGGGGGTTACCTAAGCCAGAGCAGAAACGGGAGTAAGTGGCCCGCTCAACACCACTCGATGCCAGCGGCCGGGAGCGAACCAGAACCTCACCGCCCAGAATCCTCCACCGTAACTAATTTTAAAAATTTCTAAACCCAGAATTATGGGAATTCCCAGCCCCCTGAGGGATGGACCTCGGCAAGTGTTCCAAAATCCTGAAAAATTTATAATACTTCAAAAATTAATTTCACACCATAAAGATAAAGTTACCTTCCTTCCTTCTTTTCTCATATCTTTATAGTTCCTACACACTTACATGTAGTCCCTACTCATATATAATTTGACTTCTTCGCCCATTCGCCCTTCAGTTTATCCGTCATGTCTGTCTGTATGTCTGTCCTGCTGTCCGTCTATCGAAATGTTTGGCAGGCCATACGTTTGTTCTAATCGCAGTCTGGAAAGCCTTTTATTCCCACTATATAAGTTGACGTTCGCATCAAATACTCGAAGGGCGTTTATAAAATACCTTTATAGGAGAGAATGCGTTTATAAAATACCTTTATAGGAGAGAATGCGTTTATAGAATACCTAGGACCTTAAAAAATACCCAAAAGCTTTAACTGATGTAGATAGATACGAAGCTGAAACCTACGAGTTAAACGAGAAAGCGCAGTTAAGTTTCAGCTTAACTCCTTTCCTGCAAAGCTAGTTACGAACGTTCGATTTTAGCCTTTGAATTTTTCCCCGTAAGATACCTTTTTATACGTTAATTCTATGAAAAGTTTTATATATTCGTATAATACTTAAACCATAATGAAATACCAAAAGCGGGTAAACGTTTCACACCCAATCTAAAAGGACTTCTTCGAGTCTAAAGAAACCCCAGAGACTGGATACAAAACGTCGCTCTTTCGTTAATAAGCGTCCTTTATTTCGTGACACCTCGTGTTTCGGTATCAAATTTACGACAATGTGGAAGGTGTATAGTTTCTCGTCGATTTGACCTCGACGTATAGATTATAGTCTCCGTAATCAGTCAGATTACAGACACTGTAATCTGACAGGTTTTTAACATCAATGAATTATTGATGCAATAATTTCCCAAATTATTACAGTTAATAACTGTAACTGCGTACAGTTATTGTTATAAGTTCAGACGCGTTCTTTCTTACCTACAAATACTTAATTTGTGGAACTTACGAATGATCCTCGAAGAACTTCAGAAAAACCAATTTATATATCATGAAAATCACGTGCATGAATTTCACGAATGACCTTTGGAGAATTTCAGAAACAACAATTTATATTTCATGAAAATCACGTGCATGAAATTGGAGGCTAAAACCTCATATCAATGTTGCCCAGAAAACAATTTTTTTTTTCAAGATTATATATTTGACATTTTAAGCATTAAAATGAGGACATCGTACGCTATCTTTTGCCAATTATAAGAGCCGAAAGGAAAGCAAAAATCAAGTTTACTTCAATAAGAAACGTTTATACGCGTGTTGAGGTGAACGTTAGAATGACACCTACCTTAATCTCTCGGGTATAAAACGCGAATGAACGTTGGTTTCACATCTCTATTTTCTTTTATGCTCGCGTATTAAGTCACCGAGACCCGAATTTCCTTAAAGACTACCACTGGGTTAGTCGTTCAGTCGATTTATTATTATTTTTCTGTATATGTACTACCGTACGTCCGAACGCGGAACTTTAAAATTTTAGGAAAAGTTCGGGGCTGGCTGTTTATCGTAATTTACATTTCATTCCTGTGGTTTACGGATACTACATCCGAAATTACATATCATTAAATATATTAAAAGATACTTCAGGCGCAAAAAATTCAGAAAAAGTGAGTTTAAACTTGATTTTAACAAACCGATTACGTTTATTTGTTGAACATAACGTATATGTATATTTTTTACACTGACGCCGAGTAGATGCTACAGTTTAGGTAAATTATCATCATAAACACGCACTATGATGCGTTTTTCGATGCATACGCTCCACGCACTACTGAACGAGGCAACAAGCTACCCCACACAGGTTCAGTGCCAGACTAAACTAACAGTGACATTCAAAACTAGACTCGCGTAAAATCAGTGCCAAGAAATTGGCACTCGAAGGTATGATTAGAAAAAATGACTGAAGAACCTTATTCTGGATACAAATTATAGTGAGACTGCTTTTGTTAATGATTATGATGATCGTTTGAAAGAGTGCCACGCTTAAGTGGCACACCCATGAAAAGAAAATCTGACAATAAAAATAAATTAAATAAAAGACAATCAAACTAAATATATATATATTTAAATGAAGTAAAATATAGGCTAGAAAGGAAACTCTACAATATCACTTCTCTCATCCTGAAGCACATTTTTAGCCATTACGAAAATAAAACGGTTCTCATAACCCTCGTTATGAAGCGTATATTAATGTAGAATAAGTGGTCTATTGATTTAGTAAACTAAATTTAATATGGCACCACGTAGTGTAAACTCTCTACTCCTTAATTATCTCTTAATTAATTTAATTTTTATCGCTAACTATTGGAATAAATTACAAAACTAGTGGAGATACTATTTTAACGCGAAGGGTAACTTAAGAAAGTTGCATTTTTAACTCGCGTATATTTCATCAGTATTTACGAATTATTTCTAGGTGTAGTTTCTGTTTTTTGTGACGTAGTTCCGATTCGACAACTCATTTTATACAACGAGAAATAATAATAACTTTATTATTTTCAATAAAAGAATTATTTTAATTCGATATTCTTCACGGAACGAAATAAAGAGTACTCGTATAGACAATGTATACCTCGACACATTTTTCCTCGTAGGGCAAATATGCGTATTCTGGTTCCCCGAGTAGCACGGATGACCAAAGCCTACATATAGCTACAGGGTATCCCATAAGTCCGGTCTCGGAGGAAAATTTATTTTAAATTAAATTTGCGAAAGTAATACATTAGAACTAAAACAAGTGTTCAAACTGATGTCTTGTTTTGGGACCTTTTTTTTTTTTTGCGGGTAAAATAACAAGCAATGGCTAATACGAAAGCGAGTTACACTCCTCAGGAAAAGGCGGATATTGTTCTTTTGCGCGCTTCTGGCCTTAGCCAAAGACAGACAGCTGAAGAATTTCATCGTTCTGTTGGTCGAATGCTTTCAAGATTCAAGGAGACACGGAGTGTTCAGGACAAATCAAGAATAGGTTGCCCGAGAACTTAACTGGTGATGAAAACAGTATTGATGTACTTTCCAGGATCGTAGTAAATCCATAACGATTAGTGAGAACGATTGGTGAGTGTTACCAAGATCCCCAGATCTCGCGTATACTTCAATCCCCTTCCGTAAAATCCCGTAGATTTTTTCTCTGGGGTCACCTTAAGTCTGTTGTGTTCATTGACTGTCCACAGTGTCGTCTAGGGCGGGTCAAAACAGGTTTTTTTGGCTTTTTTTAAAAACGACACTATGTGAGTGTTTTTATTTGGGTTAACAAATAACATATCAAAAGTTGAGGTATGTGCGACCCCTCGCAAATAGTCCCCCCTTTTTCCCCACTCTCCTAGCTGAGATTTCACAATAAGCTTTGGCCCTATTCTGAACATCAATTTAGATATGTTAAAAATAAGTTAGAAGACCTTATTTGCCCTTATTTAAATCAAATGGCTATCTTCTTTATTTATGGATACTTTTTTGTTTTATGAAGGGTTGCCAGATTGGCCACTTTGTAGCCAAATTTCACAAATGTACAAAAAAGTCTGGCAACCCTAATTTTTTGAGTACTTTTTGCAAAAAATTATATTTTATTTTTGTTTCAGATTATTGATTAAGTGAAATTATTATTGATTATTGGTTATTGATTCAAACTATTGGTTTTTAAGTTAAATTATTGGTTATTAAGTCAAATTAATCATGACAAGAAAATAGTCGCCAAATGCAGCCTTTCAGCATCCTTCCGAGTTTCCAGCAGCTATGACACCAACAAAAGCAGATGTTTGAGGCACTACAACTTTGTGCGACGACGAGAAGAGGCTGAATCAAATAAATCGATTACTTTTAATGAATGTTGTAACATAGTCGCAATAGACGTTGAAACCATATGGGGTTCTCTTTCCCTACAATAAGTACTCGTGGAATCTTTCAGAAAGTGATAGAAGCAGCCTCAAAGTTGAACGAGGTTCCTAAAACCGAAGAGATGAGAGATTTGAACAAAAAGTTTCCGAGTATGATGCTATGTTTGATGTATGTACCTGTGATTGCTACGATAAAGGGACTGATAGAAATGCCTGCCGGTGCAAGGATAAAATAACAATTGTTGAGTGGGATTCTTTTGTAGGACAAAAGCAAAGATTAAATCAACTGGGCCAATTGATAGAAAAACTGCTTTGATGAGGAAAAGGTTTATTGCTAGAGCTCAAAAAGAACACGAACGCCGAATGGAATCACGAGCAGAATTAACTGAAGCTATCAGAGTTGTCCCTTCAACATCACAGGATGCAGCCGGTGCTGAGAGCATGGAGGTAGAGACCGACCAAGAGAATGAAGATTTCGTGCCTGATATAGAGTTAATAGAGAATGAGCAGAACAGATATACCTCTGAAGAGTTGGCAGTGACCGCAGATCGTTACAGAGTGAGTTGCAGGGCAACAGCAGCAATTGTTAATGCTCATACTTTGCGAACCCCGAAAATATTCTACTATCGATGATAACAGACTCGAGAAATCTTGAGAAGTTAGAGAGGTTGCAATCCAGAGAATCATTCTCTCAAGAACTAAATTTTCTGGATCAAGAAAATTCGACCTACCTCGAACTCTTAATTTTTATTCTTCAGACTACATTGAAATGATTGATTGGAAGAAAGAGGTAATTTATCCGCCTCCACTTCTGAGAAACTTTAGCAATAAGGAACTTTTGCTAGCAAGACAAGAACCACTCAAAATACCAGTCTTTCTTTGTCACAGCGAAGGAGTAGAAAACGCAGTGAATCTAGTCACGAATGCATCTGATGTACGAATTGGCTACGAAAATCGCAAAAATATATTAACTTACTGGAATCACGGCAAAGATGACCTAAATTTGAATGGAAAGGACAGTGGAATAAATAAACATGCAGTGTTACTTTCAAAATAGCTTAAGTTTATGCATCGCGCAAAAGAGCACTTTATTAGGTAATGTTTTTCTTTTTCTTGTAGAAGACAAGTTGTTGTTTTATTTCTCAAAAATGTTATGTAATTCATTAATTTGTTCCTTATTTTTGATCTTAATATATAGTATATACTCAAAAACACGTAAAAATGTCATTTTCTTTGAATTTGAATAAAAAAAAAAGAAACACGAGTTTAACACAACTGAAACAATTTTTATCCGAGTTTTTACTGAAAAATGTACATTTTGGCAAATTGAAACTAAAAACCGAAAATTTGTGCCGAGGTTAGGACACTTAGGATACGCGAAATATTTTACTGGGTGACTACTGTCACCCATACGAAACCCCCAACAATGTGTCACTTTTGAAGTTTTGAATACAAAATATCAACCCGCCCTAGACTGTCGCCGTACCATTGAAGACCTTAAGGAAAATATCCGTGTTATTTGTGCACAAATCACACCCGAGACTTTGGCACGTGTGCGTTTAAGTTTGGAACATCGTATCAACATGCGCGAACAAGAAAGACAAATTTGAACATTTGTTTTCGTTCTACTGTATTACTTTTGTAAATTTAAGTTAAAATAATTTTCCCACGAGATCGGACTTATGGGACACTCTGTATAGTCAGTCCTCGCTCGCATTATATGAGATGTAAGTAATTTCACACGAAAACATTTTTAAGAGAAATTTTTAAGCCCGTGAGACCTCAACAATTACTTTAAGCTCACGAATCACTCACATTTTGGGTACAACTTCACAAATTTGGTTTCAATCGCTTTGAATGTAAAGCTCAAAATTTTGATGGCTCTAGTATTTTTGAAAATTTATGCTCTCTCTCTCTCTCTCTCTCTCTCTCTCGGAGTTCCCCTCTCTCTCTCTCTCTCGAGTTGAAGAACCCCTCACCAACGAGGGGGCAACTTCCGCAGGAGCCTGAGCCCCCTCCAACGTGAAAGGAGGGTCACCCACCTGTACCTGGACGCACCCTTCAGTTGAAGGTACGTCCGCCACCGGCTCAACATCATCTCTCCCCTGGGGGCCGTCATCTCTGGGCTCGACCTCACCATTCTGAGGTCGAGCCCAGGGAGAGATGACGGGCCCCCACCGGGGAGAGATGATGTTGAGCCGGTGGCGGACGTACCTTCAACTGAAGGGTGCGTCCAGGTACAGGTGGGTGACCCTCCTTTCACGTTGGAGGGGGCTCAGGCTCCTGCGGAAGTTGCCCCCTCGTTGGTGAGGGGTTCTTCAACTCCCGACAACCCTGGCTGTTCGGGAAACGGGTCGTGCTAGGGGGCGGTCAGAATAGGGAAGGCTCCCTTCGTGCAATGCTTTTTAATGCTAGGTCGATTAGGAATAAGTTTTGCGAGCTACGGGCGCTCTTAGCATCAGAATACAAGGATATCGTTGCTATCACCGAGTCCTGGATTCATACTGATCGTAGGGACTATGTTGGGGAGTTCGAAATTCCAGGGTATAGAATGTTTCGCAAAGACCGCACCCGTGGGGACGGGGGAGGGGTACTAATATACGTGAGGGACACGTTGAGTCCAGTTGACTGCCAGTTCCGGTCGGAACGGGAGCTGCTTGGCGTCGATCTGAACGTGGGAGGAACGAACTATAGGTTAATCTTGGTGTAGAGACCTTCGCATCTCCTCCTCGAGGAGGATACAGCCCTGTACACCGAACTCCGTAGCCTGCTAGGGGATAGGGTGTGTGTAGTTTTAGGAGACTTCAACTGTCGCGGCATAAAGTGGGAAGACAGCACTGCTGATGCTGAAGAGAGGAGGCTAGTTGACTTTGCTGATGAGAACTTCCTCACTCAGTGGGTAAATGAGCCTACACGAGGCGAAAGCGTTCTAGACGTAGTCTTCACGACCGAAGACAACCTCGTCACTGGCCTCACCGTTGACGAATCGTTGGGCGGGAGTGATCACGGTCTGATTAGGTTCCGTGTGTGCGTCCCTCGGGTGAAGCGTAGTAACTCGAGAGGCAGTAAGCTCGATCTCCGGCGGGCGGACTTTGTTAGCCTCCGGGATAGCGTAGGTGAGATGGGGTTAAAGGTCGGCGGCGATGATGAGGGAGTGTGGACTGTGGAGTGCATTCCGGGACCAGTTTATGGTGCTGCAGTCTGCTGCCATACCCTCAAAACCGGTCACCCCTGCTTCAACGCAGCCTAAGTGGTTCAATCGTGACATCGCTTCGGGCTATCCGAAATAGGAAAGTAGCGTATAGGAGGGCGAAGGCCAATCGTTCCCATGAGGACACTGAAGCGTATATCCGCCTGTGTAGGGAAGTGAAGGCGAAGGTTAGGCTAGCGAAACGTAACGAAGAACTACGGGTGGCAAGCCTCTGCAAGGGGAACCCTAAAGAGTTCTTCAGCTATGTTAATAGTAGAAAGCCCATTAGAAGCATGATACGTCCGTCAAAGGACCGAAGCGGCGTTCTGCGGACCTCCGACGCGGACATCGCCAATGTGCTTAATGAGTACTTTGCGGGAGTGTTCACCAGGGAGGACACCCGCATCATCCCCGAGCCAGGCGTGAGGCACGAAGGTGCTGGCCTGGATAGTGTTCGATGTACCCGACAGTCGTTGCCGATAGAATAGACAAACTGAGCGCGTTTAAGGCTCCTGGGCCAGACCAGTTTCTCCCCAGAGTGTTGCGGGAGGTGCGCGACCAGGTGGCTCCCCACCTGGCTACAGTCTTCAACAAATCGTTGGAGACGGGCCAGGTGCCTGGTGACTGGAGGGAAGCCAACGTGACCCCTATCTTTAAGAAAGGGGATCACGAAAGTCCAGGGAACTATCGTCCCATTAGTCTCACTTCAGTTGTAGGTAAATTATTAGAGGGAATAATAGCGGATAGGATCGTTGACCATTTGGATTCCTACAAGCTGCTTGGGGACTCCAACATGGGTTTAGACGGCATAGGTCGTGACTCACCAACTTGCTCGAGTTTTTCCACGTCATGTTGAGTGAGTATGATAATAGTAGGGCGATTAATATACTTTATCTCGACTTTTAGAAAGCCTTTGATAAGGTACCTCGCCGTCGGCTAATGGCGAAATTGCGCGCGCTGGGTATCGGTGGGGAAGTAGGTAGGTGGATTGAAAACTGGCTGAAGAATAGGCGGCAGAGGGTTGTAATTAAAGGGGCTAGTTCGGGTTGGGCCTCGGTCACTAGCGGGGTTCCTCAGGGTTCCGTTTTGGGGCCGCTGTTGTTTATCATTTACATAAATGATATAGACGGTGGCATCGTCAGTCGGATCGCCAAATTCGCTGATGACACCAAGCTTGGGGCCAATGTTGGGACGCGGGGAGGGATCGAGCAACTGCGTGCGGACCTAGGTAGGATAGGAGAGTGGTCCGAAAAATGGCAAATGCCATTTAACTTGGGTAAATGGAAAGCGATGCACATTGGCTACGCCAATCCCAAGTCGGACTATTCGATGTTGGGGAACAATATCGAGGCGACTGATTTCGAAAAGGACTTGGGTGTGCTAATCAGCAGCGACCTTAAGTTTCCCAAACAGTGCGTAGAGGTGGAAAAGAAAGCCCAGAAGCTGTTGGGTTATATCAGGAGGCAATTTCAGTTTCGGAACAAGGAGATTGTGCTCTCTCTGTACAATTCCCTGGTTCGGCCGCACCTGGAGTATGCAGTGCAGTTCTGGTCGCCCACCCTCAGGAAAGATATTGAGAGGCTGGAGCGAGTGCAGGCGAAGGCCACAAAATTAATCCCTTCCATTAGGCATATGGGCTACAATCGACGGTTACGCGCCCTGAACTTGTTTTCGTTGGAAACTCGGAGCCTGCGTGGTCAACTCATCGAGGTTTTTAAGTTCTTACGGGTTCAACGATGTCGATTTTAGAAGCATGTTTAGTTTAAATGATAACCCAACTAGCAACAATGGTTGGAAGTTGGATTTGAAACGGTTTAGGACTAGTGTGTTTGGGAATTACTTTATGTATAAGATCTGTGACACGTGGAACAGGTTACCTTCAGAAGTTGTGAACAGTTCCTCTGTGGATCATTTTAAGAAAAGGTTAGACCAAATCTTGCACAATATTTGAGGGTGTAGAAAATTTTCCCTGGTACTGTTGCCATTGGTACCTCCTCAGTATGGGCCGCAAGGGTTTTTGAGGTGCTCTCTCTCTCTCTCTCTCTCTCTCTCTCTCTCTCTCTCTCTCTCTCTCTCTCTCTCTCTCTCTCTCTCTCTCTCTCTCTCAGACATGATGGTGCTTACACCTACGGAAATACTCGATACTTTGTCCATCCATCGTTCTTGTGTATAATTGATGGAAATATTTGAGGCATCTCTCGATGCATCTCTCTGTGTTGTGATGGATCCTTAGAAGAGATTCTCATGCTCTGAAGGTATGCTGCAGTAATGCCTCTCGTGTCCGTTCTTCTTGTGGTTCCAACGGTTTACGATATTGGCCCATACATTTTATATCGGATTCATATCACTACTCCGATTTAAAGGGGCCGACGATGAAAGTGATTCCGCCGAATATGTGAAGATTAACCCAGCCCCAAATATTACACGTCACGTGGTCACTTCGCGCCCCTTCAGAGACGTTCTTTCTCTAGCAATGAAGCGTTCAATGACTAGTCGAAGAAAACGTATTCTCATCCGTGAAACTCGCACGTTACCAAAGGTTCATGTTGCGACCGACATAGTCTCTCGATGTGTCTCCGTAAGCTTCTCATTTACACTTGGAGCTCTATGATGGATTCCATTATAACATCGCGTGGTAACCACTAACCTAGTCTGAAGGGTTGCCATTTTTCAGGTAAAGGAAGGTTATATTCTTAACTACGACACTGTTAATAATTTTATCATTTCGCTATTGACTTTTCATAATTCATTCTCACTGTTTTACATTTCTGAAAGATTAAAATCAATCAAATGAACTACTGTATTCAATACATAACCACACACGCACATACAAACATATATATATATATATATATATATATATATACACGTGCCTCGGTGGTGTAGAGGTTAGCGTCACTGACTACGAAACCATCGGCCCCGGGTTCGAGACCCGACGGCAGACGGCGCGCAGCAAAACCCAGCTGTTCATCCTTCCACACAATAAAGAAAGTGGTTGGTAGATAAATGGGTACCCTAGGTGGCCTAGTGGTTAAGACGCTGGGCTGCTGATGGGGCGTGGTTCGGATTCCACGTTAAACTGTAAGTCTAAGGTGGAGTGAAAAGCTTGACCTTCGTCAGAATGAACAATTCGGGCGGAAGCTAACCAAAGGTTATATATATATATATATATATATATATATATATATATACATACATATATATATATATACACACACACACACACACGAGGGTAATTCAATAAGTATCCGTACGTTTATTTTTACAATTTTATTTTCACATCTGATAGATTATAAACACATCACTTCTCAACATAGTCCAGCGATCTACAAGCTTCCTAATGCCATCACAAAAGAATGTTTTGGCTGTGTGCGTAGCCAGTCATGCACCGCTTCCTTCAGGTCATCATCGCCTTGGAATCGCTGACCTCTCAAAGCGTCTTTTAGTGGTCCAAACAGGTAAAAATCCGAAGTTGCCAGGTCTGGACTGTAGGCTGGATGGTCGAGAACTTCAAATTTAAGTTCTTGAAGGCATTTTCTAGTCTGTGCAGCGGTATGAGGGCGCGCATTGTCATGTAACAGAATAACACCTTCCGACAATCTCCCTCTCCGTTTTGTGCGAATTGCTCGCTTTAACTCATTCCGAAGCATGTCAGAATACGATGCACTTGTTACTGTAGTGCCACGCTCTAGATAATGTTCAAGGATAGGGCCTCGTGTATCCCAAAACATTGTTAGCATAACTTTACCTGCTGACGGCTGCGCTTTGAACTTCCTTGCAACGGGAGATGTTGGATGCTTCCATTGCATGCTTTGTCGTTTGCTTTCTGGTTCATAGTGATGGATCCAGGTTTCATCTCCAGTGATAATGCGCTCCAAGAAGTTTTCACCTTCATTATGATACCGCGCCAAAAGACGAGAGCAGACGTCCATACGATTACGCTTGTGCTCTTCTGTTAACTGTTTGGGCACCCATCTTGCACAAACCTTGTGAAAGCCAAGAATGTCATGAACTATCGAATAGGCTAACCCTTGACTGATGTCTAATGAAGATGTAATTTCTTTTATTGTTAATCTTTTGTCATCGAAAATCATGGCTCTGGCTTCTTCCTGCTTGTCACCACTGGTTGATGTTGACGGTCGTCCTGAGCCATGAGCATCTGTCACACATGTCCGACCTTCCTTGAACATTTGAATCCACTCGTACACACTTCGCCGTGGTAAAGCATTATTCCCATATTGAGCACATAAACGCGTGTGAATTTCAGCTCCTTTCACACCTTCTGCCCACAAAAAACGAACTACGGATCTCTGTTCTTCCAGAGTACAAATTGAAAGCGGCGCAGCTATGCTCACTACTCGTAAGATATGTAACAGCTACGACTAGCCTAAATAAGCCTATACTGTTGTTAGCCTAAATAAGCCTATACTGTTGTTAGCCTAAATAAGCCTATAGATCTCAGTTTGGCTCGTTATTACGAATATATACAGGGTGTACATAAAGTCAGGATCTATTTTTGTGAAATAATTATTTTTTTCCATTTTTCTTTTCAGAAGCCCTTAGAATGAATACAGAAGAGCGAGTGGCAATAGTAATTTGGCGAATCGAGGGAAAGAAATACAATGACATCAGAGAGAAGTTTAGAAGGAGATTTCATAAGCCGGGGCCAATAGACAAGACAATACGAAAATTGGTGAACAAATTTAAACGAACGGGATCTGTAAATGATGAAGCAAGATCAGGACGACCGTGTATGTCAGATCTTACCGTGAATGCAGTACGCGGAATTATCACTGAGGAGCCACGTACGTCCGTTCGTGCTGCATCACACAGACTCGGCCTCCCGACGTCATCTGTGCACAAAATTCTTTGCAGGTTTTACATGATTTACATGAGGAAGATTTCCCTCGACGAAGTGGTGTGTGTGCTGATCTCGTAGAACAAATCTGGAGTGATAATTTAATGGACAACATTCTCTTTAGTGATGAGGCCACTTTCCATACGTGTGGAAAAGTAAATCGCCATAACTGTCGAATTTGGGCAGATGAAAGACCGAATGATTTCGTCCAAAATTGGGAAAGAGACTCACCTAAAGTTAATGTCTGGATGGGTTTAACAAAATCTAAGGTTTATGGTCCTTTTTTCTTTGCTGAAGCTACAGTTACGGGGCTTATTTATCTGGACATGTTGCAGCAATTCCTTGAACCTGAGCTGATTGGGGATAGGATTGTTAGTACCGTCGTCTATCAACATGATGGTGCTCCGTGTCACTATGCCAAAATTGTTCAGGATTATCTAAATGGATGTTTTCCAAATCGCTGGATCGGACGCGGAAGCAACCAAAGACCTTGGCCAGCGAGATCACCAGATTTAACCCCTTTAGATTTCTTTGCATGGGGCTTTATCAAATCGCACGTCTATCAGACGAAGATTACGAGTCTTGAAAACTTACGTACACGTATACGAACTGCTGCAGATAACATAACCCCGCAAATGCTCCAGAATGTGTTTAGAAATGCTGCGGAACGATTTGAGCTGTGCAGGGATACTGATGGGCGTCACGTCGAATCCTACTCTTAATTATTTAATAAATGTTACCACTTTATCATGTTATGATTGAATTCCATATAATTTCCAAGTGCTTCACAAAAATAGATCCTGACTTTATGTACACCCTGTATTATATATACTATATTATTACTAAAATAAAAAGTGCGGATACTTATTGGAGTACCCTCGTGTATATGTATATATATGGGGCGTGGTTCAGATTCCACGTTAAACTGTAGGTCTAAGGTGGAGTGAAAAGCTTGACCTTCGTCAGAATGAACAATTCAGGCGGAAGCAAACCAAAAGATTACCAAAAGGTATCATACAGTGGCCACAAAGTCCCTTTGCGATGAAATTACACCATATCTGTATGTTGCCCCTGTTTAACATGCAAAGGGGTTTGTGGCCACCCTGTATAACAACCCTCATCATCAGAGCAAGTTCTAAAATTATGAAAAATAAAAAGATAGGTAAACATTAAAATAATTAAAAGATAAAAGTCGCGTTAAAACAGTTGCCAGTTATGATTAAACAAATGAAGGTTTACGTTTAAAAATATAAATAGACTCCAGTAATTTAAGATCATTTTGGTTATTACTTACTTATTTGTAAACCTTATAAAGGAAGAGATGTTGTCATATTGAACAAAAAAGATTAATTATATGTATACACAACGTCCTCACTCTTCTTTTCGATAATGGTGGTATATTTCGCCAAGTTAAAGATTCCATTTTGTCTGTTATTTTGTGAAATGGGGATAAAGTTAATAGATTCTTCCATCATCTAAATTCAGTTGATCATTTAAATGAAAGGGACAATAATAACCTTTTTCTAACTGATTCTACTCCTGGTATTCTTTATGGCAGTGGTTTCCAAACTTTTTGAGTCATTACCCCATTTTCACGTGGATACCTTCATAATCACCCCTACCCTACCCGTACCCCACGTAAAGTCAGTCCCAGTTTTGCCATGTCGTTTATTTACGCACTTTCTATACTTTAGAAGTACTTGCAGAGTACCAAATTACCCCACTGAAAAAGCCAAGTTACTCCAATGAAGTAATTTACTCATAGTTTGGGAACCACTGCTTTATGGTCTCCCTAATTCCGTAAAAGAGACGTGCCAATTAGACCTATACTCGCGGCCCGTAATTTTCCTATTTATCCCTTGGCCAAGTTCCTCGTTTCTATTTTGTCCCCACTTATTACCAATGATTTTATATATTTCAGTGAAAGAAAAAGCTTATTCATTTGCTCACGAAATTAAGAGTTTGAATTCTAATAATGTGTTTATGCGTAGAGTAGTTACGACGCCAAGTCATCGTTTATCAATATACCATCACACGAAACTATTGACTTCCGTGTTGACAAACTTTTTTCTTTTTGCGAGACCGTGCATAGTTTTACCATGTTAAACTTCAGAAAATTTCTTGAATTATCCGTTTTTAATTCCTATTTTTTATTTGATAATAAATTTTATGAACAATATGATAATAAAAACCCACTCTAATAGACGGAGTTTATTTCCACAACAGTTTCGATGCCCACTGGCATCCTCTTCGTTTTTCTGTATCCACCCGAAGAGGATGCCAGTGGGCATCGAAACTGTTGTGGAAATAAACTCTGTTTATTAGAGTGGGTTTTTATTATCATATTTTGACCTTCACGTAGAAAAAAAGTTAAGTTTTTTGCATTTTTTATGAACAAACTGAAGGTGTTGTTACGGGTTCCCCTTTGGGTCCCACTCTGGCAAATATTTTCACGTATCATTTTGAAGAACGGGTCCTTGATACCTGTCCTCTTGATTTTCGACCAGTCTTTTACCAAAGATACGTGGCTGATACCTTCACTCTCTTTCGACGTCCATCGCGTGTCGAGAAGTTCTTAAATTATCTTAATGCGCAGCATTCTAACATTAAATTTACCGAAACTCAGAAATTTGTACGCCAACATTTGTACGACGGAAATTTATACGCCAAGCATTTGTACGACGATAATTTATACGTTATACGCAAGAAATTCATGATCAGTTAATAAAATTGAATTTGAAACGAGATAAGTTAAAATACAAATTATCAGGAATTACATATTACAATAATTAAATGCATAATTGAAACTAGATTTCAGCTTATCAATTTAAGAGAAAATGTAACTAGCGATATACAGAACGAATGTCATTTAAAAAATCGGAGAACAAATCTTGCGAGTTTTTTCTCATTAATATCCAGACCTAACCTAACCTAACGAATGTCATTTAAAAAATCGGAGAACAAATCTTGCAAATTTTTTCTCATTAATCTCCAGACCTAACCTAACCTAACCACTTGTACCTATTCAATAACCATTACCTACTGTTAATCCTTTAATGCGCTGTGATACATGATAAAATTTAAAATTCTTCAAATTGAAATTATTTTCAAAATATTTAAATAATGTTTACTTTTATTTACTTTTTTTTTTTGCACCTGTGCTTAGTTTATATAAAAAAAAATGAAGTCACGGTTCAAAAAAGTCTGGTAGAGCGCATACTTAAATTACCGTCGTACAAATGTCAGTCGTATAAATTTCCAGTCGCATAAATGTTCTGGCGTACAAATATTGACGTACAAATTTCCGCACACGAAATTTACCATCGAATCGGAGAATAATAAAATCCATTTTTTTTTTAATCCGTCTATTAAGAAGTTGAAATGTTCATTTTCCACTTCAGTCTTTCGTAAGTCAATTTCTACACGTTTGGGTATGAGTCTATATTTGGTTACACACCTTTTTTGTTCAAGGTTAACTCCATTCGGACTCTTCTTCAGATCATATCATTTATCTTCATCCTACGAAATAAAATAAACGAATTTTTTTCTTTAATTGCTCGTAAAGACTATGATTTAATTGCGATAAATGAATCGTGGCTTAGCACTGAAACACGTGACTTTGTAGGGGAGTATCAAATTAGAGGTTATAGACTTTTTGTTAAAAACAGAATAGGTAGGCGAGGAGGCGGTATTATGTTGTATATCAAAGATAATATTGCGAACGTTATAGAGGTAAAGCACACAATTCCAGAACCGATAGATTCGACTATAGCAGAACTTAAATTGAACGATTTCAAACTTGTTGTTGCCGTTATATAAGGCCCCCTAATCAAACAGCTGATACGGACGAAGCGTTATATCGTGAACTAAAGAGAATAATAGGAGCAAGCTTTAGTTATGGGTGACTTTAATCGCGCCAACGTGAATTACGATACAATGCAGGGAGACGCGGAAGGTAATCATTTAGTTAATTTTCTCGAGGATAGCTTTCTTATTCAAAAGGTTGGGGAACCTACGAGGTTGGACAGTATCTTAGATTTAGTAATAACTACGGACGATAGGCTAATTACTGATCTTCAAGTAATAGAACCATTAAGCAATAGCGATCACAATATGGTAGAGTTTGTCCTCTCAGTAAGTCACTCGAAACCAGCTAACTCGACTAAAATTCCTAACTTCTAGCACGCAGACTTTTGTAAATTTAGAAATGAATTGTCACGCGTCAATTGGGAAAACGTAATGGGGATCTCCAACGCAAAAATAATATGGGAATCGTTTGAAACAGTATTTAGGACTATAAATGAGGAATGTGTATCGTACAAAATTAGGCGTGCGAAAGTAAACAACAATCCCTTGTGGTTTACTTCTAGAGTAGGAGACATTATAAAGAGTAGAGATAGGGCTTATAGGCTACATAAGTGCGATAAAGGCAATTTGTGGTTACGAAACAACTACATATCTCTAAGGCGTGAAGCGAAAAGTGTAATAAAAAAGTCCAAGCGCGAATTTGAAATCTCCATAGCTCGTGACGGTAAAGAAAACCCCAAGCGATTCTTTCAATACGTTAACAACAGAAATCCAGTAAAAAGTGTCTTGGGGCCGTTGAAAAATGTTAACGGAGACCTAGTTTCTGAAAACAAGGAAATGGCTACCTTGCTAAACAAATTTTTTACGTCAGTTTTTACTATAGAAGATGTAACGAATATCCCTACGGTCATATACATAAAACCTTTTGATAATGGTAATATTTTGGATAATATTGTGGTTAGTGAAGGGGAGGTAATGCGCTTTATTGATAAAATGAAAACGCGTAAATCACCGGGGCCGGATTCCATATATCCCATACAAACGAATTAAAAGATAGTATTGTTGTGCCGTTAACAAAGATATTTAATGCGTCTATTTCTGAGGGGTGCGTACCAGATAATTTCAAGTTAGCAAACGTAACACCTATCATTAAGAAAGGGGATAAAGGTGCGGCGGGAAATTATAGGCCAATCAGTTTAACGTCTGTTGTAGGTAAGCTACTGGAATCAATGATTAGGGATCGTATAGTCGAACACTTAGAATTGCATAACTTAGAAATACGCAGCACGGTTTTAGGCGAAACAAATCTTGCTCAACTAATCTTTTAGAATTTTTTCAAAGCGTGGTTGACGTTTACGATAGTCATCGGGCGGTTGATGTAGTGTATTTAGATTTTCAAAAAGCGTTTGACACCGTACCGCACAAAAGACTCGTTGAAAAAACTAAGGCTCATGGAATCAGGGGTGTAGTAATAAATTGGATAGAAGAGTGGTTGCGAGGTAGGAAACAGAGGGTGGTCGTTGATGGAGCGGAGTCGTGTTGGGCTAATGTAGCGAGTGGCGTTCCTCAGGGTTCTGTATTGGGCCCCTTGCTTCTTCTTATATATATTAACGATTTAGATGTCGGCCTAGTCAGTACAGTTTCAAAGTTTGCGGATGACACGAAGCTGGGTGGTAGGGCGATTAATGACGAAGATAGAGGTAAAATCCAGGAAGATCTGAATAAAATCGTTGATTGGTCAATCACATGGCAAATGAGATTTAACGTCGATAAGTGCAAAATTTTACATATAGGTTCGCGTAACGGTAATTTTGCATATAGTATGTCAGGGAAAGAGTTAACAAGCGTAGAGCAGGAAAAAGATTTAGGAGTTATAGTCACTGGTGACTTAAAAGTAGCGAAACAAAGTACAGCAGCGGTCAATAAAGCGAACAAAGTATTAGGTTTTATAGCTCGGAATTTTGAGTACAAATCGCGCGATATTATAGTTCCTCTTTATAAATCATTAGTTAGACCCCATTTGGAGTACGCGATCCAATTTTGGAATCCGCATATGCGCAAAGATATAGACAAAATCGAGAGTTCAAAGACAAGCAACTAAGATGATTCCGTCGCTTAGGTCAAAGTCGTACGAGGATAGGCTTAAGGAGTTAAAATTGACTTCACTCGAGACTAGGAGGCTAAGAGGTGATCTAATCCAAGTTTTCAAAATTATGAATGGGTTTGATAACGTAGATAGAGATAGCTTTTTCGAAATATCTCAATATAATAGGACTAGAAATAACGAGTGTAATTTGACAAGTAGAAGGTTCGAGACAGCAGTTGCCAAAAACTTTTTTACGCATAGAATAGTAAATAGCTGGAATAATTTGCCGGTAGAAGTAATTAGTAGCACGTCTATAAACATGTTTAAAAATCGATTAGACGCATATGTCGATAGATTGGGTATAGTTTAAGGTAGTAAAATTAAGGCTTTGTGGTTCGGAACCCACGTAAAGTTGTAGGTCCCCTCCGCCACCACGGAGGACATGCACAATACACAATTACGAACACAATTAGGTAGATCACCCATGAGTGGATCTGATTCAGGGTCTTGGTCTGGAACATTATATTAGTCTACATAATGAATGTGATTTTTTAATCAACATTTTTACTTCTAATGGATTTCCTAAGAAATTAATTTATACATATATTTCAAAATTTCTTGATAATATCTATGGACCGAAGATGATACCCGTTTATAATGTTCCTAAAGACAAATGTTACCTTACTTTTCCTTACTGCGGTCTTGTTTGTGATAAGATTGAGAAAAACTTGTCTACAGACCTGAAAATTTTTTTCCCCCAAAATTAATTTTAAATTTGCTTTTGTAAATGTTTCACATAGGATCTTACTTTGCTTTTAAGGATAGATCCCCCCCCCCCGCCTTTTATGCTCGCCATACGTTTATAAATCTGATTGCTCGCACTGCAAGAGCGAGTCTTATATAGGAAGTACCATTCGGTTACTTCAGTTGAATCAGTTCAGCATTGACCAGCATGTGGGTAAGTCGTCTCGCACCGGTCGTCCAATTAGTAACTCAATGGAGTCTATAATACGAGAACATTAGTCGGGTGTGACACATCTTTTCAATCAGATGATTTTAATATTTTAAGTGTAAGTAGTAACCGTAATGATCTTAGATTACTGGAGTCTATTTGTATTTTTTAAAATTAAATCTTCATTTAATTATGACTCTCCTGTTTCTGTAAACGTTTTAATGCGAGTTTTATCTCGTAATTGTTTTAAGTTTTACTTATCTTTTTAGTTTATATAATTTTAGAACTTGCCCTGATGATGAGGGTTGTATCCCTCGAAACGTTGTATTAAAGTCATGCTGCATGTCGTTTCTTTGGTCTTTCTTTTTATTCTGCGTTTGCGGTTTTCTAGAAACAAACCTACCAACTATATATATATATATATATATATATATATATATATATATATATATATAATATATATATATATATATATATCGCACGAAAGCGATCGATCTAGGGGCAATAATGACCGATGATGCCAAATTCGAAACACAAAATCAGATAGCGATAAATAAAGCAAAAAGAGTCGCGGGACATGTACTAAGAACGTTCAAAAGAAGGGACACGACAGTAATGATTCCCCTGCTAAAAGCACTGATCATACCAAAACTTGAATACTGCTCAATTTTGACGTCCCCATATAAAAAGGAAGAAACTAATAAACTAGAAGAAACGCAGAGACATTTCACAGCCAAGATTGATGGCTGCAAAGAACTCAACTACTGGCAAAGACAACGTAAACTAAATCTGTACTCCCTGGAAAGAAGAAGAAGAGAGGTATACCATAATCTACATATGGAAAATGATCGAAAAACTGGTACCAAACCTAAAACTAAACCCAATTACCATTCAAAAACACTGGAAAATAGGAAAGGCAGAATGTGTAGTGTTCCCAAATTAAAGGCCCGACGAGCGACCTCCTCAACATTGAAGGAAAATAGCTTGGTTGTCAGGGGGCCAAGCCTTTTTAACCAGCTTCCAAAGGACCTCAGAAACGTTACAGGGGTCAAAGTCGAAGTCTTCGAGAGAAGACTAGATGCCTGGCTCAGGACGGTACCAGATGAACCGTGTGTACCTGGCTATGTGCGGTGAGAGCGCAAGAAAGCAATTCGCTCCTCCACCAAGCCAGACCTAGTGGCGGGACCACCAGCTTGACCTTTGTGTGAAGAGAGACCAACGCACGGAACAGCAACGAGGGTAACGAGGTTATATATATATATATATATATATATATATATATATATATATAATATATATATATATATATATATATATATATATTCAAATATGCACTTTCTATACTCAATAAAATAATTATTAGGAGAACATTACCATTTACAGTATATATTTCGCATATATTCAAAATTTCATATATTTTCGCATATATTCAAAATTTCATATATTTCGCATATAATACGAAAAAATGAACGAGTTGGGCTTAGTGAAAAAGCATATTATTTTCACCCAATCATATGGCTTTAAATCTTCCACTAATCAGCACCCAAAACTTTACCAATTAGCTTTCAACGTATATATCATACATAGCCATAAAAGGACGGCGGTGAACTTTCCTCCGCAACTGTACAGAGAGAGTCACCTTATTAACGAAGCTTCTTCTGTATGTGGTTCATCACCACTGGAAGCAACAGTGCTCCGTGTTATCATAATCCAATGAGCGATCAGATTCATAATCATTTCCTCGCTTGTATTGTTTACCTTGAATTTACCTCGAAGCGCTTCTGCCTCAAGGGTGCGCTGCTCCTACGAAGTCCGCTCAGCGCCTCCTGAGGCGGGGCCACGACGGGGTCGCCACCCTTCTTTTCTCTTGCTCCTGCCATACGATTTGGTCCCCTATTGAATTTGTGGGGGCTGGTCTGGCAGAGGAATACCCTGGCACTGTGGGTTGGTCGGGTATGTTGGCTAAAAACATGTCCAAGTGTTTTTTAAAAGTATCTACTGGGACTGCACTTATATCTCTAAGGTACTGAGGCAAGGAATTAAACAGGCGAGAACCCTGCCTAGAGATACTACAGTATTATATTGAAGGGTTTGAATCCTTCTCAGACTGTTTGGTGGGAGGTGATATTTTTGACACATTCTGCTAGTTCTTGTTAAGGTGGGCACAATTGGTTCAGTATTGGGGGCAACTAAAAGCCCTTCTAGAATTTTCCAGGTGTAGATTAGGATGCATCTCTCAAACCTTCTCTCTGTGGAATAAAGGTCAAGGTCTCTGAGCCTATCCCAGTAGTTTAATTTGTTTTTACTCACCTGTTGCCCATCAGGTTGTTTAATATACGAGGTAAAGGTTCTTTGGAGGCCCTCAATTTTTTGCAATTCATTCTGTTTGTGGGGAAGCCATAATTGAGAGCAGTAGTCAATGCGTGGAAGAACAAGTGATTTCCACAGGGTAAGCATGGTCATACTCAGGGCCGCATTTAGGGGGTGGCGCACCGGGCAAATGTCCAAGGCCCCGCGCCCGATGGGCCCCGCAAATTTCAATTGAAAAAAATTAAACCACGTATTTGCCATCTGCAACGAGTTTTACTTTTTCCAGCAGGCGGCATGGCATCAGGCATTCTAATATCCGCTTTGATGGTGTTTAATTTGTTGTTCTTGTTAGTGTTACTCATTTCTAATGTTACTAACTTACTTCTTGTTGTTTCTGTTGCAGATTCATGATTTATGTTCTTATTGTTGGCACTGTAATACGTACAACATGGAAACGAGCCGTGACCAGGATCGAAGGAGGAAATATAAACCCGGTAGTGAAAAGCGTAAGGATAAGAAGCGCAGAGAAGAGTTTCTTGCGACGGTGCCGAAACTGACTAATTGGATTAAATCATCAGCAACTAAGTCAGCCCCTTCAGCAGGCCCACCAGCTGCCTCCGCTACTTCAGCAGCTGCGTTTTCAGAAGACGCGTCTACGTCAGTGCGTTCAGCAAGCCCAGCAGCTGCATTTTCAGGAGACTCGTCTACGTCATCCCCTTCAGTAGGCCCACCAGTTGCCTCCGCTACATCAGCAGCTGCGTCTTCAGAAGACTCGTCTACGTCAGTGCGTTCAGCAGGCCCACCAGCTTCAGGACATGCAATTAATGACATTGGTTTGTGGCCCAAGTGCTGACCGATGACTTTAGAGAGTTCTGGATAGAGCGGGGAACATCAGATTGCGGAAATTATGACAGCGACTTCAGTAACTCTTCAACTACTGAAAGTGGTACAACACGCCGATGTACGAAGACATTATTTGTTAAGAAACATAGCCTGACGAATGAGAGGATTGAGGTATCATGGCTGTGCTATTCTGAGTCCACAGGCTGTTTACTGTTTTGTCTGTAAATTAATGTCGAGGGCGAACAGCAAGTTCACAATCGGGTTCAACGACTGGAAGCATGGTAGACAATCGGTCGAAGCACACGGAAAATGTGAGCAACGTATGGAGTCGATGAGATATTTGTTGGTTAGAAAGTCTGTCTCCGGCCGTGTTGATTCGAAACTGGTGAACCAGTTTGAAAAGGAGTGCAACTACTGGCAGGAAGTTTTGCGGCGCTGTGTCGACGTTATCAAGTATATCACGTCACGAGGACTAGCAATTCGTGGACACGACTCCCGTTTCGGTTCACCAAACAACGGCAACTATTACGGAATTTTGGAACTTTTAAGTAAGTATGACAGTTTCTAGCTGCGCATATAAGCGAGCATGCCAACAAATGTAGCGGACACACCTCGTATCTCTCTCATTTCATTTGTGAGGAACTCATACTGTTGATGGCCGATAAAGTACTTCAGACGATTATCCGAGAAATCCAGCAGTCAAAATACTACTCCCTATCCATCGACTCTACGCCTGATGTTTCCCACACCGATCAACTGTGCTTCACCGTCCGATATGTGATTGAGTCTGGGTCCGTCGAGCGATTTCTACAGTTCATACCTATGAACACATATACAGGGAAAGGAATCGCCAACGTGGTCCTCAACTTTCTGGAGACACATGGCATTCGAATTGGAGACTGCAGAGGACAGTCTTATGATAACGCAAGCAATATGGCAGGGAAATACAACGGCGTAAAGAGCCACATCAAGTCAAAGTCTCCGTATGCTGAGTTTGTGCATGCATGTGCCACTCACTAGATCTTGTGGGTAAATCAGCAGTGGACAGTTGCACAGCAGCCGTTGAATTGTTTATGCTCATTCAGAATGTCTACACGTTTCTCGTCTCCTCGACATACCGATGGCGTCGACATGTAGAGGTTCTCGATAGTAGTTCCCGTAGTGAGAAACTAAAGGTCGACAAAGGTCTCTCCGATACCCGCTGGTCAGCCAGATCAGATGCCGTCCAATCTTTAACCGAAGGCTACGCCGAGAATATCGTGGTACTGGATGAGCTAGCAGCAGATACCAGCCAAACTGCGGAAGCCAGGATCGAAGCCAGGGGATTGTCTAAACAGCTTCAACTCGAAACAGCCATTTTATTGGTTTTATGGAACACTATTCTCGAACGATTTCAAAAAACGAATGCATCTCTGCAAAAACAAGGAATGGCGTTAGACTCAGCCACCCTCTTGCTGAAATCACTACTGCAATTTGTTGAAGATCTCAGATCAAGATTTGACGAATTCGAGGACCAGGGCATCGGAAAGTGTGGTCATCGAGTATACAAGGAATCGACTCAACGCACAAAGAAGAGAACGTGCCATCATGACGAAATCGGAACTGTCGAAGATACGAACCTGATACCAAGAGATTCATTTCGGACCACTGCATTTCTACCGATAACACTGGTATGCATCAATTTTGCTGTCAAGGGTTTTGTAAGTGATTCTTATAGAGTTTTTCCTGCTGATTTCGAATCTGCAATCCGTTTTTCTCAATCAGCTCAGGTTATCCGGCTATGGCCTCATAAGTAAAATAGAATTTTTCGTGATTTTGTCAAAGCGGAATTGGAACAGTAACATCTATCATCACTTGTTTCACTTGTATAATATCTTTTTTTACTTTTCAGGCGTATAGATAAAATATTTCATAATGAATAGAGCGTGTAAAAATGATCCCAATAGATTCTGCTACATATGTGGGACGGTTACCATGCCAAATAACCAGTCCCAAATCACTAAATTTGTGAAGACAATGTATAGAGCATACTTTGGAATTAAGCTAGGGGACCAGGACAAAAATTTCCCCTCATATGTGCTGCAAGACGTGCATTGAAAATTTGAGATGGAGCAAAGGCAGAGCGAAATCTTTGCCTTTTGGAATTCCCATGATTTGGAGAGAAGGAAAGGATCACGTGACAGATTGCTATTTCTGCATGACAAACCTCCAAGGTGGGCTTATAAATTTATTTTTCTTAAATATTTTGAAATCCTCGTATGAAACTTGACATAATATTCACCATATATAGCATAATATTCACCATAATGGTAATCATACATTTACATATACATATTGTTATAGAAAATACATTTACACATACATATTGTTATACAAGTTACATTTACATATACAATGATTGTATATTTTCTTTCTTTTTCATTCATATTGTCCCCGAAGGGACAATATGAATGAAAAAGAAAGAAAATATACAGACTCCATCGACCTATTTCATATCTTACAGACCGCAGCCTTCCCTCACGAGTCGCCACTGTCTGAATGCTTCTTCTATTTCATATGCAAGTTTTATATCCATGTTTCTGTGTTTCTATTTTCAGGAGTTAACAAGAAGAATAAACACATTGTTGTATACCCTGACATTCCTTCTGCTATGAGACCTGTACCCCATGGTCCTGGAATTCCAATACCCGACCCACCTCAAACCCTGGACTTCGATGATTCTGATGATGAATCAATGACCAATGCCAATGACCAGTCCCAGTCGTATATACCTCAAAATACCGCTTCAAATGAGCCGAGGCCTCTCAACCAGGCCAAACTTAATGATCTTACCAGGGATTTAGGACTTTCCAAATTAGCTGCCGAGATCTTGGGCTCACGACTTCGAGAGGACAACTTGCTGGCTCCGGGAACAACATTCTCCTGGTATAGGAAACGAGAGGAAGAATTCCGCAAGTTTTTTGCAGTGCACGAAAATACCTCTTCCTTAGTGTACTGCTGCAATGTTGAGGGGCTAATCGAATCCTTGGGCCTGCCATATAACGCATCAGAATGGAGGCTATTTATAGACTCGTCTAAACGAAGTTTGAAAGCAGTACTTCTCAACATTGGTAATAGGGTTGCATCAGTCCCTGTAGCACATTCCGTACAACTTACTGAGAGCTACGATAACATGAAAATTTTATTGGATGCTCTCGTATACGACCAACATAACTGGAGGATCTGTCGAGATTTGAAGGTAATACTAATATCATAAGTAAACTATTGCTATTGACTATGTTGTTTTTCCAAAGGTTATTTGAGAGCGTATAAGAACACTTAACTTCCCCACAGAAGTGATACAGTCCAATGCATAGATTTTTTTATCTGATAGAACAAATTCTCTAAATTCTTTAAATATTTTCTTTTTTTTCAGATTGTGGCATTTGTATTGGGAATGCAAGGGGGATACACGAAATACCCATGTTTCCTCTGCAAATGGGATAGCCGAGCGGATGAGAAGCACTATGCACAGCGTGAATGGGCATCCAGAGAGAATTTTGAACCTGGGTCGCATAATGTCGTTTCAGTGCCCCTTGTACCACCAACAAAAATTTTGCTCCCACCACTTCATATTAAGCTGGGCTTGATGAAAAATTTCATCAAATCAATGAATAAGGAGGGTTCAGCATTCCGATATCTCGAGAGTAAATTTCCTCATATATCTGATGCTAAACTAAATGCTGGGGTTTTTGATGGTCCTCAAATTCGAACTTTGATCAAGAATACTCAGTTCGAAAACGCAATGACTCCAACTGAGAAGAATGCCTGGCAGGCATTCAAATCAGTTGTCACTGATTTTCTTGGCAAGCGTAGAAGTCCAGAATACGAGTCCGTTGTCGAAAACTTGATGGAAGCTTTCAAAGCTCATGGGTCGCGCATGTCCATAAAAATGCACTTTTTGTGGTCCCACTTGGACTATTTTCCTGAAAATTGCGGGGATTATAGTGAGGAACAGGGTGAACGATTTCACCAAGATATCAAAATAATGGAAGAGAGGTACCAGGGAAACTGGGATATCAATATGCTGGCGGACTATTGCTGGTGTTTGAAGCGAGACGTGCCCGAAGAAAAACAGACGGAAAGCCAAAAAAACTTCATTCCTTCCTAATAAACTTTTTTCCATATTCATTGTATGAATAAAAGTATTTATTCGCACAATGTTTTCATTTTTCACGAGTGTTCTTATAATATTACTCGTATCTACAGTGTTTAAGCTAAAAAAATCAATAAATTTGGGGATAAAATTGGACTTATAATAAATGGCCAATAGAGAAAAAACCTTACCTGATTGAAGAAAACCAATGTCATTTTCGAATTCAGCATGGTCGAATTATATAATATGAGTTGAAAAAAACCCTCACAGCAGACAAAAAATTTCATATGCATACCAGTGTAATTAATAAACTGTGTACCACTCTGAACACTCGTCTAGAAGCGTACGCTGTCCTGCAGAAAAGATTTGGATTTTTTTATTTCCTTCTAGTCCTGGACATATCGGTGAACATCTAGTAGAATGCTATCCAGCTGATCTGGAGAAAGAGCTGGTAACAGAAGTTGTGCAGTTCGCTGCCCTAGTGAAACTCCCCGAAAGTGAAACAGAATCCCAGACGGAACGTGAAGACATGTGCAACAGATTTTATCGGCATATGAACACAAATGAACTGAAAGGAACATTCCCAAACGTGGAAATAGCAATGAGAATATACCTGTGTATGTTTGTCACGAACTGTTCTGGTGAACGTTCATTCTCGAAACTCAAACTGATCGAAAATTACCTTCGCTTCACAATGGGCCAGGAGTGCCTTTCGTCCCTGGCGCTGTTGAGTATAGAGCATGAGGTGTTGCAGTCGGTGAGTTTCGAGGACACAATCATGCAGTTTTCCAAACAAAAAGCCAGGAAGCGACTATGTAATATTCATTACAAATCTACACTCTATATACAGTACAGTAAGCTGTACAGTTCAGCTGTCTATTAAGTGCATTACAACTGTGTAGCCTACTAGTGTAGCTGTATATACTGTATGTGTACATAGTTAAGTTATAGTCACTAATATCACATTAATAAGCCGAATGGCTTCCGCATGTGTGTTTTGTGTGTGTTAAAAAAATATGTCTGTTATGTGCATTACAAAATATTGTCATTCATTAACACACTAAAATAATTCATCCCGAGAAATAGTTTGCCCAAGGCCCCGCACACTGTAAATGCGCCCCTGGTCATACTGTCCCTAGTTCTGAATGTCCTCAGTATATATCCTATTAGTTGTTTGCATGATGAGGTTACTTTGCCAATGTGCCTGTTAAATGTTGCATCTTCAGATAATATAATCACTAGATCCCTTACATGATCAGTTTGTACAATATCTTTTCTTGTGGGTCCAGTGTAGTTGAATTGTTCTTTCAGGTATTTATTTGGTCCATACTTGATTAGTTCAAATTTGTCTTCATTGAAGGCCATATTGTTTGCATCTGCCCATGCATATATAGTTTGTAGATCTTTTTGTAGCTCCATACAGTCTTCTTTTTCTGTAATTGGTCTTAGTATTCTGGTATCATCTGCGAATGACAGGAGAGAGCTTCCTAGGTTACAGTTTATATTGTTTAGCATTATAATGAATAGAATTGGTCCCAGTACTGTACCTTGCAGCACTCCACTAATCACTTCTTTTTCTATAGATCTTGCTCCATTTACAATTGTTATTTTTTTCTGTCAGAGAGAAAGGCATGGATCCATTTTCCTATTTTTCCACAAATACCAAGTTCTTTTAGTTTATGGAATAATATACCATGGTCAACCTTGTCAAAAGCTTTTGCAAAGTCTAGATAGATGACATCAACATTGTGGTTTTCTCCCAAATATTGTAGGATTGTATTGCAATGGTCCATAAGTTCAGTAAGGCAGGATCTCTTTTGTCTGAAGCCATGTTGAAAGTCTTCTAAGAGATGTTCATTTTCTATAAAACTGACAATGTGCCTTTTCAGGACTTTCTCAAATATTTTGAAATATGGGAAGTCAAGGATATGGGTCTATAGTTCTTGGCTCCCTTTCTTTTGCCTCCTTTGTAGATTGGGGTAATATTTGCTTGTTTCATGACTGGTGGTATTTTACTGGTGTCTAGTGAGGATCTCCACAGGATTTTCAAAGGCAGAGATAAAGTATGTTTGCATTCCTTAAGAATCTTGGCTCCAATTCCATCTCGACCAGGGGCTGAACTCCCCGGTAGCTCTGTTATTGCCTGTTGTATATCTCTAGTGGTTATTTGTATATCTACAGGGGTACTCCAGCTTAAAGTATATTGAGATTGTAGAATGTTTGTCATTTCCTGTGGATTAGATGTGAGAGTTAGTCCATCTTTAGCAAGCAATGGGCCAATGCCCGTTTTGATAACTGCTTTGCGTTTAGCATAGCTAAAGAAGAATTTGCTATTTTCCTTTATAGTACCAATAGCTTTGTGTTCATTATCAATATTCTCTCTTATGGTTGACTCCTTTATTTTATGTTCTAACATCAGTATCTGATTCCGGATGTTACTGCGTCTTGTATCACTTAATTGCTTTGTCAGTTGTTTAGATAGCTTTGTTCTCTTTCTCATAAGTGTCCTTCTGTATCTGTGTTCTTTTGTCAGGTGCTTCTTTACACTATCGTTTTTCTTTGGTGTGTGCTTGTATAATGCTGATGATAGCAGGTATTGTATTCTACTCCAGCATTCTTCTGGTTCTGGGTTTTCTAATTCATCTTCCCAGTTTATTTCTCCCAGACAGTTATTTATTGATGTCCAGTCTGACTTGTGCAGGTTTAGGTCAGAGTATGGCAAGTCCATTTGGCATGGGTCTTGCTTACATTTGTGGAGAGACAAGTTTGTGGTCGGAGTGTATAGTTGGTGTTATAACAATGTGGTCAATTGTAGTTGCATTATTTGTCAGCACTAAATCTAGGATATTATGTTGTCTAGTTGGGCAGTGAACATGTTGTACTAGTAGTTTTTCCATAAACTCATTCAGGTGTTTTGATTTGGACCTTTTTGTCCCTGATTTCATACCACCATATTGGTTTCAGGTGCAATTTGGGAGATTAAAGTAATGATTAAAGTAATGATTAAGTCTCTTGTCGGAGTCTACAATAGCTGGGCATTGCCTGATTTTTTCCACAACTTGAGTGAGCTCTAGATGGGAGCTATCTGGGGGGGGCTATAGATATTCACTAGTATTATGTCTTCTTTATTTATACTGAGCATGATGATTAGGAGTTCACAGGCTCCATTTGAGTATACCATGAGCAGTTCACTTTGAATGTTTTCAGGGATGTACATCAGGACACCACCATTTAGACGGTCTTCTCTGTCACATCTATGGGTGGTGTACCCTTTGATTGCAATTTCACTACTCATGATCATGGGGTTCAGGTGTGTTTCTGTGAGGGCTATAACTGTGCTAGTAGGGTTTTCCACTTGGCTCTTTAGGTAAGGTACTTTGGTATGGTTTGAATTTGGGTAAAGGCCCTGGATGTTTAAGTAAATTATTGATACATTTGTGGAGCCATTTGTTTCATCTCCCACATGTACTATTGTCACCAGTGGGCTTACCTGGACCCGCTACATCAGCATAAGATCTGGGTGCAGGAATGGTATTTGATCTTGGGTTTTCTTGCATCCCTTGGGCCAAATAGTGCTGATGGATAGCAGGCTCACTATCCTGGTATTCTCTCCATTGATTTTGATGTGGTTGCAATCGGATTGTTCCCTTCAGGTGGACCAGATTGCAGTTCCCTTTAAAACAACTTCTTTCCCACCATGAGCTCTGGCAAATTTGAGGATGAAGATAGGGACATCTTGCACTGGATCTACATCCAGAAATGCCATTCCCATCGTGTATACATTTTTTGCAGAGTGGTGAGTGAGCAAATGGGCATTCTCTTCCCTTAAGTCCATATTTACACAAGCCCCTCCTGTAATACTTGCATACTGGCTTCTTGTTTTCACTTTTGGCTTTTTGGTGACTGTGTACAATGGGGTTGTTCACTTTGTTGAAGGTCTTAATGTCTATTTCCTGTTCTCGTTTTCTCTTTTGTCTCTTTTGGTGCCCTTTTTGCTTGCAGTTTCCCTCTCTCTAGGGTCTCATCCTGAGGGTTTCTCACTTTTTCAGCAAGTTCTGCATTGGCAATAATAATTTCCTCCTCCTGTAACTCACCTGCCAGTTCTACTTCAAGCTCTTCAAATTGCCTGTCATAGTCATCGCAAATTTGACGAGCACATCTAAAGCATGAGAATTTTCTTTTTGAATTTTGAAGGATGAGTAGGAAATAAATAGGTAGTTCACTACAACTGTAGTGTATCCATAGTCTGCATTCATCACATCTTAATGCATGTAGGTTGCAGTCTAATGCACATTTTATACATGGGTTTCTGTTTTGTTTTCTTCCTCTGCCATGTTAACTTGCACACTGGTTTTAGTGTGGAGAACATTCATCATTGGGTCCATTTTTTTGTAGATATTCGCAGATATTGAAATATTGTTTGCAAAAATTTAAGTTTATTGTTTATTATTTATTTATTTAAGTTAGTTTGTAAATATATTTTGTTAATAAGCTTTGTTATAAATTTGTTAATAAGCTTTGTATATATTTTGTAATTTTATGAAAGCCCTGCTTTGCTTATTAATTTTGCAAATTTTTTGTATTTTTTTTTGTTAATAAGCTTTGTAAATATATTTTGCAAATTTCTAAAACAAAAATTATTTGCATTTTTTGGCTTTATAGATCCGGGTGCATGATTCATCAGGAGCGAGTTACCCGCAAACTTGTATTCCCCCAAACAAGGCAACACAAATGCACTTGCTCCAATCACACGCACATTTATATTACCCTAGGTTTGCTCTACACAAACTGGACCTAGAACTTAATTTCAGCGGTTTCAAATCTTCCTTTTTATCCATACCTTTAGTTTATTTCTGCGTAATACTAACATAAAGTTACCAGTAACTATCGTAAGTTTTTATAAAGAGATTTCTAACCGAATCGAGATTATAATTTAACTAACCTAACCGGGAACTATTTTGCCCAATATATTTCACTAGTATGACTAAACTTGGTATAGCTCTATTGATCACAATCATACTTAACCTAATCACATTAATCTTTAAATTTATGTTCTACTCACTACATGTAGTTCCGTTACAGTCAATAGCGTTATGGAATAATTATGTAATGAGGTAACGAGGCAAGAGCTACTTCTCAAGAACACGGACAACTTATTTAGCCTACTGGGACCAAAGTTGTCCAGTATTCTATCGAAGGATGCGCGTAATCAGCAAAAACATTCGGTTAATAATCTAATTTAACCGGGTTTTTGCACAATACCATTAAACTCAACCAAACTTTGCATAACCCTGTTAATCATAACCCTACTTACTCTAAATATATTGAACTTTTATCGCACCCACTTTAAGGGTGCGTTACATTTCCGTAACGTTCAGCCGTAATTAATTCGTATAATGTGAGGCAATAAGACAATTTCTCGCAGAATACAAACAACTTATTTATCATAATGTTTGACACCATCTAAGGAACTGTGTTAATTGGTAAAAAATTGTTAATAACATTCCTCTTCAGAGGTAATATATATGATTGTAAAGGTAACCTTTGTAAGTTTCTTTATACTAACATTTAAACATTTCTAACAATCTAATTTTATCAACTAAACCTAAAATATTAGGTTTTAGCTAAATTATTAAAGTTAATATTATACTGTAGTAAATAATCTGTAAATAAAATTTAATGATTAAACGCAGGATAAACGTATTAATGCAAATATAACAACACTCACCGTACATCTTCCAAGGCGCTTTGCTTAAGCTGCTAAGTAATGACTACTGCTGACTTCAGAAAAATGTCTCACTGCTGTAAGCCCGGCTTGAATTTTACATTTAGCTTAAAAACTACCGCGTTATTCACATATTGGCCCGCGTAATAAAAAACAATTGTCCAATTGAATTGAATGAATAGCGGTGCTTCACCGGCGCTTCGATTGCCGAGGTCATATCGCGCCGATACTAGAATAAGGAGAAAGCGCGAGGAGAAGGGGGGGGAAAGAGTGGAGAGGGAGCGGCGGAAGAGCGTGAGAAAGAGAGAGAGCAAGCGGTAGAAATAGCAGAGAGAGGAAGAAATTACACCCAAATCATCTTAAATAGAGAATAAAAGGACGGCGACTTTACTCCTTTCTCCTGGCGGGGAAAGGAGTAAAGTGTGTCCTTCGGTATAATAGGTATGGAGTCACCCAACAAAAGAGAAAGAGTAAGAGTGGAGTCCGAAGGGCAGAAAGGGAGGAGCTGGGAACGGGCAGTGGCAAAGGCAGGGCAAACCAAAAGGCAATGCGCGACAGAGAGAGGAATCCCCCGTCATAAGATGACCATGCATAAGACGAGTGTGACCGATGCGAAGCCGCACCAGGGCGGTTTCAAAGCGTCGATCACGTTGACAGGAGGAAGGCCACTGACGAATTGTAGGCTTCAACGCTCTCAGGAAGTTTCCGAACACATCCTCCCACTGGCGCTGCCACCGCCGAAGGAGTGCATCTCGGAAAACTCTCGTGAAATCCGACGCCGGGAGAGGTGTGTTAGGGTCAAACGGCAGGGAGGATACCCTCCTCGCCGCCGCAGCGTCCGCATACTCGTTGCCCGGAACACCGACGTGGGAAGGTACCCAACAAAAGGCGACCAACTTACGACGTGATGCCAGAAGGACAAGCCAGTCCTGGATCTGTCTCATCAACGGATGCGGGGAGACGAGTGAAGATAGAGCCTCAAGAGCGCTGCGGGAGTCCGAATAGATGACGAAAGACGTTGGTAAGAGCTGAGAAAGAAATCGAAGAGCTAAGAGAATAGCAGAGAGTTCTGCCGTAAAAATGGAAGCCGCTGGGGGAAGGGATAGCGATTGAACCACTGACGGGAAGGCTGCCGCACAACCCACTCCAAACGGCGAGCGAGAGCCGTCAGTGAAGACAGGGATAGAGTCAGAATGGGTAGAGAAATGGGATAAAAACAATTGACGGAGGGCAAAAGGGTGGAAATTTGACTTTGGTGCAGTAGAGAGGAAAGAGCAGATACGGAGGGGGAGGAAGGGTCGACGGGGGAATCCAGGAGGCGGAAATCAAGGAGGAGACCTAAGAATCTAGTTTCGGGGACTACAGGGAGCGGTGATCTATGAAGAGAGAGAGAAGGGACGGCGGTGCAGCGGTGGCGACGGCAAAAATGCATCACCACCGTTTTCGAAGGGGAAAAGCGAAACCCGTGGTCTGTGGCCCATCTGGAGGAGGCGTTCAAGAAAGGTGGCTCGGGAACCGGAGCAATAAACAGCAAGGTCGTCGACATAGAGGGTGGCCGTAATTCCCGAGGGCAGAGCCGTCACTACATCGTCAATCGCCAAAGCGAAGCAGATGACGCTCAGGACGCTGCCCTGGGTAACCCCTTCCTCTTGCGAGTGTACAGAAGAGAAGGAAGTACCCACCTGAACACGAAAGGAACGAGAAGATAAAAAGTTGGAAATAAAGGAAGGCAGGAGACCTCGGAAACCCAAGAGATAGAGTTTACGGCAAATCCACCACCGCCAGGTAGTGTCATATGCTTTCTCCAAATAAAAAAATATTGCATAGAGATGACGTCGTTCTTCGAAGGACACACGGACCGGACCGCAGTCTCCAACTGAACCAAAATGTCACTGGTGCTACGGCCCCTGCGAAAACCGGTCTGTGTGGAAGAAAGCAAATTGTGGCGTTCAAGGTGCCACACCAGGCGCCGTGACACCATCTTCTCAAGGAGTTTCGAAAGGCAGCTAGTGATGGCCATTGGACGGTAGCTAAGGGGAGATGTCGGGTCCTTAGGCTTAGGAAAGGGGAGCACCACAGGAAGGAAAGGTGCCCTCTACTCAAATCCAATTATAGAGGGTGAGCAGATAAAAAAGAGCCGAAGGGTGTAGTTGGCGGAGCATATCAAAATGAATGCCATCGGGGCCGGGAGCAGATTTGCCGCAAAGGTCAACGCCGAGCGCAGTTCCGACATGGAAAAAAGGCGGTTGTAAGGAAAATTATTGGGGTCGGAAAAAGATGAGGGGAGTGGGCAAGCAGAGTCTTACGTCGGAAGAAAGCGGGATCACGGTGGTCGTGTCGGGAGATGGAGGCAATGGTCGAGGCCAAGACCTCGGGCACTGCAGTAGGGGACGATACTAGGTTTCCGTCTACCATAAAAGCTGGAGGCGAATGGGAAGAGGGTTTACCGGAAATCTTCCTGATCTTGTTCCAGATTCGGGAGGAAGGGGTACGGGAAGTGAGAGAGGAGACATAAGTACGCCAGGAAAGGCGGCGGGTTCACGGACTGCGCGACGGGCCTGAGCTCGAGCACGTTTGAAAACTATTGTAGTGGCAAGGGATGGGTTTCGTTGAAGACGACGAAAGGCTGACTTCTTAGCTTTAACAACTAAGGTTCATGTTGGATTCACCATGGGACCAAAGGGGCGGAAATGCGGGGAAATGTTGACTTGGGGATGGAGGACAGGGCGGCACAGGTGACGTGATCGGTAAGGTAAGTGGAGGCGGCGTCTATTGTCAGAAAGTTACTCGGAATTGCAAAGATTTGGTTTCAGATCGGAAAAGGGGTCAGTCACCTTTGGCAAGGGACCATCGGGTAGGAAGAGCAGAGGAGTTAGAAGTCTGGGATGTGCGGAGCCGTAGAAGTCTGGAGTAACAGACAGGAGAAATCTGGGAAGGCGGAAGGAGAAGCAAGCGAAAGACCTATGGATGAAAACGTATAGGTCTGGAGGTGAAAAGCTGTGGGTTGACCAGTGTTGAGAAGACAGACAGAAAGAGTTGAGAGAAGGGAGACCACAACGCCACCCCGCTGGTTGGTGACAGTGTCACCCCACAGAGCACAGAGGATGGCGCGCGTTGAAGTCTCCCAATAGGAGGAAGGGAGAGGGAGCTGTAAAAGGAGAGTAGAGAGATCGTTTGCAGAAACTTCCTGGGACGGGGGGAGATATAATGAACATATCGAATATAATCAGTCTAGGGAAACCCAGGCCGCAACATCCTGGAGAGGGGTACGGAGGGGAAGGGGAGTAGATGGCACGTCAGAGCGAACTAAGACGGCCGTACCTCCACGAGGGGCTACATCAAGGGAGAGGTACGATGTGAACCTGCGGAGGGGGCGCAAAGAGCGAACCCCAAGTTTGGTTTCTTGAAGGCAGAGACACACTGGGGAAAAATCTTGAATAAGTAGAAGGAAGTCCTCCCAATTAGGGAGAAGGCCACGACAATTCCATTGGAGGATAATAGCCATCACGTGCGCAAAACAGGGGGTGGGCAAGAGACGTTATCGGACGAGACTTAAAAGAATGACCCGTGGAGCGAGTAGACGAGACTGAGGGGCAGGTTAAAGAGGAAGAGGTCGAATAACGGGTAAAAGGAGGTTGAGGGGGGGTTTGGGTTTCGGGGGTAGTCAGGGAATACGAGAAGGATGGTGCAGAGCTGGACGGGATGAGTCCAATTTCTGGGGTGGAGGTGGAGGAGAGAACGCCGGGGTCATCGGAAGGTCAACAAGACGGGGGATACGAAGCAGGGTGGGGTGAATCCGGTTTCCGGGGTGGAGGTGGAGAAGAGAATGCCGGGGGCATCTGGAAGTCAAGGAGGGAGCGAGGTGGAGAAGAGGGTATAGGATGGATGTCAGCTTGAACCCGCGATGTAGAAGCTGCATAATCACCATCAGGAATGGAGGAGGGGAGGGGACGGTCGCGAAGGGAGGCGAGGGATCTCAAAGAAGCCGGCAAGTTGAGAGGGATCCCTGTAGACGTGAGGGATATGGGGGCAGGAGGGGGAGAACTGGTGGGAGAGGAAGTGAAAGGACGAGGAGACGGGGAGCCTGAACAAGGGAGTTTGGCAGAGGGACCCAAACGCCGGGGACTGGCGATGGGTCGTTTAACAGAAGAGCGCGGACGGGAGGAGAGACTAGAAGAGGGAGCGGTTTTCGATATACAGTATATGCTGAAATGTCAGTAATGGTTTCAGGAGGGTGAGTAAGCGAGTTAGTTGCGACTGAGGTGGTGCAAATGGGGACAGTGGAATTGGAAGTTCTGGGGGGACGGGCGGTTGGAATAGTGAACACGTGGGATAGAGACGACGAGAAGGTAGAGGACGGGATAGGGGGAGGGTGGATGAGGCCTGATCAGGCCTAGAATGATAGGGTGTGGAAGAGGATGGTACAGAGGTGGTCGAAGTCCGGGGCGGGCGGGAGGAGCGCACTGTTTGGGCAAAGGTAAGGCCTGGACGAGCGAATCAGGACCTAACGCGGGCCCTCGTTTCCTGAAAGCTGACCTTGTCAGATTCCCGAACTGATAGGACCTCAAGGTACAAAAAGAAATGAAAGTATTAAACAGCACATTTTGACCAAAGATAATTTAAGAAACTGATAGGAAGGAGCTAAAAACCTCAACGTATGTCGACAGTTAGCAGCTGACAAGGAAGCTTCTAACAGTGGCTGCATCCTCCAGCTCGGGACACGTCAACGCGAAGAGGCGACGTCAAACCGAAACATCAACGCACTGGTGGCCAAACTTCCTCAAATCTGCATGTAGCGGGCTGTCTACGGTTTTCCAGACTGGCAGTCGACGGCCTGTTGCGTGGCACGGTCAGAGTGCCGATCAGTTCCCGGGGCCGGACCTATACCAGCGTGCTATTTTTTTCATTTTCGGGGATTCGGACCACTCTTACTCTCCGGCGACATTAAGACTAATCCAGGCCCCACTACAACTTACACATGTCACCATACACAAAGACATAGACATAACAGGACCATGAGACACATACAGAAGCATAATATTAACATATTACAGTACAACGTAGATGGCCTCACAAACAAAATCATGCAGCTTAGGGAATTCGTACACAAACAAAACATTCACATAGCACTTATACAAGAAACAAAACTAAAACGCGCGCACACACAAAACACACACCATCCCTGACTTCACGGCGATCCGTCAAGATCGTACTGGGAGTGACGAGGGTGGACTCATCACTTACATACGTAAAAGTATTAGCTACAATGATGCCACCCAAAACATTACAAACACAATCCAAGCAGATAACACGATAGAAATACAGGCAGTTAACATTAAAACCCGCGCAAAACACAACACCACACTCATCAACATTTATATCCCACCAGATAGTTCACCTCAGGTGCCAGCCAATTACAATCCACAGTTACACAATCTGGCCTCTCTCACTAATGTCATCTTAGGAGGAGACTTCAACGCTAAAGACACTAGTTGGTACCTGCACAACCAAAGCAACACCAGAGACGCCAACATAGCCACACAACTAAACAACCTCTTCATTCTTAACAATACAGGAGAACATACATACACACACCACATCAAGCAGGATACTCAAACTCCTCCCCAGACATAACGTTCTGTTCCCCTCGCTAGCAACACATACACACTGGAGAACAGAAAAACAACTGTCATCAGACCACCTGCCCATCATCATTACAACACGTCCTACACTCTGCCCCAACAGCCTTAGGCACACATACAGAAATTACAAGAAAGCTGATTGGGAGCAGTTCAAAATACAGACTGAAGAACAATTCACCACATTAAACAGCACACCCATCATAAACACATTACAACACAAGACATTTAATCAGATCATCAATAATGCAAACACATACATACCCAAGGGCAACATTAGGAAATACAACCCAAATTACACTAGAGAAATAGCCCACCTCATAAGGCAAAGTAACAACCTCAAACATAACACACAAACACCACACACAGAAACCATAAAACAGCAGATACAACAGCTCAACACACAAATAAACAACAAACTTAAAGAAAAACAAAGAGAAACATTTAGAGAATTCATAACAACACTAAACCACTCCACAGATATATCCAGGCTATACAAGCCTATAAACAGCATTACCCACTCTAACAGCGGCATTCACACCTCACACGCGGCTATCTGTCGCAGCCAAAATAATATCCCAATATATACACAAGCTAACATTCTAGTTAATCACTACGCAAAGATAAGTCACTTAAACAGAGACAACAACCAGAAACATGCAGACAGACAAACAGCCAGACACAAGAAAACCTACAGACTCGGCACGATCATTACACCCTTCAATACACACCAGACCACCAAGATCATCAAAATCATTAAGAATTCGAAGGCTACTGGACCAGACAACATATCTAACATACACCTTAAACACTTGGTTTTACAGGGAATACTAGCTCTCACAAACATCAGCACATATTCATACCAACACTGTATTATTCCTGACATATGGAAACGAGGTAAAATTATTACATTACTCAAACCAAACAAAAATCCAACAGAACCAGCTTCCTATAGACCCATTACTTTACTATGCACACCTTCCAAAGTAACATAAAGACTAATCTTACAAATCACCAACCCACACATATCACTATCGCCTATTCAACATGGATTCAGACCTCACCACTCAACCACGACATTATTCACTAGCCTCACGCAGCACATCATTGATGGCACCAACTCCAGACGACCAGCTCAACGTATACTATTAGCAACAACAGACATTAGTAAAGCATTTGATGCTATCCCACGCTTCCCTCTCATAAACAAAATACTCAACACAAACATGCACAATAACACCAAAGGGTGACTGAGCAACTATTTTTCAGGAAGATACTCACATGTCATATTTAATGGCAAGTCATCCAAAAACAAGCTTTTTCCGAACGGGGTCCCTCAAGGCTCTGTTCTCTCACCAACACTGTTCAACTGATACATGCATGACATTCCAACACCCATAGATAACAAGCTTACCTTATCATCATATGCAGATGACATCACTCTACCATCCACCCACAACAACATCGACACCGCTACAAATAACCTACAAACATACATAAACAGTATACAAGACTGGCTCACACACAATAGACTAAAAATAACGCCTACAAAATCAACCATCATCTTGCTAACAAGCAACACAAAAGAACACCAGATAACTCCACAGATTACACTAAACAACACCAACATCCCACACACTCACAGGACCAAAATACTTGGGGTCACATACAACACATCATTATCTTTTGCAAACCACATTCAGGGCATTAAAAACAAATGTACGTCAAGACTTAACACGCTTAGGGTACTAACAGGCACAAACTTTGGATACCAGAAGGAAACAACGTCACTCATATACAAACAATATATTCGCTCAGTTATGGACTATGCTAGCCCATGCTGGGCACCCATTATCTCAAACACACACAAACACCTTGCAGACAATACAAAACAACGCACTTCGTATCATTACAGGATGTACTCAAACAACACCAATAGAACACCTGCACACAGAAACAAAAATACTGAAAGTTAGGGAACATTTACACATGAGGGGAACACAATTCATGGCAGCAGCGACAACTAACCCACAACACCCTTGCCACTACATGTACAATCATGCACCAACACCGCACCATTGAGGTAACACCAGAGTTACATTATAACCAAATATTCCATTCCATACCACGCCCCACAGATATCACACAGTACAGAAAACACACACACACACACACACCTAACCCACAAAGCAGTGACACGACTCGGTCCAAATACGGTCCTAGGTGCGAAGCCGCCACCCATTGACAGGTCAGAGACCAGCCTGAGCAGATCGGATCGAGTTAACTTAGCATGATTCCGATGTGGACATCACCCCAACTTACAGACATATAAACACAGACGACACCTGCCACCTGTGCCAGGACACACCATAAACAATTGAACACAATATGACAGACTGTACCGCTGTAGCACAACAGAGAACACAACACAACAACACTAGTGCGCTGAACCTCTAGTCCACTCCGGAGAGGGCGATCGGTTACCTGCGTGCCGCCGGCTTGCTCGATCAGGGTGGGCTGATCGGCTAACCAACAACAACAGGACCTCACGTTCGAATACGTAAGTCGAAGAGGAGGAGGTGGCGTGGTCTTCTCCACAGTTGGCGCAGCGGGAAAGATTCGAACAGGAGGAACCATGTGTCGGGGACGCGCAGTTGACACAAATACCAGGGGAACTTCGGCATGTCTTACTGACGTGTCCGAACCTCTGGCAAGTAAAATATCGGCGTAGTCTGGGGATGTAACGACGGACCGGAAATTGAAGATTACCGGCCCTAATTTTCTCGGGTAACTGGGAACGAGCAAAAGTCAGGATCAGTAAGAAAGATGGAATCCTTGCTCCCTGAACCATACGGGGTGGGCGGTAAACACGGGTCACCTTCTGAGAGGAGAGGCGGGTGAGAAGATCCGAGTTTGAGTATTCCAAAAGGAGGGGAGCATGTACTACACCCGTACAAGTGTTAAAGGAAGAGTTGGGGAGACAATTCAGGGGAGCAGAAGCCAGGGTCGAGAGGGATGAAACCTTCTGGTGTTGGGCTCTGGAGGAGACTTCCACCACAAGAGGGCCATCGTTCTAGGCCACATCTGTCGGGGATCGCCACAACGGGAAGTGAAGTCATCGTAGAGCTCAAAAACAACCCGCTGTGAGAGGGGAGGGAGAGGCAGAAGAACTGAGGACAAGAAACCGAGGGTAATCAGGGTCAGAGTCGTCAGCCCCTACGAAGGGGTCAAAAGACTTGCGGAAATAAGACATACGAGAAGTCTTTGAACGAGGAGGACGCGAGTGTTCCGCAGCCCGAGGGGGGTCAACCCCATCAGGATGCGGTCTTTCAGTGGTAGAGGACTCGAGGGCCTGGTTGCCCACTACCCGAGTGCTAAGAGGAGTAGTAGTCCGAGAATTAGAAGCAGAGGTCGTAAGCCGAGGAGTAGAAGCCATAGCAAACAAAAAGGACGCTTCACCCTCCACGCGTATCCAGCCACCACCGACTCCAACAAGAGAAAGGCGAATCGTGGGCACACTCGCTCCCACCGCCAATAGATGTCACGCAGGAGATACACCCATACTCAGTCCCCGTGCCTAAAAGGCGGCCACTTTCATCCAACGCGCGATGAAAGATGGCAGGGACAGGGCTTGGGTTTGGTTTAAGAGCGACAAGGGTGAATGACAACCACCTCCCTCACCCAAGGTCTAAGGAAAGAGTCAAGTTAAAGTCCAAAACAAAGCCAAATGCGAAAAAAAAAGCCAGAAGGATTGGGGGAAAGGAGAAAGAAAGAAATATAAGCAGATCAGCCGGGTCCCCAGACGGGTCCAATGGTCCACGAAGGCAGAGAGAGCCCTTACATCGAAGGAAGATGCATTCCCACATTGGTCACAGAGGGACGCGCCCTATACCTCCGGACAAAGGGAACAATTGTCCAATAGTTTTTTGCCGTGCTATTAGTGTAATGCATTATTAAACGCCGCGTTATCAGTGTATTCTACAGGGTGTTCGAAAAGTCCCGTCACCCCCTACAAAATGTACATATTGTAATACCAATTTTATTTTTGTGTGATTAATTGTATTTATATGTGATTTATTGACATTTTTTTCTTTTCCAGGTATTAGAGTTGTGTGAACAATGGCAGACCAATCCATTTACACTCTGGAGGAAAGGATAGTGATGAGCACATGGGCTCATGAAAGGTCACATACTAGCAAAACGATGCATGATATCCAGAATGATTTCAACACAAGATTCAATAAGGCTGCACCACCAAATAAGATGGTATTACGCTGGGAGAAAAAACTGCTTGAAACTGGCTCCATCAACGACAGACCACGGTCGGGACTCGAGGACCAACAACGCGAGCAAAACAATGTGAAGGTGTGATTGTATCGGTGGCTCGTTCACTGAAAAAATCACTTCGGAAACGATCACAAGAACTTGCAGTCCCCATGTCCACAATGAGAGATCACATGACAAAAGATCTCGGCATGAAACCATACCGCTCGTCATTTGTAAATGAATTAAGCGCATAATCCTTTGTTACGAAAATGATGGTGCGCACACAGATATTCTTGATTAGTAACTGTAATTGGTAACTGTATTTACTGTAATTACAGTAATTGTTGCTAGTGACTTGTTTCTTAAATTACACCTACCACATATAAATACAATTAATCACAAAAATAAAATTGGTGTTACAATATGTACATTTTGTACGGGGTTACAGGACTTTTCGAACACCCTGTACTATAGATTTTTGAAGATTGATTGGAGAATGAAGTAAAATGTGCAAAGTAGGAGAGGTTCTGTCTTCGCCTAAGTGGTCCACGTCCCGGGCACGTCTTTCTTTTTTATGCAGGACTAAGGCTGGAACCACACTGAGCAGACAAGACTGTTCGGACAACACACAACAAAACGTCTTGACTGGCGCTTGCACCCACACTGAACAAACAGGGCAACATAGAACCAGGGTTGCCAATTTAGCTTATTTCAAGCTAGATCTAGAGGATTTTAACTCAATCTAGCTTATAAAAAGTACTCCAAGCGGATAGCTATAAATCTGACTTATTTTTAAAATAATCTAGCGGATTTCTAACGGATTTTAAACTTTGCCCAACTGCATGTCAAACGATTAGAAACATTTCCTGCATAAAAAAAATTTGCAAATAGGAGTAAAATTTTTATCTCAACCGTTTATAAGTGTCATGTTTGAAACATGTTATTGGACCATAATTCACCGGCGAGTCAGTTCCGTATAAAAACGTTTCAATTTATTTTGAGATATATGAATGGACTAAACTTAATTCTTATATCTTGTTTCTTTTTGCTTTATATATTACATTAAAGAATAAAATTTAATTATTTCAGTAATAATATCATTCAATGATTGGTGCCTTTTTTTAGAGACTGATTGATATCAATCATATCCAGGTCCTGGATATGAATCATATCAATCAGTCCCACTCCCAGTGTTGTTCGTGAATGCTGCATTTGTGCATCGTGTAATAACAGTTAATGAATTGGTGTAATTTATCCTAGGGATTTATTTCAAAGATTTTAATCCCTCACAATGCCAAAGCAGAGACAATATAAACAGAAATTTAGAAAAGAGTGGCTTAAAAATGAATCTTTTCAGAAATGGTTGATTGAAGTAGACAATGATCCTAGCAAAACACATTGTAGGTTTTGTACGTGTGACATTAATGCCAAGTACACAGATTTGATACAGCATTCAAAAAGTAAAAACCACGTACGTGCCATGCCTTTTAAAGCTACGCCATTGACTCAATTTTGTAGCATTGTGCAAGCAGTAAAAAATGAATTAATGAGTAAAAAACTAAACATAAAAAAACTTATTGCAATTAGAACAGATAATGCTAATGTCATGGTTGGAGTTAACAATGGGGTGTATCAAAAGCTTAAAGCAGAAATTCCTTCACTTATTTTATTTAGATGTGTATGCCACTCACTTCAGTTAAGCAGTTTCACATGCTTCTTCCGAATGTTTTCTGAATGGCTTGAATTAAAAACTCATTTTCAGATTATGAGAAACATTGAAAAATGCTATACTGCTGAAATTCTGTATGAAATGTATTCAGATGAAAAGAACTTGGCTTATTTATTGTTTTTACAGCCAATTGTTTCTGAGATTCAGCAAGTAAATAAAACATTTAAATCAAACATTGTTGATAAGGCCAAATTATTAGATGATCTAATACTACTTAGAAAATCAATTGGTAATAAGCTGATAGTTCCAACTTCAAAAGTTGACTTACTAACCCGCAAAACTGGCCAAGTTCTATCATAGAACTTGGCCAGTCAGTTGTCGATAAGATGTTGAGTGAGGAAGAAAGCGCTGTAGCAACATGGTGGTTTTTAGATATGGAGTCGAGGAAGAGGAGGCTTTGGATTCATCCTCTTATGAAAAAAAGGACAGCAGAGGATTTGATACCTTCTTTTATGATCGAGCTCCGCCAGGATGAAAATAAATTTCGAAATTTTACTCTTATGAAACCGGAAACTTTTGATTGTTTGCTGCCCATTGTTAAAGTGTATGTTTTGTAATCTATATGAAATTATTATTATTATTATATATATATATATATATATATATATATATATTGTGGTGGTGTAGTGGTTAGCGTCGCTGACTACGAATTCATCGGCCCCGGGTTCGAGACCCGACGGCAGCCGGCGCGCAGCAAAACCCAGCTGTTCATCCTTCCACACAATAAAGAAAGTGGTTGGTAGATAAATGGGTACTCTGGGTGGCCTAGTGGTTAAGACGCTGTGCTGCTGGTGGGGCGTGGTTCGGATTCCATGTTAAACTGTAGGTCTAAGGTGGAGTGAAAAGCTTGACCTTCGTCAGAATGAATAATTCGGGCGAAAGCTAACCAAAGGTGTGTGTGTATATATATATATATATATATATAATAATATATATATATAATAATGTAAAATAACGTACTGTTGCGACGAAGTATGAAGAGTGGTTTTCTTCTTTATATAATATATATATATATATATATACAGGGTGGGCGGAAAGTAGCTCCCTAATTTAAATGACATATAAATTATGTATAAATTGTGATTGTATTGTTATATTGTTATGGTGTGTTCTCTAAAGTGGTACAATTGTAACAGTAATCTTTTTTTCTCTAAAGTGTTCTCTTTGTGTTCTCTAAAGTGGTACAATTGTAACGTTCATTTTTTTTTTTTTCATTTCAGATTGAAGGGTAACATGGCTGAGCGTTTAACACTGCAGGAGCGTGCCCAGTTGGCGGCACGGTACGAAGTTTGGCAATCTGTCGTTCGAGTTCAAAGATGGTGGCGGGCCATTCACGGACCACGTGCCCAAGTGGACCCGAAAACAATCAAGAACTGCCACTCGAAGCTCATGACCACGGGGTCTGTGGCAGATGTTCGAAGATGTGGTCGCCCTTCGACATCCAGGGCCCAGGAGACGGTGCAGGCAGTTCAGGAAATGTTCGCACGGAGTCCACGAAAGTCAACTCGCCAGGCAGCTCGGGAAAGTGGACTCTCCCGCTACTCAGTGCGAACTGTGCTGAAGAAGGAGCTGAACTGGGCGTTGGATGGGTCGTCGTGGTCCACATCAATGGCCAGCCAGGAGCCCCGACTTGACACCGTGCGACTTCTTTCTTTGGGGGTGGGTAAAGGAAGAAGTCTTCCGCACCAAACCGAGGACATTGGAAGAACTGGAGGACCGAATTCGGGAAGTCATGTCCTCCATCCCGCCGGAGTTCCTGCTAAAGTCAGTGGACGCCATTCCTGGGCGGCTCCAGAAGCTGGTGGAAAGAGTTGGAGCCCACATTGAATTTTAGAGAAAACCTACCATGTATGCCTACCTTTTCATATTATTTCTTCTGAAATAAATGGATAATATACGTATTTTTTTACCAATCCAAAATAGGGAGCTACTTTCCGCCCACCCTGTATATATATATATATAATATATATATATATATAATATATATATATATATATATATATATATATTAATAAAATAAATAAACAATACTTACCAGAAACATACATTTCTTTCGAAATTTCCTCCCATAGTTTATCCAGAGTTCCTTTACTACTGTGCTCCTTCATTGAGAACTCGTAAATCGCCCGCCTCTCTTCCACGAGTGAAATTAATTTTTCAGCATCGCATTCCATCTTTACTTTGCAAGGTTTCAGTTGTGACTAGACCAGACAAAGGGCGAGCAGATAGCACCAGTCATGACTGGTGGGGGTTTTTGACGCGTACCGGTATTTTCTTGTTCGATTAGTGTGGGCGGCCTCATTTAATTCTTTACATTTTTGTGCACCAGACGTGACTGGTAGTGTTCCGAACAGTCTTGTCTTGTCTGCTCAGTGTGGTTCCAGCTTAAGGGGGCAAGCGAATGCCCGCAGAAACGCCCCTTCCCCATAGAGAGAGAAGAGAGCCAAAATACAAATATTGTTCTTGATAATTTTCTTTTCAATTTGGTAATATGTAGTGTGTAAAATGCATGTATATGTAGTAAAGAATAGAGGGAGAAGTGTGTGTGTCTGAGAGCAAGCTGGACTGCTCACAGGGTAGATGAGACACGGAAAAAGATCAGCTAAGGAAGACAGTGACAGGAGAAACGGGAGTTCCAGCACTCCCTGTCTCCTGCCTAACATTCCTCCCCAGGAGTACTTCTCTGGTCGATTGGTGCCTACAATCTCATTATAAACTACTACTACAGTGTCAGAAAAACCTAAATATTTTCTTTCAAGTGCAGAATGTGCAGCTTTGAACGTATCTCATTTTCCAAACATGATAATAATAATAATGAGTGAATTACGAGATTTAGTTATGATTTTATTACATTTACATATAACAATAACATGATTAGAAGTGTAGAAACTTGATATCATTCCATTTAAAATTAATTTTCAAACGGACTTTCTTTTTTAGATCCATTAGTCCACAAGCCTATATATATATATATATGTGTGTGTGTGTGTGTGTACGCTGGTCCTATGAACCATGAAACCTTGGTAAACTGAACGTAAAATTTGATCTACTTGATTAAGCTGAACTTGACTGAAGCCGTCTCTATTCGTGACGATCATTACTGCGTTTGATGAATTATGATAGGGTATTAAAACCCGTGACCGAAAAGAATGAAAATCAACTGAATTTTTATTACTTTTATTTACATACAAAACATCCCAAGTAATTTTAATTTGTGATCTGGGTTTGATTCGGTAAAATTAGTTTAAAAAAAAAAAATTTTAGTGTTACTTCCTTCCTGGCAACATTATAAGCCTATGGCTTAGGCTATGTAGGCTTTGGGCCTAAGTTACATAGCCTACTTCTTAGACCCTAGTTAGGCACTATATAGTTTTGCCAATAATTAAGCCTATTTTCATAAATTCATTTAAGATAGACCCAAAATGTTCTAATCTGGTGTTCGTAAAGTTATAATAATGAAGTAAAAATCAGCCACAAGACCTTTTATTACTCGTAATATTCTTGTTCATGCCATAGGTTAGGCCTATTTCACAAGTCTTGAAACTGAGCTTTCACTAATAATTTTTAGCGTAACAGGTAAATTCGGCTAGTTAATTACCTTCTACTTAAATTTTTATCTTAAGAATATAATAACCTTAAATTCACTCACATTCTAGTTACTTCCGATGTCATATTTTTACAATAAATAGAGAATAGGCTAACCGAGTCTTGTGTCTGCTTTTGTTTAGAAACACGAGTGATGACGTCCTTTTCAGAATTATCGCTTTGATACCCCAGTCATGGTTGCTTTATTCTTTAATGTGGTATCATTGACGAATAAATGATGTTTGATTGCGATCAAGCAATCATGCCTGGGGTATTATTAACGAATAGATGACGGCTTAAGTTAGGCCTGTTGGGCATGGCCTATGTCTGTATCGTAAAGGTCTTGGTTAAACCCAGTCCGTAGCTTTATTTAAGGCCTATACAGAATTGAGCCTAGATCTGTCAAAAAGAAAATTATTTTGTTTGCTGCAGTTACTTCTGAACCATAAACTAAATAGCAGCTTGCTTAAAACCTATCATTTTAGCTTCGGACAAGCCAAATTAGCTTGGCCTACCGCTCCTGATCTAGCCTAGGCCTACCAGGCACAATCTTATTTCAAATGAAATACAGTAAATGAAATATAGAAGCGTGAAACGAAGTCATACCAATCATTTAAAAAGAAGTTTAAACCACAAAAATATAACATTTCACTTTTCATCTAATTATGTTTTTTTCTGAATGTGGGTTATTTGACACTGATAGAATTCAAGACAATGATCACAAAATTTCGTCACTTCCGTACTATAAATAAATTACAAAACACTGTCGCAAAAGTGGGCGGGGCTTCGGTCATTTGCTTTATAAATATCAACTCCCTTACTCCATTTTCAAATCCTCTACTTATTACAGTCTAATAAGCATGGCCGTAACTACCTATGAGGTCACCGAGGTCCGGACCTCGGTAATTATTTCCTAAAAAAAAAAAAAAGAGACTGAACCGTTCTCCGTGTATGAAACGCATATTACCGCTTTTCTTTTGAAAAGAGGGGGCGTCGAGCGTTTTGTGTTTTGTGTTTAGTGTATAGCTTGGGTTGTGTTTGTAGATGTCATTTTGGTCTGAATTTTGCTCGTCCCGCCGCACTCGAAAAAAATCTGGACCTCACTAATTTCTAAACCCTAGTTACGGCCCTGCTAATAAGTAGAGGATTTGAAAATGGAAAACTTAGAAAAAGAAAAGAGAAAATTAACAGGAATCTCTAAAAACATTAAATAAATTCAAATATATTCAGACTTACCAAATCCCTAAATAATTTGGCAATACCCCATTCACAGTGGACTTTGAACATGGAATATTGACTGATTGATTGAGATAATACTTCTGGCGTCGCGGCATCGAGGGCATTGACACCGAACGTACAAGTTAATGAGGGTAAAAGTTAAATAACATAAAACTATGAAACGAGTAACGCCTCAAGGAATGAATAACAAATGACGACGATATAATGAACGTATAAAAAAAAATGGAGGACATGTAAAGGAAAGAAGCGTTTCAAGAACTCGTTCATGGGATTTCTGTTCCTTCCAAAAACTAATTCCATTTGCGCTGAATGCTCATACTGATTTCACTGACTTTAACAAAATTATTAAGTCACAATCACCTATTTATTTTCTGGAAAATTTCATATAAATAAAATTACTTTTCTGTCGATGAAAATAAACTAAATGTTTCAAGTCATTTCGTGCTATAGGAAAATCTACTTACTTGTCATTGTTTTTGCGAGTGTTCTTGAATTTGTTTCTTGTATGTACTGTCACTCGAAAACGGAACTACGAATGTTTGTTCCAGAAAGAATTCCACAAAAACACTATATTTGGGACAGGAATTACATGAAAATGCATTCGTCAAAAGCATACGTATGTATCAGTGGCGTGCATTCAGGATAAGCTAGGTAAGCGCCGCCTGCCCTAATAAAAATCTTATTAAAGATATTAAAGACAGTACCATATTTTTCAGAATAGTCTACAGTACATACCCACTAGCCAGTTATGAAGTTTATGATTAGCTACTATAATTATTTAATATGTACATATAGTGCGTGTGCTGAGTGTGCTCCCACACAATACCACTTACCCTGTAGACGTACCCACCGCACGCCACTGGTATGTATGTGTGTATGTGTACACGTGTGTGTGTGTGTGTATATATATATAAACAGTTGATTCACTGAATATGAGAGTTAAAGAAGATAGGGAAGTCGTACTGTGTAGTTAATCACAAAAGACAGATCTAAAATAAATAAATAAAATAATGGAGAAGTTGTTAGGGTTAAAAGAAGGTACAGTACATTGAAACAGGGGGTACTTTTAACAATATTCAAAGGACCATCATAGGCAAAGGGGTCGTTCACAAATTATATAAGGCCTTTGGGGAGGGTGGGTGTTCGGAGAAACTCTTACATTGTCTTATAAGGCGTGGACGAGTGTCTCACCAAAATCTTTTTTAAGATTTAATTTTATTCTAATTTTTTTTACTTATTTTGGATCACTTCTATCACTTAAGTCTTAAGGCAATAAATACGCGATTTGCAAAAGTGCCAGTGGAATACTGCCAGCAACTCGCCAGTGTCCTGGGTCTTCGCGAAGCTGGCTGTGCCAGGACGCCAAAACAAAAGTTCTTCTCTGCCTTCCTGCAGCAAACAAGCAATCAACTGTCGTCATGCACATGGAATTACAGAGTGATTCTATCAGATCATAACTTTGTTGTTCCCCTGAAACATAAGCTGATTCCAAGCGTAATCGCGGGACTGATCATCAATCCTAACACCATGGAAAATGGTATTTTGTATTGAGGGCCTATATTCATTGCGATACGGAGCGAGAAGCGTGACCCGTCTACAATGCCAGCTACTGCTCTGATCTGAAACGGGTCTACGAGCTTCAAGAATTTCGTGATAGTCTTCTTTACCCTGATAAGTGCACGAAACCTGTCTTGATTCTATCGGTTGATGAGGAGCCAGATGAGAATCCACGCTACAGGAGGACCATATCGTTCGGCATAAAAAAATTAATGGGTTTCGATCTGGACGCTTTGTACCCAAGCCCTTGACGGAGCGCCTACAATCCAGCAGAATGGTACATGGCTCATTTGTCAAGAAGTCTTATCCTTCCGTACGACCATTTTGGTGCTCATCTGGATGCACACTGCACAGGGCCGCACGATTGATGTACGGATGGAGAAACGAAACTTCAGGCACACCGGAACAGCCTTGGTCGAAATTCGGAGACTGTGACTGATGATGTTCCAATCATTACAGAATGGCGTGAGCAAATGCAAAAGATAGTCTTACCTAAGGTGACCGAAGAATGGACTTCAAAACATATGAGGGCCAGTCAACATGTCCTACAAATCGTCAAATGTGATTGCGACGAATGCTGTACCCTAGTGAGGTCTCGTTTCAAGTTTGTGCTGAAGGACAGATTTTTCCGCCTTCATTCGCTATCAGCAACACTAGATATGCAGTTCGTTGCCCTAAATGCAGGGAAGGCTTCATAATTCTTTCAAGTGATATCTCTTTGGTTGTTTCTGAAGGTGCGTTGGACTTTTCTGGGCGTGCGAAAATGAACCCCACACCTTTCGATGTCCTCTGTCCCAGTGCTCAGAATCAAGTCTCAAAGAGAATATGTGATGTCTGCGGGTTCTATTTCCCTTCCGTTGTAATGATGACAAACTACAAGGTCAAAGCCATCCCCATACTGCCATCAGGCCCCCACTGAAGGTGAAGCTCCAACGCATATCGGCCCGGTGACATCGAGAACTCATGTCAGTGATTCTCAGAGGAGGTGAAACAGATGTCGAACGCATTGACGAGGATGATGCAGATACTGCAGGGCTTGAAATACCTACTAAAAAAAGAAAAATGTGAGGAAATTCTTTTCGTGCCCGACATCTTTTTTTGGAGTCACCATGAAGCGAAACTGTGGCAAAGAGATTGTGTCTGTTTTCATTTTATTATTAAAAAAAAATAAAATAAAGTAAAAAAGACTCATTAACCTCGCCTACTTTGTAATATGTCAGTCGCAAAATAGCTGGTCCCAAACCGAGGAAAAGAGAGAAAGAGGTGTGAGCAAGGCGTATTATTCTTTCATGAGTGATAATTACCAGTGGCAGTGGTAGATTGTCCGCATATTTTGATTATTGTTATTAGATTTTGCTAGGAGTGGATATCCTCGGGTAATCTTTATAATTATGATGGGGTGTCTGTACAAAATCTTATATTGTCTCGGGAGGGTGTCTCCAAATATACAATTTTTTCCTTATATAATTTGTGAACGACCCATAATATAATACACTAGGCAACCTCATAAGCTCTATTTTCTGTTGTAAATATTTCATATTACAAAACTGGGCATTTCATTGAATAGACTTTCCTTATAATTTCCCAATCTAAACCACATTGGACAGATTTTTAAAATTTTTTAAAATTTAAAAACCCTATCATTTTTAAAGCGTTTTCGATATTCACCCTTAGCATCAGATGACTTAAGGACAATATTGCGTACAAAAGCCTCTTCCGCGTACGATGTTCCAGGTCGTCTTTGTTTCCCATTTTCTTAACATTACCTGCCATAGGCAGATCTAGAGGGGGGGTCGGCGACATCTGGAACCCCACCCTCCCTCAGTTTCTTGCAAGTGCTCTATTTGAATGGTGTGTATGCCTCTGAAAACAAATGTTGTTTTTGTAAATAGATCATGGTTATTTTATTTTATTCGAATTTTTCATAAAATTTGTACTTCCAAATTTGTAATTGTAATGGTTTGCATAGGTGCCCTTAGTATTGGTGCAACCATATCACTATTTTATCTTCATCTTATTCTGATAGTTCTTTTAATTGGCAAGACATTTGTAATTGCTTGAAAATTTTTGAGTGATAACTGTTGTACCCAAATTAGATTTTTATTTTGTATCATATTTGAATGAGACTCATCTAATAAAATAGTACATTTGATTTTACACTCGCTCATTGGTGGTCTGTTTCAAGGAAATTTTTTTAGTACTGCGCCCTTTTTATTTCAGGGGTGCCCTTTTTTCTTTGGACTGCCCCTTACTGAAATGACTAGATCCGCCATTGCCTACGTTGCAGTAAATTGTAGTATTTTCACTTAGGATAAAACCTCATGAAGGAGATGAGGTTTTACTGTATTACTTTAAATTATGGGGCCAAGATTGTGCGAAGGACGTTGAATTAAGTGATCATATACTGCATTTATTTTATTTCTTGGATTTATTTCTTACCTCTCATCCTTCTTCTTACTCTGTGAAACTTTTCTCTTCGTTGGGCTCCTCCGATCACAAGCTTATATCTGTTTCCTGTCCTATTGCTCCAATTCGGCCTTTGGATCCTTCCAAGAGGAAGCACCTTTGGCACTTCGGCGCCGCTGATTGGGTGTTAGAAAATTTAAAAGAGGAAGAGCCATTGTTAGAAAATTTAAAAGAGAAAGAGCCATTGTTGTCTCATAGTTAGGTTAGTGAGAAATTCACTTAATTTAGAGCTAGCATTTTTGGACTCTTGTAGCATAATTTTTTTTGGGCATTGGCGCGTCTTTTCTATTCGTTCGTTGAATGCGGCACTTACAAGGCGTGATCTTATAGAGAGCTCTCTTGCAATTCAGTTTGGTTGTTTCGATACAAGATTGTTGCATCGTGCAATGGTGCAGGTTGTGTTGTTCTTGTAAGGTTTAGAAAGAAGACCATAAATAGTGCGCCTTTTGTTTCTTTTCTTAATTTTATGCAACTGAGGCCTAAAGTAGGCCCACATTGAGTCAGCAACCCTGAAGTACGACCTAATAGGACCTCCAAGTCTGTAAGTTTGTTTTAGTCTAGCTTGACTTAGGCTATAAGTTAAAGTAGCCCCTCAGAGTTTGGCCGTTCAGGGCTCAGCTGGGATTCTGAACCCAATCAAAATAAATAAAATAACATTGTGAGGCCGTTAGGCAGTACTTCTGTGATTTCCCATGGAATGATTACTGCTTCCATGGCCGGGGCCCTTCTGGGTGCGGTGAGTGCATCACAAAGGTGATTCTCTCGGGCATGGGGGCATGCATTCCATATTCTATTTCTACTAATAACACAGCTCAACAAAAAAAAATTTTTGTTTCGTTGCCAAGGAAATTCGTACGAATTTAGGGTATTTTGGGGTTGCTGAATTCCAAAATGAAAGTAGTTTTTCCGATTTGGCTCTAGTTCTTGAGATAATGAATACCCTCAATTAATAGGAAACGTAACCATAACGCGTGCATATGGGAAACTACCGGAACATTCTAGATGTATTTGTATACATGTACTTAGTGTACATAAGTCAATATGAAATGAACTTATAATTTTATTGTTTTCTTTTTGCATTTTTACGTGTTTCAATGGGGTACCAATTATCTCATAAATTAGAGCCAATCTAGCAAAACCGATGTCATATTCGGAATCAGCACCACAAAGTTACCTCAAAATCACTCTAATATGATTGGCAATAAAATGAGTGTTGACCAGTGTAATACAAAAAAAACCTTGATTTAACTTTACTTGTTCTAATGCTATCCGCAACAGAGAGGAGGCTTTCAGAAGGTACCGTCGCCATCCAACTCCTGACTCTCACTCAGCTTATATTTCTGCCCGGAATCGTGCAAAATCTGTTCTTCGACTAGCCAAAAATTCCTTCATCCGACAAAAATGTGAAAATCTATCCAATTCTAATTCTTCTCGCTCTTTCTGGCATCTAGCGAAGAACCTCTTCAACAACTTTACTTCCTCTTCTTTCCCTCCTCTTTTCCATTTCGACGGCAGAGTTGCCGTCTCTTCTCCTGACAAAGCTGAGCTCTTCGCTCAAACTTTCGCTTACAATTCAACTCTGGACGATTCCGGTGCTCTTCCTCCATCTCCTCCCCCCTCTGACTTTATTATGTCTAGAATTAAATCTCTTCCAAAGATGTCTTTTCTGCCCTATCTGGGTTCAACTCTAGGAAGGCGTATGGTCCTGATGGTGTTCCTCCTGTTGTTCTTAAGAACTTTTCTTCTGTGCTGACACCCTGCCTAGGCAAACTCTTTCGTCTTTGGCTCTCATCTGGTACTTTTCCTTCCTGCTGGAAGTTCGCTTTCATTCAGCCTGTCCCAAAGAAGGGTGACCGCAGGGGGTATAAAACTCCGCAGGGGGTATAAAGGTTATGCACGTTCCTTCTGCGTGTTGTAAACTTTATACTTGGGGTGTGACAGCCCTCCGGTCCCGAGTCGTGGGATTCTAAAGAAATTGGTTGCCAATTCCTTTAGGTTCTCTCTCTTTCGGGAGGGCAGGTGAAGTCTGTTGTACAAACCTGTCCCGTGGGTTACTAGGACCCCTTCCCATCCCACTCTGTCCTTTTAGCTTAGGTTAGGAATGTTCTCCTCTGACTGCAAAGAAAAACTTTTAGTATTGTCTTTTTTTTTTTTTTTTTTCTCTCTACTGTTACGATTAGGACGCTACTGCTATCTCATGCGTGGGAAGAGAGGCTTGGAACCTCTATAAATAACACCATTTAACTTCAGTTGTAGGTAAATATTTAGAGGGAATAATAGCGAGTAGGATTGTTGACCATTTGGATTCCTACAAGCTACTTGGGGACTCCAACATGGGTTTAGACGGCATAGGTCGTGTCTCACCATCATGCTCGAGTTTTTCTACGTCATGTTGAGTGAGTATGATAAGAGTAGGGCGATTGATTAGAAGGCCTTTGATAAGGTACCTCACCGCCGGCTAATGGCCGAAGTGCGCGCGCTGGGTATTGGTGGGGAAGTAGGTAGGTGGATTGGAAACTGGCGAAAAATGCCACAAAGTTAATCCCTTTCGTTAGGCATATGGGCTACAATCGACGCTTATGTGACGCGGGTTCAAAGATGTCGATTTTAGAAGCATGTTTAGTTCAAATGATAACCCAACTCGCAACAATGGTTAGAAGTTGGATTTGAAACGATTTAGGACTAGTATATGTGGGAATTACTTTAACACGTTGATAGTTTAAGATTAAAACATAAGAAAACTCTGCAGGAGTTCGCTTGCACGGTGTCTCTGTGAGCAAGGTAAATATAGAGCTATTTATATATTCTCCACTTTCCTGTAAAATTTCCTTGGCTACTTTTCCAGGGTCAAGGTATTTTCTTCAACCTTTTTCCGTACCTGCCTCTGGCAGGGAGGGAGCGGAGGGTGGGGAGAGAGCCTTCTACTTTTCTATCCAGTTTTCTACTACTGCTAGGATAGTTGAAAGAAAAATAAACTTTTAATAACAGGAATAGTTCCTCGGTGGATTAGTTCAAGAAAAGGTTAGACCAAATCTTGCACACTATTTGAGTGTGTAGAAAATTTTCCCTGGCACCCGTTGCCATTGGTACCTCCTCGGTATGGGCCGCAAGGCCTTTTGAGGTACTTCTTTTCCTTGTAACTCCTTGTAACCCTCCAACTATCGTCCAATTGCTTTGATTTCTTGCCTTTCCAAAGTTTTTGAATCTATCCTTAATAGGAAGATTCTTAAACACTTCTCTTCTCACAATCTTCTTTCAGATCGTCAGTATGGATTCCGCAAAGGACGCTCTACTGGCGCTCTTCTTGCATATCTCTCTGACTCTTGCAGTCTATTTTTTAAGAATTTTTGCTGCTGGGGCAAAAGTCAAAAGGGCACCTAATCGTGTAATAAAAGGGCAGGAAAGGGAAAGAAAGGGAAGAAAATGTAGAATAAACTCATTCGTGCCTCATACGACAGTAAAGGAAAGAGACCCAAACAAGAAATTGAGAGAGAGAGAGAGAGAGAGAGAGAGAGTGTTACAAGGAAAAGAATTACCTCAAAAGGCCTTGCGGCCCATACCGAGGAGGTACCAATGGCAACGGGTGCCAGGAAAAATGTTCTACACCCTCAAATAGTGTGCAAGATTTGGTCTAACCTTTTCTTGAACTGATCCACAGAGGAACTGTTCACAACTTCTGAAGGTAACCTGTTCCACGTGTCACAGATCGTATACGTAAAGTAATTCGCACACACACTAGTCCTAAACCGTTTCAAATCTAACTTCCAACCATTGTTGCGAGTTGGGTTATCATTTAAACTAAACATGCTTCTAAAATCGACATCGTTGAACCCGCGTAAGAGCTTGAAAACATCGATCAGTTGACCGCGCAGCCTCCGAGTTTCCAGCGAAAACAAGTTCAGGGCGCGTAAGCGTCGATTGTAGCCCATATGCCTAACGGAAGGGATTAACTTTGTGGCCCTCGCCTGCACTCGCTCCAGCCTCTCAATATCTTTCCTGAGGGTGGGCGACCAGAACTGCACTGCATACTCCAGGTGCTGCCGAACCAGGGAATTGTACAGAGAGAGCACAATCTCCTTGTTCCGAAACTGAAATTGCCTCCTGATATAACCTAACAGCTTCTGGGCTTTCTTTTCCACCTCTACACACTGTTTGGTAAAATTAAGGTCGCTGCTAATTAGCACACCCAAGTCCTTTTCCAAATTAGTCGCCTCGATATTACTCCCAACATCGAGTAGTCCGACTTGGGATTGGCGTAGCCAATATGCATCACCTTGCATTTACCCAAGTTAAACGGCATTTGCCATTTTTCGGACCACTCTCCTATCCTACCTAGGTCCGCACGCAGTTGCTCGATCGCTTCGGGCGTCCCAACATTGGCCTCAAGCTTGGTGTCATCAGCGAATTTGGCGATCCGACTGACGATGCCACCGTCGATATCATTTATGTAAATGATAAACAACACTGGCCCCAAAACGGAACCCTGAGGAACCCCACTCGTGACCGAGGCTCAAACCGAACTAACCCCTTTAATTACAACCCTCTGCCGCCTATTCTTCAGCCAGTTTTCGATCCACCTACCTACTTCCCCACCGATACCCAGCGCGCGCACTTTCGCCATTAGCCGGCAATGAGGTACCTTATCAAAGGCTTTCTGAAAGTCGAGATAAAGTATATCAATCGCCCTACTCTTATCATACTCACCCAACATAACGTGGAAAAACTCGTGCAAGTTGGTGAGACACGACCTATGCCGTCTAAACCCATGTTGGGAGTCCCCAAGCAGCTTGTAGGAATGCAAATGGTCAACGAATCTATCCGCTATTATCCCCTGTAATAATTTACCTACAACTGAAGTGAGACTAATGGGACGATAGTTCCCTGGACTTTCGTGATCCCCTTTCTTAAAGCTAGGGGTCACGTTGGCTTCCCTCCAGTCACCAGGCACCTGGGCCGTCTCCAACGATTTGTTGAAGACTGTAGCCAGGTGGGGAGCCACCTGGTCGCGCACCCCCCGCAACACTCTGGGGAGAAACTGGTCTGGCCCAGGAGCCTTAAACGCGCTCAGTTTGTCTATTCTATGTCTAATGTCTGAAACACCAACACGTGGTGTCAAATCAGAAAAACGCGATTTCGATAGAACAGTTCCGGTCAGAGTTAGATGCGTTGAAAGAGACGCTCCTCCCAAAGCCTAGTTACTCGGAAGTAGTTCAGCAAGCCAGATCTCCAAGAAGCGCGTCGGGCAACGAGGGAAACGAAATCACCGCCTCCAACTCCCCCCCATGAAGATGGGGTGGAAACGCAGCATGCAGGGGTAGCGGTCAACCCCGCTCAGGAAAGGACTCCTGCTCCCGATATCACAATGAGGAACAGGGACGGTCCAATGCCGAGAGTCGAGGCATCATTGCCCTCTTCCCTGCCTCCCACTGCAGAGGAGAGGTGTTCGATTACGCCTCGCTCGGTACGCAGTTCCCCCCCCCTCCCACCGAAGAAGGAGAGGCACGCGCGGCCGTCAGGGTATAAACACCGCTAACAGACCCTCACCAAGCCACAGAGTAAGGGAGGGGCCTCCTATCCCCCAAAGGTTGTGCCACCCATCCCCCAGGCAGGCGAACCCTGCCTCAGGGAGATCGAGGGAGCAGGACGGGTGGGTAACTGTTAATAGGCGCCAGTCCCAAAGGTCTCCTCAACCGGTCTCCGCGGCGAGGCCACCGATGGAGAATCTCACCCTATTTGTGTCGCGAATTCAGCTCTCGAACGAGGCAAGCGATATTCGACACATGATAGAAGAAATCATTGGTGAACACAGTATAGTGATAGTTAATAAACTAAACACGAAATATCCGTATTATAACTTTTTTAAAGTAATAAATAATTAAAGGTGTAAATGCGCATTTCAACCCGTATAATATGAGTCAATGGCCTGACGGTATTATTGTTAAGGAGTTTATTCACTTTTCCAGGAGATTTGATAACAGGCAAAATAATAATAATAATAATAATAATAATAATAATAATAATAATAATAGGCGCCCTAACGGTAATGCCTGAAAGTTGTACTGTGTATAATAATAATAATCTTACTAATAATAAATTTTCTATCAGTCATGGCGGATAACTTGTTGAAAATAGTCTCATATAATGTAAGGTCAGTGAGGAATTCAACTGTAGATGTTCATAAAATCTGCGACAGTGCAGATTTGATACTCCTGCAGGAGCACTGGCTACCTAAGCAAGAGCTAAAATTCCTCTCTACCATCCATGATGACTTTATGTACCATGCGTCATCAGCAGTAGACTTGTCAGATGAATTAATGTACGGTAGGCCTTTTGGTGGTGTTGCTTTCTTATTAAGGAAAAATTTGTCAAAACATATAAGATTTTTAACAAGCGATAACGTAAGGTTGTTAGGCATTGAATTACAAGTGAACAATGATTGCATATTAATTGTAAACTGCTATTTACCATACAACAACGGCAGTAATCTAGATGAATACATTGATTTGCTGTACAAAATTAAGTCATTATCAGATAACCCCAAATATTCTCACTGTATAATAATGGGGGACTTTAACGCACATGTGAACTCGGAATTCTTTGGAGAATTGGGTAACATGTGCGAGTCGGCCAATTTAAGTATAAGTGATGTAGATGTATTAGGGGTAGCCAGTGGTAATTTTACATACGTTAGCGATATGAGTGGTACCACCAGGTGGATTGATCATTGTCTCACTAGTAATAATCTAAAGGATCGAATTGTTAGAGTTCATATTTTGCATGATTTCCTTCTTTCTGATCATAGACCATTAGAAATATTAATTAACGTTACCAATTTATGCGCAACACGACTTAACAAGAACTCAATAGGTAAGAATAATCGCGTCGATTGGTCCAATGTTAATATGCAGCAGAGAATAGAATACAAAGACAGAACATGTCACCTCTTTAATAATTTAGAAATTTTGCACCTTGGCTGTAATAATCCTTGCTCAAATGATTCTCACTGTAAACTCATAGATAGGTATTATAGTAAGATAATATCCCTGTTAAGAGAAGCAGGAAGCCCCTTGATTAAATCTTACAACTATCATACTAAGGTTATTCCTGGATGGAATGATTTTATTGCCCCCCTGAAGAGGGAATCGAAAGACGCCTATGATTTGTGGTGCTTTCATGGTAGACCCAGATTAGGACCAGTATACATAAATATGTGTAGAAGTCGGGGTCAGTATAAGGCGGCCATAAGGCGATGTAAACAGGAAGAAGAGTCTATTCGAGCATCAAAAGCCTGTGAAGCTCGCATAAATAACGATAATAACAAATTTTGGAAATTTGTTAAGAATCAAACGGGTGTCAAAATGTCCTCCCTCCGACAATCGATGGGGTGTCGGGGGAGGATGAAATTGCAAAGCTGTGGAAAAACCACTACTCTAACATTCTTAATAGTGTGAGTAGGGATAATCTTAAGATAGATTGCAGCGAAACGATTGTGGGAGGGACAAGGGAAAATATTTTGATATCATTTTCTGAAGTAAAGAGGTTAATTAAAGAGTTAAAGACTGGTTCTGCGTCAGGGGTAGATGACTTATCGAATGAGCACTTAAAATATGCAAATGACGTAGTATGTCTGCATATATCATTGCTCCTATCAGCCATGCTTGCTCATAGCTATATCCCTGCAGAGTTCATGAGGGTATATATCTTGCCCCTGGTCAAAAATAAGTACGGAGACATTCTGTCCAGCAATAATTACAGGCCTATTGCTGTCGCTTCCTGCTTCTCGAAACTACTAGAAAAACTCTTGTTACTCCGATTAAATGATTTCCTATGGACATCTCCTAATCAGTTTGGCTTTAAAAGGTCCCACTCAACTGACCTGTGTATCTATGTACTTAAAGAAACAATATCTAAATACATTGACAGTAATTCAACCATTTATAGCTGTTTCCTTGATATAAGTAAGGCATATGATAGGGTGAACCACAATATTTTATTTGCAAAACTAGAAGACAGGAAGGTTCCCATGTACATATTAAATTTATTGAAATTTTGGTATTCCCACCAATCTTTCACTGTTAGGTGGGGCAATGTACTATCCGAGTGTTTTGGCTCCTCTTGCGGTGAGACAAGGCTCCTTGCTCTCCCCTATGCTGTTTAATGTGTATATTGACGGATTAATTGCTTCACTTAATGAGGCAACAGTAGGATGTTGTATAGATAACACAAGGATAAATAACTTAGTTTATGCCGATGATATGGTGTTAATAAGTCCCTCTGTTAAAGGTCTGGAACGGCTACTAAATGTCTGCGAAGTGTATTCGCAGAAACATGATATTCTTTTTAATGTTACAAAAACTAAGGTTATGCAATTTCATCCTAAAAGCTGTAATCAGCCAGCTGATATAAGGTTTAAAATGAATGGTAAAATAATTGAGGAAGTACAAGAGTTTAAGTATTTGGGTCAAACTATTACCAGCTCCTTGAGTGATGACTCGGATATAAGAAAACAATCTCGAAGCCTGTGTGCTAAAGCGAATATGACCATAAGGAACTTTCGTTTCTGTACAAGTGAAGCTAAAGACACACTCTTTCGTACTCTCTGCAGTAATATATACGGTCAGCAAATCTCGGTGAATTATAAAAAAGGTTCTGGCATAACCCTAAATTTGCTGTACAACAGGTCTTTTAGACTTTTACATAAATTACCCCCGAGATGCTCAGCTTCGCAAATGTTTGCTACCCGCAATGTCCCGAGCTTCCCGGAGGTAACAAGACGTGCTCAACACAGTCTAATGCAAAGAATTAAAAAATCAACCAACCCGATCATCGAAGCTATCCATGAGTCCTGCCATTTATCCTCTAAGCTATGGACTTCTTGGTACGAAAACGTCTGTCTGTAGCTCCACTTAACTTCGACAGTGCAGTATTATTTCTAATCAATTGTATATATTTCTATCCTTAGTGTATGAACTGTCACTGTATTAATAATATTTGTCATATGGACTATAGTCTGCCAATAAACCTTTTCATTTTCATTTTCATTTTCATATTCTATTGGCAACGACTGTCGCGGTACATCGAACACTATCCAGGCCAGCACCTTCGTGCCTCACGCCTGGCTCGGGGATGACGCGGGTGTCCTCCCTGGATGAACACTCCCGCGAAGTACTCATTAAGCACATTAGCAATGTCCGCGTCGGAGGTCCGCACAACGCCGCTGGGGTCCATCATGCTTCTAATGGGTTTTCTACTATTAACATAACTGAAGGACTCCTTAGGGTTCCCCTTGCAGAGGCTTGCCACCCGTAGTTCTTCGTTACGTTTCGCTAGCCTAACCTTCGCCTTCACTTCCCTACACAGACGGACATACGCTTCAGTGTTTTCATGGGAACGATTGGCCTTCGCCCTCCTATACGCTACTTTCCTATTTCGGATAGCCGAAGCGATGTCACGACAGAACCACTTAGGCTGCGTTGAAGCAGGGGTGACTGGTTTTGAGGGTATGGCAGCAGACTGCAGCACCATAAACTCGTCCCGGAATGCACTCCACACTCCCTCAACATCGCCGCCGACCTCTAACCCCATCTCACCTACGCTATCCCGGAGGCTAACAAAGTCCGCCCGCCGTAGATCGAGCTTACTGCCTCTCGAGTTACTACGCTTCACCCGAGGGATGCACACACGGAACCTAATCAGACCGTGATCACTCCCGCCCAACGATTCGTCAACGGTGAAGCCAGTGACGAGGTTGTCTTCGGTCGTGAATACTAAGTCTAGAACGCATTCGCCTCGTGTAGGCTCATTGACCCACTAAGTGAGGAAGTTCTCATCAGCAAAGTCAACTACCCTCCTCCCTTCAACATCAGCAGTCCTGTCTTCCCACTTTATGCCGCGACAGTTGAAGTCTCCTAAAACTACACACACTCTATCCCCTAGCAGGCTAGGGAGTTCGGTGTACAGGGCTGTATCCTCCTCGAGGAGGAGATGCGGAGGTCTGTACACCAAGAGTAACCTATAGTTCGTCCCTCCCATATTCAGATCGACGCCAAGCAGCTCCCGTTCCGACCAGAACTGGCAGTCAACGGACTCAACGTGTCCCTGACGTATATTAGTACCCCACCCCCCTCCTCACGGGTGCGGTGTTTGCGAAACATTCTATACCCGGAAATTTCGAACTCCCCAACGTAGTCCCTACAATCAGTACGAATCCAGGACTCGGTGACAGCAACGATATCCTGGTATTCTGATGCTAAGAGCGCCCGTAGCTCGCAAAACTTGTTCCTAATCGACCTAGCATTAAAAAGCATTGCACGGAGGGAGCCTTCCCTATTCTGATGGCCCCCTAGCACGACCCGTTTCCCGAACAGCCAGGGCTGTCGGGAGTTGAACAGGACCTCACCAACGAGGGGGCAACTTCCGCAGGAGCCTGAGCCCCCTCCAACGTAGAAGGAGGGTCATCCACCTGTACCTGGACGCACCCTTCAGTTGAAAGTACGTCCGCCACCGGCTTAACATCATCTCTCCCCTGTGGGGGCCCGTCATCTCTCCCCGGACTCGACCTCACCATTCTGTATAGGTGACGGTCGAGCAGCGGGCCTAGAGAGCGTTACAAGGAGTTACAAGGAAAAGAAGTACCTCAAAAGGCCTTGCGGCCCATACCGAGGAGGTACCAATGGCAACGGGTGCCACGGAAAATTTTCTACACCCTCAAATAGTGTGCAAGATTTGGTCTAACTTTTTCTTGAACTGATCCACAGAGGAACTGTTCACAACTTTTGAAGGTAACCTGTTCCACGTGTCACAGATCGTATACGTAAAGTAATTCGAACACACACACTAGTCCTAAACCGTTTCAAATCTAACTTCCAACCATTGTTGCGAGTTGGGTTATCATTTAAACTAAACATGCTTCTAAAATCGATATCGTTCAACCCGCGTAAGAGCTTGAAAACCTCGATCAGTTGACCGCGCAGCGTCCGAGTTTCCAGCGAAAACAAGTTCAGGGCGCGTAAGCGTCGATTGTAGCCCATATGCCTAACGGAATGGATTAATTTTGTGGCCCTCGCCTGGACTCGCTCCAGCCTCTCAATATCTTTCCTGAGGGTGGGCGACCAGAATTGCACTGCATACTCCAGGTGCGGCCGAACCAGGGAATTGTACAGAGAGAGCACAATCTCCTTGTTCCGAAACTGAAATTGCCTCCTGATATAACCCAACAGCTTCTGGGCTTTCTTTTCAACCACTACGCACTGTTTGGTAAACTTAAGGTCGCTGCTGATTAGCACACCCAAGTCCTTTTCCAAATCAGTGGCCTCGATATTGTTCCCCAACATCGAGTAGTCCGACTTGGGATTGGCGTAGCCAATGTGCATCACATTACATTTACCCAAATTAAACGGCATTTGCCATTTTTCGGACCACTCTCCTATCCTACCTAGGTCCGCACGCAGTTGCTCGATCGCTTCGGGTGTCCCAACATTGGCCCCAAGCTTGGTGTCATCAGCGAATTTGGCGATCCGACTGACGATGCCACCGTCGATATCATTTATGTAAATGATAAACAACAACGGCTCCAAAACGGAACCCTGAGGAACCCCACTAGTGACCGAGGTCCAACCCAAACTAACCCCTTTAATTACAACCCTCTGCCGCCTATTCTTCAGCCAGTTTTCAATCCACCTACCTACTTTCCCACCGATACCCAGCGCGCGCACTTTCGCCATTAGCCGGCAATGAGGTACCTTATCAAAGGCTTTCTGAAAGTCGAGATAAAGTATATCAATCGCCCTACTCTTATCATACTCACCCAACATAACGTGGAAAAACTCGTGCAAGTTGGTGAGACACGACCTATGCCGTCTAAACCCATGTTGGGAGTCCCCAAGCAGCTTGTAGGAATCCAAATGGTCAACGATCCTATCGGCTATTATCCCCTCCACTAATTTACCTACAACTGAAGTGAGACTAATGGGACGATAGTTCCCTGGACTTTCGTGATCTCCTTTCTTAAAGATAGGGGTCACATTGGCTTCCCTCCAGTCATCATGCCCGTCTCCAACGATTTGTTGAAGACTGTAGCCAGGTGGGGAGCCACCTGGTCGCGCACTTCCCGCAACACTCTGGGTAGAAACTGGTTTGGCCCAGGAGCCTTAAACGCGCTCAGTTTGTCTATTCTATCGGCAACGACTGTCGGGGTACATCGAACACTATCCAGGCCAGCACCTTCGTGCCTCACGCCTGCCTTGGGGATGACGCGGGTGTCCTCCCTGGTGAACACTCCCGCAAAGTACTCATTAAGCACATTAGCGACGTCCGCATCGGAGGTCCGCAGAACGCCGCTTCGGTCCTTTAACGGACCTATCATGCTTCTAATGGGCTTTCTACTATTAACATAACTGAAGAACTCCTTAGGGTTCCCCTTGCAGAGGCTTGCCACCCGTAGTTCTTCGTTACGTTTCGCTAGCCTAACCTTCGCCTTCAATTCCCTACACAGGCGGACATACGCTTCAGTTTTCTCATGGGAACGATTGGCCTTCGCCCTCCTATACGCTACTTTCGTATTTCGGATAGCCGAAGCGATGTCACGACTGAACCACTTAGGCTGCGTTGAAGCAGCGGTGACCGGGTTTGAGAGTATGGCAGCAGATTGCAGCACCATAAACTCGTCCCGGAATGCTCTCCACACTCCCTCAACATCGCCGCCGACCTCTAACCCCATCTCACCTACGCTATCCCGGAGGCTAACAAAGTCCGCCTGCCGGAGATCGAGCTTACTGGCTCTCGAGTTACTACGCTTCACCCGAGGGACGCACACACGGAACCTAATCAGACCGTGATCACTCCCGCCCAACGATTCGTCAACGGTGAGGCCAGTGACGAGGTTGTCTTCGGTCGTGAATACTAAGTCTAGAACACTTTCGCCTCGTGTAGGCTCATTGACCCACTGAGTGAGGAAGTTCTCATCAGAAAAATGAACTAGTCTCCTCCCTTCAGCATCAGCAGTCCTGTCTTTCCACTTTATGCCGCGACAGTTGAAGTCTCCTAAAACTACACACACCCTATCCCCTAGCAGGCTACGGAGTTCGGTGTACAGGGCTGTATCCTCCTCGAGGAGGAGATGCGGAGGTCTGTACACCAAGATTAACCTGTAGTTCGTCCCTCCCACGTTCATATCGACGCCAAGCAGCTCCCGTTCCGACCAGAACTGGCAGTCAACCGGACTCAACGTGTCCTTGACGTATATTAGTACCCAAAGTTGGGCACTCGGGCCCCAAAAAGGACCGACGGTCCCGGTCCCGGTCCTTGCCTGAAACTGGACCGACGGTCCCGGTCCTTTCTGAAGATAGGACCTAGGAACGACTCGGTCCTCGGTCCTTATTTATAATATAAGTGAAAAATTTTATTAAAATGAAAAATGAAATTAAAGACACCGGAAATCTTTAATTTTATTAACGTAAATTATAATTAATACAATACATAAATGATGAAAACAAGTTATTAAGTTAAATGCTTGAGTTTCCCTTCAAGAAGACCAGAATTTCAAAATGGCTGTCACTGAGCCCTGACCTTTTCGGCTTGAGGACGTCCTTCCCCAAAGAGAAGAGCCTCTCCACGGCGGCACTGGATGGTGCCAGGTGTTGAAACAAGTTTCAGTTCAGTCTCAGTCTCTTTCTGAGTCTTCTGGAGGAAACGATCCATCTTTTTTAGAACTTCAAATAATCACTAAACACACTAAAATCACTAAAAAAGACCGTCCGGACCGGACCGTCCGGAATTGCTTAAAAATGGACCGTCGCTCCTCATTTCGGTCCTCACTGAGAAAAGGACCGAGTTCCTGGAATTCGGTCCTTTTGGAACTCGGTCCTGCCCACCTCTGTTAGTACCCCTCCCCCGTCCCCACGGGTGTGGTCTTTGCGAAACATTCTATACCCGGGAATTTCGAACTCCCCAACGTAGTCCCTACGATCAGTATGAATCCAGGACTCGGTGACAGCAACGATATCCTGGTATTCTGATGCTAAGAGCGCCCGTAGCTCGCAAAACTTATTCCTAATCGACCTAGCATTAAAAAGCATTGGACGGAGGGAGCCTTCCCTATTCTGACCGCCCCCTAGCACGACCCGTTTCCCGAACAGCCAGGGTTGTCTGGAGTTGAAGAGCCCCTCACCAACGAGGGGGCAACTTCCGCAGGAGCCTGAGCCCCCTCCAACGTGGAAGGAGGGTCATCCACCTGTACCTGGACGCATCCTTCAGTTGAAAGTACGTCCGCCACCGGCTCAACATCATCTCTCCCCGGGCTCGACCTCACCCTTCTGTATAGGTGCCGGTCGAGCAGCGCGCCTAGCACACTTTACCCTTGTCATTGAGGTGGACACCATCCCTCTGGTAAAGGTCCCACCTACCCGAAAATGCGTCGAACGGGTCAATAAACCTCACGCCCAGCGGGACGCACAAGTCTTGCACCCTCTCGTTCATGCCAATGACCTTACTGAGCGCGTGGTCACTGGCATTCATCCGCGGTAAAATACCCATCATCATTCCCCTGTCTGTCTTCAGTTTTAGATCATCCGCAAGAGACATGATCTCGGTGATGATCCCTTCTGTAAGACCTACCCTACCGCCTTTGAGGAACAAGTCGTTGCCACCAGCGTGGACAACGATCGCAGTCCTCCGACTAGCCACGCGCACCTTCTCTACCTCCTTCCTTAAGTGCGCCGTTCCCAGCCCAGGTAACCACCTTACCTTCCTCCCGTCCCAGTTTGCAGAAGCAAAGTACTTCTCCTGGCCCCTGATTACGAGTCCCCAATCAAAACGGTGTCCTCCTCCTTCGAGCACAGGAGACTAAAGCGGTTGGAGGTCCTGAAAGGGGCAACTGGGGTCTCAGGCTTCGGCTTCGCAGCCTTCTTGCCCGAGACCTTTCGATACCTTTCGATACACTACCCGACCCACCCCGACCGGCAGCTACATCCTTTGGTTTCTTTGGCCATCAGTAGGCCCCTTCCCACCCTTTTTCTTTATCAGCCCCTTCCCACCCTTCTCTATCGACCCCTTCCCTCCCTTCTCTATCAACCCCTTCTTTACGCCCTGCGCAGCGGTTCTGTGCATTCCACGTGGGTCGTTGGCGATTCTTCATATTGATTTTGTACTCTAGCCCCCGGTTGCACCTCTACCCTTTCTCCGAGGTCCCGAGCCCTGTCCAGTCCATCGCTGGACCGCCTTTCCATGGCAGCTATCCTATCAATGAGCTCCGGGGTGGAGGGCGCAGCCGCATCAGTGACCGCCGCACCTCCAACAGCCGGTCTGGACGACTCGAGCCGCCGGACCCTCTCCTCTAGAGAGAGAGAGAGAGAGAGAGAGAGAGAGAAGAGAGAGAGAGAGAGAGTTACAGGAGGAGTTACAAGGAAAAGAAGTACCTCAAAAGGCCTTGCGGCCCATACCGAGGAGGTACCAATGGAAACGGGTGCCACGGAAAATTTTCTACACACTCAAATAGTGTGCAAGATTTGGTCTAATCTTTTCTTGAAATGATCCACAGAGGAACTGTTCACAACTTCTGAAGGTAACCTGTTCCACGTATCACAGATCTTATACGTAAAGTAAGTACCACACACACAAGTTCTAAACCGTTTCAAATCCAACTTCCCTGAGGGTGGGCGACCAGAACTGCACAGCATACTCCAGGTGCGGCCGAACCAGGGAATTGTACAGAGAGAGCACAATCTCCTTGTTCCGAAACTGAAATTGCCTCCTGATATAACCCAACAGCTTCTGGGCGTTGTTTTCAACCTCTACGCACTGTTTGGTAAACTTAAGGTCGCTGCTAATTAGCACACCCAAGTCCTTTTCCAAATCAGTCGCCTCGATATTACTCCCCAACATCGAGTAGTCCGACTTGGGATTGGCGTAGCCAATGTGCATCACTTTGCATTTACTCAAGTTAAACGGCATTTGCCATTTTTCGGACCACTCTTCTATTTTACCTCGGTCCGCACGCAGTTGCTCGATCGCTTCGGGCGTCCCAACATTGGCCCCAAGCTTGGTGTCATCAGCGAATTTGGCGATCCGACTGACGATGCCACCGTCGATATCATTTATGTAAATGATAAACAACACTGGCCCCAAAACGGAACCCTGAGGAACCCCACTAGTGACCGAGGCCCAACCCGAACTAACCCCTTTAATTACAACCCTCTGCCGCCTATTCTTCAGCCAGTTTTCAATCCACCTACCTACTTCCCCACCGATACCCAGCGCGCGCACTTTCGCCATTAGCCGGCAATGAGGTACCTTATCAAAGGCTTTCTGAAAGTCGAGATAACGTATATCAATCGCCCTACTCTTATCATACTCACCTAACATGACGTGGAAAAACTCGAACAAGTTGGTGAGAAACGACCTATGCCGTCTAAACCCATGTTGAGAGTCCCCAAGCAGCTTGTAGGAATCCAAATGGTCAACGATCCTATCGGCTATTATCCCCTCTAATAATTTACCTACAACTGAAGTGAGACTAATGGGATGATAGTTCCCTGGACTTTCGTGATCCCCTTTCTTAAAGATAGGGGGTCACGTTGGCTTCCCTCCAGTCACCAGGCACCTGGGCTGTCTCCAACGATTTGTTGAAGACTGTAGCCAGGTGGGGAGCCACCTGGTCGCGCACCTCCCGCAACACTCTGTGGAGAAACTGGTCTGGCCCAGGAGAGAGAGAGAGAGAGAGAGAGAGAGAGTTACAAGGAGTTACAAGGAAAAGAAGTACCTCAAAAGGCCTTGCGGCCCATACCGAGGAGGTACCAATGGCAACGGGTGCCAGGGAAAATTTTGTCTTTCAACTATGCTAGCAGTAGTAGAAAACTGGATAGAAAAGTAGAAGGCTCTCTCCCCACCCTCCCTGCCAGAGGCAGGTACGGAAAAAGGTTGAAGAAAATACCTTGACCCTGGAAAAGTAGCCAAGGAAATTTTACAGGAAAGTGGAGAATATATAAATAGCTCTATATTTAGCTTGCTCACAGAGACCGAGCAAGCGAACTCCTGCAGAGTTTTCTGAGGTTTTAATCTTAAACTATGAGTGTGTTCAGTACTTTGTCTAGCCTATTTTTAAACAGATTTACACTTTGACTGGAAACAACCTCTGAGGGAAGTTGGTTCCAGATATTAACTATTTTATAGGAAAAAAAATTTCCGCAGACTGAGGTCCTAAATGTCTTTACACACTCAAATAGTGTGCAAGATTTCGTCTAACCTTTTCTTGAACTGATCCACAGAGGAACTGTTCACAACTTCCGAAGGTAACCTGTTCCATGTGTCACAGATCTTATACGTAACGTAATTCCCACACACACTAATCCTAAACCGTTTCAAATCCAACTTCCAACCATTGTTGCGAGTTGGGTTATCATTTAAACTAAACATACTTCTAAAATCGACATCGTTGAACCCTCGTAAGAGCTTGAAAACCTCGATCAGTTGACCGCGCAGCCTCCGAGTTTCAAGCGAAAACAAGAGAGAGAGAGAGAGAGAGAGAGAGAGAGAGAGAGAGAGAGAGAGAGAGAGAGAGAGAGAGAGAGAGAGAGAGAGAGAGAGAGAGAGAGAGAGAGAGAGAGAGAGCAGAAGATAGTGGTAGATGTGAGGGACACAAAAAAACATAGCAAAAACAAAGTAGCTCAAGATAATTGTAAAATAAAATTATATTCCCTCATCTCCTATTCGGAAAAACTTCTTGGCGAAGTCCCTGCATGCATATACCTCAGCTGCAGGTGCACCCTTCCTTCTTTCACGCATCTTCAAAAAGTTCACAACTGCCGGCCGTGAAGCATATGAAATTTAAATAATAACATATACTCGTATATAATAACTGTACTTTTGAAAAAGGGGGGGTGGCCAAGGGGCACATCAGTGGTGGGACAAATGAGGCTGACTGCTGAGGCTGACTGCTGAGGCAATATGAAGGACCACTGGGACAAAATCCCAGTAGTTTCTATGATCAAATATATATATATCAAAAACTTTTGATAGAGTCTTGCACAAATCTTTAAGTTCGAAACTGCCCTCCTTCGGTTTCTATCCTTCTATCTGTGCCTTCATCTCTAATTTCCTTTCTGGCCGATCTATAGCTGCAGTTGCAGATGGCCACTGTTCTTCTCCTAAAGCTATTAACAATGGTGTTCCTCAGGATTCTGTCCTGTCACCCACTCTTTTCCTTTTATTTATTAATGATCTTTTAATTCGCATTTCCTGTTCTATTCACTCCTATACCGATGATTCCACTCTTCACTTCTCCACCCGCTTCCCAAAGCGTCCCTCTCACCAGTCACTCTATGATTCGCGTAGGACGGCTATGGAGCACCTGACCTCTGATCTCTCTGCTATCTCTGACTGGGGCAGAGAAATCCTTGTGGCTTTCAATGCCTCAGAAACTCAGTTCCTCCACCTGTCTACTCGTCACAATCTTCCATACTATCCCCTTACCTTCAACAACACACAAGTCAATCCTTCCTCTTCTCTTAACATTCTTGGCGTTTCCTTTTCTCGTGATCTTTCCTCGAAAGATCACATATACTTTATTTCTGAAACAACTTCTAAGAGGTTAGGTGTGCTGTACCGCCTCCGCGGTTTCTTCACCCCCACTCAGTTTCTGTCTCTGTACGGGGGTCTTGTTCGCCCTTGTATGGAGTATGCTTCTCATGTGTAGGGTGGTTCAACCCACACAGCCGTACTTAACCGGGTGGAATCAAAGGCTTTTCGTCTCATCAATTCCCTGCCTCTGACTGATTGTCTTCAATCTCTCTCCCTTCGCCGCACTGTTGCCTCACTCTATTTTTACTATCGCTATTATAACGGACATTGCTCTTCTGAACTCTCTAACTGCATGCCTCCTCCTTTAAGGAGAGCAAGCAGTACTGGACTTTCTACACATTCTCATTCCTTTTCTGTCCAACTCTCTAATGCAAGGGTTAATCGGTATTTTCAGCCTTTCATCTACTCAACCGGTGAACCCGGAACACTCTTCCTTAACCCATCTTTCTTCCTGTCTATGACCTCCCATACGCAGAGCGTCTAGGCATCTCGAAAACCCTGGACCTTGATTTTGGCTCCCTTCTTCTTCTATGGGAGGGGCGCTTTTGCGGCTATTTGCCCTTGGGCCCTCCTTCCTGCATAAAAAAAAATGTATACACGTGTGTACACGTGCGTATGAGCATGTATGTGTACTTTATGTACACTTGGGTAATGTAAAGGCGTATACATTTATGTGTGTGAATCTATATGTATGTACGTATGTACATCTCCAACAAATCATCATGGGTTCCGCAAGAGGTCCTTTAAATCTTCTTGCATATTTCTTTGACTCTTGGTCATCCTTCTTTCGGGATTTCGGTGAAACATTTCCTCTTGCGTTAGACCAATGGAAGGCTTTTGATAGAGTCTGGAGCAAATCCTAAATTTCCAAACTGCTTTACTTCGGCTTCTATCCTATCTGTGCCTTCATCTCTAATTTCCTTTCTGGCCAATCTATAACTACGGTTGTAGATGGTCACTGTTCTTCTCCTAAACTTATTAATAGTGGTGTTCCTCAGGATTCTGTCCTGTTACCCACTCTTTTCATTTTATTTATCAATGAACTATTAAATCACACTTCCTGTCCTATCTACTCCGATGCCAATGATTCCACTCTTCACTTCTCCGCCCACTCCATAATTCGCGTGAGGCGGCTATGGTGCACCTGACCTCTGATCTTTCTACCATCTCTGATTGGGGCAGGAAAAACCTTGTGGCTTTCAATGTCTCAAAAATTCAATTCCTTCATCTGTCTACCCATCACAGTCTTCTACACGACTACCCACTTACTTTTAACGATACCCAACTCAATCCTTCCTCTTCTCTTAATATTCTTGGTGTTTCCTTTTCTCGTGATCTTTCCTGGAAAGACCACTTAGACTCTCTTTCTAAAACAGCTTCTAAAAGGTTAGGTATGATGCAACGGCTCCGTAGTTTCTTCACCATTACTCAGTTGCTGTCTCTGTACAGGAGTCTTGTCCGCCCCTGTATGGAGTACGCTTCTCATGTGTGTGGTGGCTCGACCCACCGGGTGGAATCAAAGGCTTTTCGTCTCTTCAATTTCCCGCCTCTTACTGACTGTCTTCAATCCCTCTCTCTTCGCCTCACTGTTACCTCATTTTTTCTTTACTGTCGCTATTATAACGGACACTGCTCTTCTGAACTCTCCAACTGCATGCCTCCTCCTTTAAGGACAACACGCAGCACCAGACTTTCGACACATTCTCATTCCTTTTCTGTCCAACTTTCTAACGCAAGAGTTAATCGATATTTTCAATGTTTTATCTACTCAATCGGCCAATTCTAGAATAATCTTCCTCAATCCATCTTTACCCCTGTCTATGACCTCCAATCTTTCAAACGCAGAGTGTCCAGGCATCTCGAAAACCCTGAACCTTGATTTTGGCTCTCTTCTTCTTTTATTGGTGGGGGAGGCATTTTTGCCGGCGTTCGCCCTTGGCCCTTCTTTTCTGTATGATATATATATATATATATATATATATATATATATATATATATATATATATATATATATATACATACACACACGAGTATATTACGTGCCAAGTTATTATGCGGTTATCATTTTCCGACATACTTTTTCACAGAAAAAAGTGTCAAGGTGTAATCTTCAGCATTTATTCATATTCAAGAGAGTAGATTGTGTTTTAATTTAAAACATTATTCATTCATAATTAAAATAGTTATGTTAAAAAAATCGAAAAACTGGTGTGTCTTGATATTATGCAGGTATTCTAGAATCGGTATAAAATGTCCTTCAGTGACTTATATCCTGGTGATATATGAAGAAAAAGATACAGAACAGTTCAATATGCATTATTTAATTAAACGTAGAACAAATTTAAAATATATTATTTGTTTATGTGACCGCATTTATTCTTAATCATATTCCAAACCTTTTATCCTTAGACCCTGTGAGATTTCGAATTTCCACTGACGTAATGTTCATCATAATTGTTTTTATTGCCTCCCATAATGCCTCTTTGCTCGTGAATTGCTTGCCACCATCATACACCTTCCGTTTCACGATCGACCATAGGTTCTCTATACGGTTGATATCTCGACATGCTGATGGCCACTTCATCACCCTATTACCCTTGAAGTCCTTCTTCGCCAGGTGGCTGATAGTGACATGGGACGCGTAGGAAGGGGCATTGTCACGCATCCAGATGGTTTTCCGCTTGAAACTTAGAGGCTGGCTCCTATACTATTGGAAAAAGTTGTCATCTAAAAATTTACAATAAGTAATTCCAGTAAGTTTGACACCTTCATCTACAGTACTTTAAAAAGTTCAATAATCTTGTCATCTATTCCCTTAATTAAGGCTATTGTCGTAATTCCCTTAGGCTGCTCGTAATTCCCTTAGGGCTATTTCATAATTCCGTTAGGGGCTATTCGTAATTCCCTTAGGGCTATCGAGGTTAAGATAGATTTTCCGGCAGCAATTAATGCGATATGCGTTGAAGTTAGGGCGCGTAGTATTAGCTTTAATTTCGTTGTTGTTTATAGCCCTCCCGTTCAACCCCTCGATACCGATACTAGATTTTAGAACACTTCTTGGTAACTTTATTAATAATCAGAATAGTATAATTGTCGGAGACTTTAACTGCCCTAACGTTAATTACTAGACTTTTACTGGTAATAATGAAAGTTTGAGACTGATTGAATTCATGGAAGATCATTTTTTACGACAGATGGTTACCGAACAAACGCGCGGTGACAATATTTTAGACGTGGTGATGATGAACGACGAAAATATAGTCGAAGGTTTGGAAGTAGGTGAGAGTTTGGGATGTAGTGATCACCAAATTATTAGGTTTAAGCTATTGATAGAAAGCAGTAAGGATAGTAACGTAATAGAAGTCCCTGATTTTAGTAGGGCTAATTTTGATAGTTTTGCGGACAGGATGAGAGTAGTGCACTGGGATAATTTATTTATGGGTAATGACGCAAATTTTCATCGGAAGGTGTTTAAAGAAAGTTTTTTGAATATCGAAAGGGAGTTTATTCCGCATAGGCCCAAGCGCGCTAGAAATCATGGTAGGCCCAAGTGGTGGACTAAGGAAATAGGTGAGTTCATAAACGAGCGTAACAGAGCGTATAGACTTAATAAGCGCAATGGCACGGTAGCTAACCTTAATAGATATATCGAGCTTAGACGTCAGGTTAAAAAATCTGTTAGGAATGCTAAGCGTAATTTGGAGATACTTGTAGCCGCGGATAGTAAACATAATCCGGAAAAGTTTTTTGACTACATCAATAATTGTAAGCCTATAAAAGATAACATAGGCCCTCTAATGGACGCTGACGGCGCTTTGGCTTCCGACGCTCAGGCGATAGCCGGTATTTTTAACAACTTTTTTGCGACAGTTTTTACCGTAGAAGACGTAAATAATGTCCCGGACGTGGACGATATCGTTCATTTAGTAGCGAGACTATTTTGAATGAAATAATTGTTTACGAGGGTGAGATTGCGCATTATATTGATAAGCTAAAAGTTAGCAAGGCTCCAGGCCCTGACGCGCTTTATCCTAGACATTTGAAAGATTTGAAAGACGTTATGGATCACCTGAAAATCAGGGCCCTCATGTATTCTTGTTTTTTGCTTTACAATACCAAATATAATAATAAATTAAATTGAATGCCCGGTTAGATCAATTGTACGCCCTTGACGATTGGTTAGGTTAAGTCGTGATATTTTCGTTAGTTTTAATGAAGATATCATTTGGTAATTGAGGCTGGGGGCCCTGATCTTCAGGTGATCCAACGTTATCGTAGGCCCATTAACAAAAATTTTGAATAAATCATTGGAAGCGGGGATTATTCCTGAAGACTTCAAATTAGCTAACGTTACCTACCCCCATTTTTAAAAAAAGGCGACCACACAGTAGCTAGCAATTATAGGCCTATTAACGTAACGTAAATTGTCGGTAAACTTTTGGAATCCGTAGTTAGGGATCGTATCGTTGATCACGTAGAAAGTCGCGATTTGATTAATAGTAGTCATCATGGGTTTCGACGCCATAAATCTTGCTTAACTAATTTGTTAGAGTTTTATAACGAAATAGTGCGCGAATACGATAGGCATATAGCGGCTGACGTTATTTATTGAGACTTTAAAAAAGCGTTCGATACAGTTCCGCATAGAAGATTAATTGTGAAGGTTAAAGCGCACGGTATACGCGGTCAGGTAGCTAACTGGTTAGAGGAATGGCTTCGTGCCAGGAAACAGAGGGTCGTTGTTAATGGTAGGGAATCGGGGTGGCTGGATGTAGGTAGCGGTATCCCTCAGGGTTCAGTGTTAGGCCCATTGCTATTCGTAATCTACATTAACGACATAGATGTAGGCGTGACCAGTAACGTGTAAAAATTCGCGGACGATACTAAAATAGGCGGTAAAGTTCTTAACGTGGATGATAGAAATAGGCTCCAAGACGATGCACGCGTAAATAGGATTATGGAGTGGACGGATAAGTTGCAGATGCACTTTAACGTAGCCAAATGTAAAATTTTGCATGTAGGTTCTCATAACAATAATTAAACGTACACGATGGATGATAGAGAGAGAGCGAGCGTTGACGAGGAAGTAGATTTAGGCGTACGCGTATCTAAGGATTTAAAAGTTAGGAACCAGTGCCTGGAGTCTTGCGCAAAAGCTAATAGGATGTTAGGCTTCATTGCGCGTAATTTCGAATTTAAATCGAAGAATATTATATTGCCCCTTTACAAGTCCCTAGTCAGGCCTCACTTAGAATATGCCGTTCAGTTTTGGTGCCCGTATTTGCGTGAGGATATTGATAGGTTGGAAATGGTTCAGCGACGCGCCACGAAACTAATTCCGTCGCTACGCAACAAGTCTTACGAAGATAGAATTAGAGAGCTAGACTTGAATTCACTTGAGAGTAGGAGATTAAGGGGGAAGCTTATTGAAGTTTTCAAAATCGTTAATAAAATCGATAACGTAAATTTTGACATTGTTCATTTTGAATAATAGCTATGGAAAAACTATACGCACTCACAACATGGTATCATATGTAGTACATTTATTTCATAATTAAATATAAATTATTAATTAATTGAATTAAATATCTATACAAAATTGCCTCGGGATTGGTGACATAGCCTATTGGGAATGAAATAATTGCCATACGTACAAAGAACCTGTCCTGTATGTATGAATCAGCCTCACATAGCAACAAGAAAACTCAATTTATTGTTTAGTCTACCACAAAGAAGTAGACCAAACAAAATTTTGCTAGATCGGCAAATAATAATGAAAATACAAGCGAACCAAGGAACGGCTCTCAGGGCTGTTTATGTTACAGCGAAGCTTTAAACAGGGAGGATGTGAAATTGTCCCCCCTAAAGTTCTGAGTGAATTCCTTATAATAAACCACAGGATAGGCCTATACCTAAAAGTGTTTATATTATATTAATTACATAAAGTTAATTCGTCGCGAAACTCGATCGTGGCGGCCCTACACCGAAGATGATCGTAACGCCCTCCATCGAAACAAACAAAGACCCAGCAAAAATAAGGTGAGGCAAATTATTTTCATTCTAATATACTGTAGGTCGCGCAAATCCCGACGCTAGAATTACCGTAATCACTTAAATATAAAGAGGTCCTTTAAAAAGACCTACATATTCATAACTCTCTAACGAAAAAGCATAGGGCTTTTGTCGGTAACCCTCCACTGAAGTCTGCTGGAAATTTCCAACGGATGAGGGCACAGGCAATCAACCCATAGCCCTATATAGTTTTTTTCACATGGTGGCCCTGTGTATGGGGAACTAACCCCTCTACAATTTACACTGACACGCAGTGGCTAGGCTTAGCTCATTAGGCCTAACCCCAATTTCAACCGTAACCCCACTATAGTTGTTTCACATGGTGGCCCTGTGTATGGGGAACTAACCCCTCTACAATTTACACTGACACGCAGTGGCTAGGCTTAGCTCATTAGGCCTAACCCCAATTTCAACCTTAACCCCACTATAGTTTTTTCATATGGTGGCCTAAAACTGGGAACCGATCCCTTTACCTTTACACTAACCGAAAACAAAGGCTTGTTCATTTAACAGGCATAACTTATTTTAGGTCCTAAAAAAATAGGCCCGCAACATTAAGCCTATTTAATAGGTCCTACTCTTCAAACTCAAAACTAAGCCTTGTTAATTTAACAGGCTTAACTCATTTGAGGTCCTATAAAATAAGAGGCCCAAACATAAGCTTACTTGGTAGGCCCAACAAATAGGCCTATTTAGTAGGCCCACCTAACTTTACCTTACATAATAGGCCTACCTCTTAAAGTAGGCCTTACTCTTTACACTCAAGGCCTATCCTAACTAAAAACACTAAATTTATAATTGAACCTGTGGTGTAGGTTATAAAATTTATTTCAGCAATTTAACTTACTCATAAGACTCATTAACATCACAAAATTCGACTCAGACCTGTAACATCACAAAATTCGACTCAGACCTGTAACATCACAAAATTCGACTCAGACCTGTAACATCACAAAATTCGACTCGAACTGTAACATCACAAAGACCTAAAGCAATTGCACGAATTCAAACCTACACCCACCTAACACCTATTCGTGACCCTATTCCAACCTATTCCAAATCCTATTTGACATATAGGCATACCAAGTCCTATTTGACATATAGTCCCAACCTATTACCTATTCCGAAGTCCTATTTGACATATAGGCCCAACCTATTCCAAGTCCTATTTGACATATAGGCCCAACCTATTTCAAACCCTATTTGACATATAGGCCCAACCTATTCCGAAGTCATATTTGACATATAGGCATACCAAGTCCTATTTGACATATAGGCCCAACCTATTTCAAGTCCTATTTGACATATAGGCCCAACCTATTTCAAGTCCTATTTGACATATAGGCACAACCTATTACAGACAAGGCTTGATATAAGGGTCTCAAATGCAACGTTTGAGGATCTTTACTCAGCCAAATTGATTAACCTAATCCAAAACCCAAAAATAAAACCCTATAACAAAATACACATTTACACACATACGTACGGTACAGTATATAAATATATACATACGACTTCAAACATCCAATTCTTCTTTTAAAAGAAGAAACACAACAGATTTCATCAACAGACACATACATTCCTTGCAAACAGATTGGATTCCTTCAAAACCCCAAACCTTCCAGACCTACCTGTAGGATATACAACATTTACTCATTCATAACTACGGGTATTGACTTCAATGGAGTGGTGAATCCAAGTTTTGAAGACCAACTGGATTCGGAGGAATGATACACACACACACACACACACACACACACACACACACACTACTCTTTCATGTGTCTCAAACACAAAAACCTGTCTAAACATAACCAAGGATCGGAGAGTAAAAGCTTTTATTGCTGCGCTCTGATTCTGTGCACATAATTTTGTGCCAAAAATTATATGGTTAGACAGTGACACGTACAAACAAACTACTCTACTCCAAAGGGCCTTGGCCTACCTTGGCCATAGCCCAACAAATTCATCAAAGGGCTGATGGCCTACCCTTGGCCATAGCCCAACAAATTCATCAAAGGGCTGATGGCCTACCCTTGGCTATAGCCCAACAAATCATCAAAGGGCCTTGGCCTACCTTGGCCATAGCCCAACAAATTCATCAAACGGCTGATGGCCTACCTTGGCCATAGCCCAACAAATTCATCAAAGGGTTGATGGCCTACCCTTGGCCATAGCCCAACAAATTCATCAAAGGGTTGATGGCCTACCCTTGGCCATAGCCCAACAAATTCATCAAAGGGCTGATGGCCTACCTTTGGCCATAGCCCAACAAATTCATCAAAGGGCCTTGGCCTACCTTTGGCCATAGCCCAACAAATTCATCAAAGGCCTGATGGCCTACCTTTGGCCATAGCCCAACAAATTCATCAAAGGGCCTTGGCCTACCTTGGCCATAGCCCAACAAATTCATCAAACGGCTGATGGCCTCCCTTGGCCACAGCCCAAACTACAGGGGTCTTGTGGCCTCCCGTGGCCACAGCCCAAACTACAGGGGTCTTTTGGCCACAGCCCAAAACTACAGAAGTCTTGTGGCCTCCCTTGGCCACAGCCCAAACTACAGGGGTCTTGTGGCCTCCCGTGGCCACAGCCCAAACTACAGGGGTCTTGTGGCCTCCAAAGGCCACAGCCCAAACTACAGGGGTTTTGTGGCCTCCCTTGGCCGCAGCCCAAACTACAGGGGTCTTGTGGCCTCCCGTGGCCACAGCCCAAACTACAGGGGTTTTGTGGCCTCCCTTGGCCACAGCCCAAACTACAGGGGTCTTGTGGCCTCCCTTGGCCATAGCCCAAACAGGGGTTTTGTGGCCTCCCTTGGCCATAACCCAAACAGCAAGGGTCTTGAGGCCTCCTTTGGCCAGAGACCAAACAAAAAAAAGTCTTGTGGCCTCCCTAGGCCATAGGCCAAACAACACAAAACCAGTACAGGATTCGAACCCCCAAGCCCTCCAGATCTACCTGTGGAAGAGTAAGTTTACTCCACTAAAACTACGGGTATTGACTAGTCTGAAGTGGTAGGAGGTTTGAATACAGTACAAACTCTTTCTAATTCTCCTAAATTAAATGAACAAATAACAAAAGACAACAATGGGAACATTGAACCAAACAATTACACGAAAACACTTGGAATGCTTTGGTTTTTTAAAACAGAATTCCGAACACGATGACACTCTTTGCACAAAGAGTTATAACTTAAATCCAAATGCCGATACAAAAAGACAAGTGCTTTCAGAATCATTCAAAATTTTCGACCCCATTGGATTATATTTACCAGCAACCATAAGATCCAAAACCCTTTTGCAAGACTTATGGAAAAAGAAAATTGATTGGGATGAACCACTTTCAGTGGAAGACCAACTTCATTGGAAAAAATTAGCCACAGACTTGAACAAAGTTCAAGACATCTACGTACCAAGATGTGCTGGCTACAGATTGAAATCTCAAACACTACACATTTTTACAGATGCCAGCACACAAGCTTACGGGTGTTGTGCCTAATTAACAAGTGAAAATGAAAGTAACTTGGTTTATTCAAAGGCAAAAGTGGCACCCTTAAACCAAAGAAAACTGTACCACAACTTGAATTATTAGCTGTCTCATTGGGAGTTAAAACAGCAGACTTTCTTTCACAAGTGTATAAAGAAGTTGACATAACAAACATTTACTTAAGGACAGACAGTCAAATTTGTCTAACATGGGTGACCAACACAGATACAACTTCTTGCAAAATATATTTGTGAAAAACAGACTAACAGAAATCAAAACTGCAAACACAAACCTTGGTATCAAATTTAGGTACATAAAAACAAGAGAGAATCCTGCAGACTTTTAGACAAGAGGGCTCTCTTACAAGCTGTTGAAAACAAATAAAATCTGGTATGAAGGGCCCGAATGGCTAACATGTGAGGATCTTTGGCCAGCCAAAGTAGTTAACCTCACACTCAACTCTACAACAACTGAAAAGATCACTGAGGACAAACCTATATTTGACTATCACCTTTATTCAGACCTCAACAAACTCTTGAGAATTACAGTCTATTGCTGCAAGTTTGTCAATAGCTACCTTCTCAAACACTGTCCTCAGAAGGCCTTTTCTAACTTAACAGAAACTGCAACAAAATACTGGCTCCAACAGATACAAGCTTCAGAATTTGACAAGGAGTTGAAGTATCTCAGGTCCAGTAACACATTAAACAAAGGAATTCCTTCACTTGTCATGGATCTAAATCTGTACCTGGATACAGAGGGTCTGATAAGGTGTAAAGGAAGGCTTAACAAGTCAACTTTGATTTACAACTCTAAGCACCCAATTCTTCTTCCAAGGAGAAATCACTTCACAAATCTCATCATCAGGGATACCCACAACAAAATACACCACATGGGGGTCCCACAAAACCAGACAGGCCTCAAAGAAAGACTGCTTTGAAAGCCAGAAAACTTTTACAAGAAAAAATTAAAACTGGTGACTAATAAACCTTACACAAATTGAGCAAAGTTAAAATGCTTAATAACCATACTTTAATTCCATAAATTTCCTATACTTAAAGGGAGTCAAACTGATTGACATAACTTTAACTAAACTTGAGAAGTTGGCCTCTTGAACTTTTATATTTAAATAGGTCTTGAGTAACCTCTCTCTTCCTAAATTCCTATTTCATTCTTTTCAATCCATTTCACATGGTTTAAAACACAGTTTATCAAAAAATTTGATCTACAACATACAAATTTTTCTCCGGCCCCCCCCCAGTATATGGAAAAACTATACGCACTCACAACATGGTATCATATGTGGTACATTTATTTCATAATTAAATATAAATTATTAATTAATTGAATTAAATATCTATACAAAATTGCCTCGGGATTGGCGACATAGCCTATTGGGAATGAAATAATTGCCATACGTACAAAGAACCTGTCCTGTATGTATGAATCAGCCTCACATAGCAACAAGAAAACTCAATTTATTGTTTAGTATACCACACAGAAGTAGACCAAACAAAATTTTGCTAGATCGGCAAATAATAATGAAAATACAAGCGAACCAAGGAACGGCTCTCAGGGCTGTTTATGTTACAGCGAAGCTTTAAACAGGGAGGATGTGAAATTGTCTGCCCTAAAGTTCTGAGTGAATTCCTTATAATAAACCACAGGATAGGCCTATACCTAAAAGTGTTTATATTATATTAATTACATAAAGTTAATTCGTCGCGAAACTCGATCGTGGCGGCCCTACACCGAAGATGATCGTAACGCCCTCCATCGAAACAAACAAAGACCCAGCAAAAATAAGGTGAGGCAAATTATTTTCATTCTAATATACTGTAGGTCGCGCAAATCCCGACGCTAGAATTACCGTAATCACTTAAATATAAAGAGGTCCTTTAAAGACCTACATATTCATAACTCTCTAACGAAAAAGCATAGGGCTTTTGTCGGTAACCCTCCACTGAAGTCTGCTGGAAATTTCCAACGGATGAGGGCACAGGCAATCAACCCATAGCCCTATATAGTTTTTTTCACAATAGCAATACTCGTAATAACGGATTTAAATTACGTGGTAGACGTTTCATTACTAACATCGCTAAAAACTTTTTTACGTTTAAAGTAATTGATAAATGGAATAATCTTCCAGCGCCCGTCGTGCACTCTACCAGCGTTGATATGTTTAAGAAATCGTTTAGATAGGCATTTTAAAAATATTAACGTCATTTAAAATAATAAAACAGCAACAGGAGCTCTGGAGGTGATAGTCGAGGTTTGAGTCTGTTGACGATTGATGCCAGCTTGTGACATGCCAGCTTGTAACATGCCAGCGTGTGATATGCCAGCATTAAATTTATATTAAAAAAAAGGAAAAGGAAAAAAAAGGGAAAAAAACTAGACTAACAGGAACTTAGATGTATCTCGTAGCATAATCTAACCCACCTTTTGTTATACTCTTCTCATCTTCTCTTTACTTGCATGTCTCTAGTTTGCATGGTATGACAGTATTTCTTTGAGTTAAGACTGTGTTTGCATGGTTTGTAAGCATTCTTATTTTACTTCTTTTCATCTTTCACCCCTTTCCTATTCTCTTCGACTATTTTTCCAACTTGTCGGCAGTGGCCGGCGGATGATGATGGTGAGTCTTTCTTTCTCTTTTTCTGAATGAATGTTAACCCACGAATGATAGGTTTTGCTACTTACTTAACCCCTTATTCTCTTCTTTTAACTCCCTATTCTCTTCTTTTAACACCCTACTCTCTTCTTTCTCTCGGGCTAACCTTAAAGTGGATCTTAGGGTCTTTGTTAGCCTTAGCTTCTGTAGATCTACAGGGTGTTCGAAAAGTTCCGTCACCCCCAACAAAATGTATATATTGTAATACCAGTTTTATTTTTGTTTGATTAATTGAATTTATATGTGATTCATTAACTTTTTTCTTTTCCAGGTATTAGAGTTGTGCGAACAATGACAGACCAGTCCACTTACACTCTGGAGGAAAGGATAGTGATGAGCACATGGGCTCATGAAAGGTCACATACTGGCAAAACGATGCATGATATCCAGAATGATTTCAACACAAGATTCAATAAGGCTGCGATACAGACATGCAGAAACGATATGAAGCCTGTGAACGGTTTTTGACCGCATAATCCTTTGTTACGAAAATGATGGTGCACACACAGATATTCTTCATTATTAACTGTATTTACTGTAATTAAAGTAATTGTTGCTAGTGACTTGTTTCTTAAATTACACCTATGACATAAAAATACAATTAATCACACAAAAATAAAATTGGTATTACAATATGTACATTTTGTAGGGGTTGATGGGACTTTTCGAACATCCTGTACAATGCCAACCCAGAACCTAATATCTCCACCTCTTTGCTGTCGTTTAAGTCGCATCGGTGTGTTTCTATTCATCAAAGCCCAGCCTCTAGAGCAGGGGTTCTCAACCCACTTACTTTCATTACCCACCTGAAACATTGGTGCGCACCCCGTTACCCCTAATGACGCGTAAATTAACAAGTTAAAGAAGGAGGTTATAATCATACAATTGTCTTTAAACACCACTCTTAAATGAAATATGTATAAGATACATTACCCCCTGGATATCCCAAATTACCCCTTTGGGGGTAATTACCCACCAGTTGAGAACCCCTGCTCTAGACCAACCATCGGGACCATCTATAGTTGCCCTACATTCATCCGTAAGTATTACAGTTGAGAAATCTATTTTCATGTATTGCTGGGCCTATTCCAGGTGCTGGTTCTTATGTTTTGTAGTTAAAGGAGGCCGGAAAATAGGTTTGGCATCCCTAGCTACTTAACGAAGGACCCAACAACGTGTGCTTTTTGGATAAATCTGGAATTCCAGCTATTTGAAATATTTGCTTGCTATATGACACACATAGTCCAGGCAATCTAGAGCAAAAATAGCTTCAACCTGGGCAAAATTGCTTCAGAAGCTTTCTAAACTGTTTCCAGCTCAGGAACCATTGCAGAATAACATATCCAAAATCCGACAAAATTGGACCCCGGGAACACCCCCAAAAATGAAATTCAAAATGGCGGACTGGCAGTTTCCTACGAAATACAATAAATTTTAATTTCGCTTTGTAGAGAGAGTTATGACGTTTTTCTTGATCAGTAAAATGTTTTAAAACACATTTTCGTTTCTAAATTAACCTATATGACACTAAAAATTGTATTAGGCGGCTAGTATTAAACTATGACGTCACGTAATGTAAATAAAATATACTGTATGGAGTGTATGTGAGAATGGACATTGCTACATCTTTATAAACTTATATTATATACAACTCTTTAATTCCTACTACCCACTATCAAATCTGCGTATTTGTGCTTGTCATTTTCTTTAAAACTGTTATTATGTACTCCTTTTAAATACTGCAACACAGTTTATTAATTTGTGTTTTCTGTTTCAGACTGACTCGGTGTACGGCTGACTCGGTGTGCGTCCGCCTTCAAGAATGCAGACTCCTGAAGAATTGTGCGTGATTTGTAAGGAGAAATTGGACAGCGGACAGGAAGTGGTTCACATCTCGCAAAAAGGAGCAGATGGTATAAATGCATCCAGCCGCAGCCGTGGAAGCGATGTTGTTGCAACAGCTGGAATAAGTGTTCACGTTGTATGTAGGAAATGGTTTACGGATAAAAAGACCATTGAAATAAAGAAGCGACAGACCGCAGCCGAGGCAATACCAAGGAAAAGTGCTCGTTTTCATGAATACGCATTTTCCAATGCTACTCACTGTTTGTTTTGTGATACCTTTGTGGACTTTTTTTCCAAACACAAACCAAAATCAGAGCATGTCAAAATAAGAACTACAGAGTTCTCCGAAACCATAAAAAGGTGCTGTGAAAGCCGCTGCGATGAATGGTCGTTTAATGTAAAAGGCCGTCTGGAGTATTATCTTCGTGATCTTCCTGCTGCAGATTGTGTCTACCATCACACCTGCAGCGTAAATTTTCGAAGTGGAAAAAACATTCCTCGCGCATACTCCTCCGACGATCATGATTCGAAGAAAGGGAGACCAACTAATGAAGAGCAACACCAAGCATTCCTTCAGACCTGTGCTTACCTGGAAGAGAATGATGATGAACAACTGTTGATTGGAGACCTAATTTCCAAAATGGAGGAATATCTTCAAGGAAGTCAGAGCTCTGTCTACGAACGCAGGCACATGAAGAGAAAGCTTTTAGAACGTTACGGAGACAAGATCATAATATCAGGTGAAAGTGGGAAGGCAGATGTAGTAACACTACGAGAGACAGCTAATGAAATTCTTATAGATTATCACAAAAAGTCGAAAGAATGTGATATAGATATAGAGCTACAGAAGATTTACCTAGTAGAAGCTGCTGCAAAAATAATCAGAAGTGATATCAAGTCTGTCGACTCGCCTAGAAAAGATGTGTATCCATCTCCAAATGACATCACTGCAGAAAGTGCTCTTGATTACATTCCCAACAGTCTGAAATTGCTATTATCAAAAGCATTTGCGGGACAGGATGCTTCAAGAAAAATAGGTGCAATTGGGCAGAGCATTATGCAAGCAACCCGTCCTAGAGGATTACTATGTCCACTACAGATCGGTTTGTCGGTTCAGCTACACCACAACTTTAGGTCAAGGTACTTTATTGACGTTCTCCATCAGCTGGGTTACTGTTCGTCGTATGCAGAAGTAACAAGATTCGAAAGAAACGCGGCGCTGGCAAGTGGGTCTGGCTCTTTTACTGTTGATGAAAACACTGCAGTCCTTCTAGCAGCAGATAACGTCGATCATGATGTCTGCACTTTGGATGGGAAGAATACCTTTCATGGAATGGGTATGATTGCCGCAATAACTCCGAAGATCAAGATCCACCCTTCTATTCACAGGCGTAATGTTGGTGACAATGACATTAAGAAGATTGCAACCGTTACATTAGGGAATATAGACACGCGAGAAGCATGTTGAGGGACATCTCATTCCGCGAACTTCCAGTACCCACTGCCACCATAAGTCGACTTAGTCTTCTCTGGCAGATATCTTCAGCAGAAAGATCAGGTCCAAGTTGGTCCGGAACAATGCAGGCAATTCAAGGTGGATCAAGTGTCTCACATCCAGGTGTGGCGTCGATCACGTTCCTTCCCATCATAGATATGTCGCCAACTGACATGACCTGCATATTTTCGACATTACTATATTTGAGCAAGATAGCACGCGATCAAAAAGTCCCATGCATTATTACCTTTGATCAGCCTTTGTTCTGGAAAGCTTCCCAAATCATCAATGAACAGAGAGACCTGCAGGACATTGTTTTAATGCTGGGATCATTTCACACTCTGATGAATCTTTTGGGAGCAGTCGGTACTCTTATGAATAGTTCAGGATTGTCTGAAGTACTTCAAGAAATATACGGACCAAATGCCGTGCAACACATGATGTCTGGAAAAGCTGTTTCAAGAGCGATACGTGGTCATATGATAGTAGATGCAGCTCTTAGTACCTTACTAGTCGCAGACGTTTTCCCTCGTAATGAATATGGAACTCCTCATGACCTCCATAAGGAAGCTTGTGACCTGCTCGACGATGTTATGACCGCCAAACAATCAGTTGAGGATGTGGAATCTTCGAATGCATTGTCTCAGATTGCTACCACTTTGGATGCGAAGAAAACTGACCTACAATCTACTTCGCAAACAAGTCAACTCTGGTTGGAATATCAGCGAATGATCAACATTGCACGTTCCTTGATAACAGCAGACAGAACCGGCTCGTGGGATTTGCACTTGCAAGCTATGCTGGAGACCATCCCCATAATTGCAGCAGCCGGACATCACAATTACCTGAAATCGATATACCTGTACCTGCAGAAAATGTTAAGTTTGCCTTCTGAAAATCCAGCCGTTAACAAAATGTTCCAGGAAGGTAAGTTTGTGGTAAGAAGAAGCGACAGATTATGGGCCGGACTCGGCACAGACCTGGTGATAGAACAAGTACTAATGCGTTCCCTGAAAAGCAGAGGCGGACTGACACGCGGAAGTGGATTTACAGACATCCAAAGGACAACGTGGCTCTTTTCTATGCCTCTGTGTTCCACTTATAACTTAGCAATGCAGGAATACACCAGAGTTTTGTTGGAAAGTAGTGAACAGCACAAGGAAATGAGGGGAAGTAGACAAATCAGGGACAGTAATGACATGAAGAAAGTACTTGAACGTCTGGAATCCTTATCCCCATTCCATTCTACCTCGGATCTCTGCAACATTGTAACAGGGCTAACTGCTGATCCTGGAGTTAACGTTCATCAATTGCATTCAATCGGTACGAACATTGTCGTAAAAATGATTGGGAAACAAGCCTTTACATATTCTGCCAAAAGATCTGACAAAGTGAAAACACTAGGATCTGCTTCTGCCGTTGTGATCACTGATGCTTCAGATATAGAAGTAGATCCTGCACTACTGTTTCAGAGAATGATGACTGTTGCCACTGGCGGAGACATGAATCTTGAAGATGTCATGTGTTACGAACTGTGTGCATATTCTCCTGCATTGTTCGAATCACGAAGTATCTTGAGGAAACCCGATAAGTCTCAGCTAGCTCATGCAATAATCAAATACACTGACACTTTACGCATGGAAGAAGTTCAAGAAATTCAGTGCACAGACCAGTACGTATTGGATGGTGGATCTCTACTACATCGTGTTTCCTGGCGTCAAGATGAAACATATGACAGCATCGCCAACTCATATGCCGATTTCACTCTGAAAACTTATGGAAAAGCAATCATTGTTTTTGATGGCTACAGCAGCTCTCCTACGATCAAGGACATGACCCACAGAAGACGCAGCACCAAGACAAGCAGAAATGTGAATCTCAGTCCATGCATGAAGTTTGTTGGCCAGAAGGAACACTTCTTGGCTAATGAAAACAACAAGCAAGCATTTATTTCACTCGTAGGTGAGATGTTGAAGAAGCACGGGTGTACTGTTCACAACGCAGATGGGGATGCTGATGTGGACATCGTTCGTGCAGCAGTTTCCTCATCAGAAAATGCAACTACAACAGTAATAGGGGAAGACACCGACTTGCTGATTCTCCTTCTGTACCATGCCAAGGACAGTGGTTTCAAGTTGTACTATCGCAGCGATATAAGACGGGGACCATCTCCTAATCCTGTGTATGATATTCTCAGCATTCAATCATTGTTAGGCAATGACATCTGCAAGTATCTCCTGTTTGTGCATGCTTTCACGGGCTGTGATAGCACATCCAGAATTTTTTCGATCGGTAAAGCCAAAGCATTCGACACACTGATGAAGGTGGCTGAACTCCGTTCAGTTGCAAATACATTCTGTTCTGATTGTTGCCAACACTCTGACATTGAAGCCGCTGGAAGAAAGGCAATGCTTCTGTTGTATGGCTGCAAAACACTTGAATCCACTAACGCACTACGTCATCGAATGTTAGTTGAAAAGGTAGCTACAGCTAAATCTTTTGTTACACCCGAACGTTTGCCACCTACCGATGCTTCCACAAAGTACCACAGCTTTCGCACATACTTTCAAATACTAATCTGGAAGTCTACAGAAGAGAAGATCGATGCAGAACAGTGGGGTTGGTATGTAAAGAATAATTCCTACTACCCTACAGCCTGCGACAAGCCACCAGCTCCAAATTATCTACTCAACATGATCCGCTGCTCCTGCAAGACGAAATGTGCTACTTCAAGATGTGGATGCAAGCGTAATGGAATGCCCTGTTCAGCCGCTTGTGGCGAGTGCCAAATCAGTGGTTGCGATAACAACCCAAGTACCGGTAATCTATCCGATGATAGTGATGAAGAGGATTAATTTCTGTATGTTTGTGACCAGGTATCACTTCTTCTGTAATGAACATAACTTGAAACTGGGAAAAAAATTATTGTTGTATTATTGATTATAAAAATCTGTAAAAAGCTATATAACATTATATTTGCGTAATAACTGGTTGTGTTGTATATTGTTGAATTATTTAAAACATTACAACTGAAAGAAAAAGCATCAAATGTATCTCTATAAATAAAAGCGTAAATTATATATATTTTTTTTTCGTAGGAAACATCCAGTCCGCCATTTTGAATTTCATTTTTGGGGGTGTTCCCGGGGTCCAATTTTGTCGGATTTTGGATATGTTATTCGGCAATGGTTCCTGAGCTGGAAACAGTTTAGAAAGCTTCTGAAGCAATTTTGCCCAGGTCTAACTACAAATTGCCTGGACTAACAGTGTTCCAGAACTATTCTTTTGATAGTGCGACTTTCGCTTGGTGATATGCATTTAATCCCTTTACCTTTGATGCTTACTCTCTTTTTATTTGTTATTTACGAAATTCTTGACTGTTCGATGGTCTCTGTATAACTGTTATGATAAGTTATTTCAAGGGTTGTTTGACCTTCACCCAATTTCTTAACAATAATTTTTTCTCGGTCGGCAGCTCTCAGATCTGATTTCTTACCCATAATTATTACTGACAGTGCTCTGGAAATAAGAGAGACTGCAATTAGTGAGGTATTTGTAATTCAAAACTTGATGTACGTTACTTGCATAATATCGAGATACATCAATTTTTCGTTTTTTTAACAACTATTTCAACTATAAAAGAATAATATTTTAAATTAAAACACAATCTAGTCTGTTGCATATGAATAAGTGCTAAGGATTACACCTTGACACTTTTTTCTATAAAAAGGGATGACAGAAAATGATAACTGCATAATGAGTTGCATGTACTATATATATATATATATGCGCCTCGGTGGTGTAGTGGTTAGCGTTACTGACTACGAATCCATTGGCCCCGGGATCGAGACCCGGTGACGGCAGCCGGCGCGCAGCAAAACCCAGCTCTTCATCCTTCCACACAATAAAGAAAGTGGTTGGTAGATAAATGGGTACCCTGAGTGGCCTAGTGGTTAAGACGCTGGCTGCTGGTGGGGCGTGGTTCGGATTCCACGTTAAACTGTAGGTCTAAGGTGGAGTGAAAAGCTTGAGCTTCGCCAGAATGAACAATTCGGGCGGAAGCTAACCAAAGGTAACCAAAAGTATATGTGTATATATATATATATATATATATGTATACACACACACACACACACTCCCTCTACTTCTGACAACTCAAAATGCGGGCTGAGTCGCGCGGCTGGGCCCTAGATTCGCGGGATGACACCGCGTACTATGAATCTTTTACGATGGATAAACTTTAGCTTGTTCTTTCTCAATGCGCCGACTCCACTCCTGGGGTCCTGATGGCATTTCTTACAGCATAATTGTTCATTCCCCGCCGCGTCCCAACAAACTACCGACCAATCTCTCTTATGTGCGCCATTTCTAAGATTTTCGAGAAGATGGTTTATTGGAGTTTGTCCTGGTTTCTGGAAGAGATCGCTAGCGCAGTCAGGCTTCTGACTGTCTCTTGGTACCATCGATGATCTTATTTAACTGGACAGTGCAGTTCATACTGCCTACTTAAAAAAGCATGTTTTACTAGCTGTCTTGGTTGATCTTGAGAGAGCATATGACTACATGGTGTCATGGTGTCCTCATCGACCTCTACGGGCACGGGCTTCTCAGCAGATTTCTTTGTTTCCTTCGGCACTTTTTAACTGATCGCTCCTTTCAGGTCCGAGTAACCACGGTACTACTTCCTTCTACACCTCAACTTGAAGGGAGTTCCCAAGGCGAGTATGTTAAGCTGTACATATTTGGCGATAACTATTAACTCTACTACAAAGTCTCCCTTCGGGTGCCCTGTTCACGCCATATGTAGATGATGATTATGTTATTTATACTGCTTCCCCGAGACCGATTTTCTTGGAACAACCTTTATTTATAACCTTTATTAATAATAAAATAAATACAATCGTTTCAATTTACAATGACGTGAATAATTGTGAAGCTCGACTATTTGTTTTATTTAATTTGGCCCTTAAGCTTTAGGCTTTACTGGGCTCTTATTAAAAATAAACAGCTAGTCGTTATTAATTAATAATAAATAAATAAATAAGTATTATTAATAGTTAAAACATGTATTAATCTTAAATTATCACTACTGACATGACAAATGCAAGGTCACCATTGAAAGCATTATACCAATACCATACAAAGAAACCAATATTATACATGAGAGATAAGAACTGAACAATCACAAGAAATGTTTTTAATACTAGATTACACACGAGAAATTAATAATTAGTAAACAATAGTAATGGACATTAATCCTAGAATTTTGTTAGTATGCCATTATTAATCGGGATTTCAACTTGGGTTTAAACAAATTTACATTCAGAATATTTTTTATATCGGCATTTAAGTCATTCCATAGTTTCAATCCAATGAAAATGGGTAGTTTTTGAGATGACAATCTAAATTGAGGTATAACAAGCTTTGATCTATTTCTGGTCTGATACGAATGGTGTTACAGAAATTACAGTTACAGAACAATTACAGAAAGCTAAGAACACCACTTCTCGGTGAGTGGATGAGCACGGATATCGGTTTTCTGTAAGCAATACGGTGTGATGTTTAGTCGCAGACGAAATCTTGTTCCTCCTCCCACTTTTCGACTTGGGAATACCCGAGTCTGGAGCAGGGTCGGCTCGAGGATTGGCAACGCCCTTAAGACTTTTTACCATTTTAATAATTTTTTCATAATGATAAAAAATACAACTATGGGAATAAAGAATTTATTACGGATAAATGAAAAAAAATAAACGCAACAACAGACATTCAAATCGGTACATTAACCAAACTAAAATTTTTTTTTACTCGACTTTAGATCTGCAAATTTTTTTTTACTGCATTTTAAATCTTTATATTTCTACACGGTCATTTTCTATTGACAAAATTGCTAAAGAATTTAATCTTTCTCGCGTCATGGACGATCTTAAGTATGTCTTCATCAGTTTTAGCTTACTAAAGCTTCTTTCTCCTGTGGCCACAGTTATTGGAATTGTAAGCATTTTCCTCATTGCAACCAATCCACAGATTTGGCGTAACATTCTACAACTCGTTGATGTTGCTAAATCTAACTGCTCGTATTAAGGACTTTACGTCTCCGGGAAATATTGCATTTGGAATATCTATTATCTAATTCAGTCAGTAAGTCGCAGCCATTAATATCACTACTTTCTTGATACCTTAACTTAGCCTCCAAACTTTGACACGTACTCATCAGTTCATTTTTAACCGGTAAATCTTTTAGGTTACTTAAAAATCCCCATGAATTACTGAAATTTTGTCACTGTTCAAATCTTTCTGATAAAGAAATTATGGCTGTCTACTATAACAGTAAACATATTATTTTTGAACAGGCTTTCTGGATTTTCTGCATTAGGAACTCCGTCAACACTCTCATACTCAAATTGTCTTTTCTCGCGTCATACTATTGTACTTTTAAAAATAGGCTTTACACGTAGTTCTGCGACTAATTCTTTTGCCGATGTTAGTGCCCTTTCATAACCATTTACACGATAATCAGTCGAGTAATTAGTGACACTACTCATTAGTGAAACTGCGGTAGACAGTTCCACGGAGATATTCTGTATAGTTTTGCTGACAACACTTATTCTGGGTAAGATATCATACCAGACACTCATCATAACTAAAACTTCGAATATACATACAAACGCGTATACTATTATAATTGTTATTTGTTATAATTGTTAAGAACTTGTCGTAAGAAATTTACGACACATTCCTGAACAATTTGACTCCATGTTAGACAATTTTTATATTTTGGATTTCTTTTTATTCATTTATTATTTTTTCTCTTCTTTTTTATGGCGCCCCCAGCACATTCGCCCCGGGCAACCGCCCTGTTAGCCGGGCCTTGAACCGGCCCTGGTCCGGAGCTACGTTGTGGACAATGTCGATCAACGAAATCGACACTGGGTCTGGAAAGGAGCTGGATGGGAGACCGTCCTCTGTGTCCAGTTTATGTAGCAACCCGTGGTTCGAATCTTGCGTAAAACTGTAGATCCCCTCCATCATATGACCTTAGATGTTGCGAAGGAGGTTAAGCAACCCCATCAAACAACGTACTCCGAACCACTTTGTTTCAGAAAATAGATACTTAGGAGTCATCTTTGCCGAGCGGCTGACTTTGATTTCTCATTTAAAATACTTGTAATAAATGCTATCGACGACTGGACATTCTTCACTTGCCCTCTCAAACTGCTTGGGGAACTGATTGCAGGACACGCTCCTCCGAATCTACCAGTCCCTCATGTAAGGTGCTGAAATGTATTCTTCTGCTTCTCTAATTGCGCTCAGAATGTTAGTCCCCTGTATACCACTCTGCCCTGCGATTGTGCATAGGGGCTTTTCGCATGTACCCGTGTCAAACCTATGTACAGAATCGGGACTGCCTGCCTCTGTCCTTCTTTCGTGACACTTTACTGCATCGAACCTGTTACTGAGTTCGCAGGATTACCGGCGTCTCGGTCGTGAGGTGTCTTGACAACAGCTTGACTGTTGCGCATCCTCCATCTACTTGTGTCGGGAACCTCCCATTTGGCGGGAGGTGTGAATTACGAGAGAGGACAGGGCCTCAAGAGCGCTACGGGAGTCAGAATAAATAATAAACGATGTAGAGGGGAGCTGAGAAAGAAACCGAAGGGCCAAAAGATTAGCCGATAGTTCCGCTGTAAAGATGGAAACCGCTGGGAGGAGGGATAATGATTTAATTTCCGATGGGAAGACGGCCGCGCAGCCCACTCCCAGTGGAGCGCGATAGCCGTCAGTGAACACTGGGATAGAGTCAGCATGGGAAGATGAATCGGATAAGAATAGTTGTCGAAGGGCGGATGGGTGGGACTGGGACTTTGGTACAGTAGAAAGGAGGGAGCAGATACGGAGGGGAGAAATGGTCCACGGTGGGGGGTAGTTGGAGGGGAGAAAGGAGAGCACTCGCCCCTCTACCCCCAGAAAAGAAAGGACAGGGGCCATTCGGAGACCAAACGGTCGGATCAAGTTGGGATGACGGTCAAAGCATGCCACAGTGGAAGGGCCGAAGAGGGATTGGAAAACTGAGATGGGAGAAAACTGTCGAATACGAAAGAGGTATTTTAGACCCTCTAAGGTACGATGGGCATCCAACATGAGATGGCCACTCTTTGCATGCAGGCTAACGATTGGAGAAGATCGGAATGCGCCAGTGCTGATGCGCACACCAAAGGAACGAATCGGGTCCAGCATGCGCAGAGCGGAGACAGGAGCGGAGGAATAGGCCTGACAGTCATAATCCAACTTACTTTGGACCAGAGAGTGGTAGAGCCGCCAAAGAGTATGGCGATCAGCACCCCAGTCAGTATGAGGGAGGAACTTGAGAAGGGTATAAGTCTGAAGGCAAGAGGCCTTCAGAGACTTCAAGTTGGGAATCCAGGAGAAGCGGGAATCAAGGAGGAGACCCAGAAATCTAGTTTCGGGTATAACAGGGACTGGTGATCCAGAGAGAGAGAGAGAGAGAGAGAGAGAGAGAGTTACAAGGAGTTACAAGGAAAAGAAGTACCTCAAAAGGCCTTGCGGCCCATACCGAGGAGGTACCAATGGCAACGGGTGCCAGGGAAAATTTTGTCTTTCAAACTATGCTAGCAGTAGTAGAAAACTGGATAGAAAAGTAGAAGGCTCTCTCCCCACCCTCCGCTCCCTCCCTGCCAGAGGCAGGTACGGAAAAAGGTTGAAGAAAATACCTTGACCCTGGAAAAGTAGCCAAGGAAATTTTACAGGAAAGTGGAGAATATATAAATAGCTCTATATTTAGCTTGCTCACAGAGACACCAGCAAGCGAACTCCTGCAGAGTTTTCTGAGGTTTTAATCTTAAACTATGAGTGTGTTCTGTACTTTGTCTAGCCTATTTTTAAACAGATTTACACTTTGACTGGAAACATCCTCTGAGGGAAGTTGGTTCCAGATATCAACTATTTTACAGGAAAAGAAATTTCCGCAGACTGAGGTCCTAAATGTCTTTACACACTCAAATAGTGTGCAAGATTTCGTCTAACCTTTTCTTGAACTGATCCACAGAGGAACTGTTTCACAACTTCCGAAGGTAACCTGTTCCATGTGTCACAGATCTTATACGTAACGTAATTCCCACACACACTAGTCCTAAACCGTTTCAAATCCAACTTCCAACCATTGTTGCGAGTTGGGTTATCATTAAACTAAACATACTTCTAAAATCGACATCGTTGAACCCTCGTAAGAGCTTGAAAACCTCGATCAGTTGACCGCGCAGCCTCCGAGTTTCAAGCGAAAACAAGTTCAGGGCGCGTAACCGTCGATTGTAGCCCATATGCCTAACGGAAGGGATCTTTGTGGCCCTCGCCTGCACTCGCTCCAGCCTCTCAATATCTTTCCTGAGGGTGGGCGACCAGAACTGCACAGCATACTCCAGGTACGGCCGAACAAGGGAATTGTACAGTGAGAGCACAATCTCCTTGTTCCGAACTGAAATTGCCTCCTGATATAACCCAATAGTTTCTGGGCTTTCTTTTCCATCTCTACACACTGTTTCGTAAACTTAAGGTCGCTGCTAATTAGCACACCCAAGTCCTTTTCTAAATCAGTCACCTCGATATTACTACGCCCAACATCGAGTAGTCCGACTTGGGATTGGCGTAGCCAATGTGCATCACTTTGCATTTACCCAAGTTAAACGGCATTTGCCATTTTTCGGACCACTCTCCTATCCTACCTAGGTCCGCACGCAGTTCCTCGATTGCTTCGGGCGTCCCAACATTGGTCCCAAGCTTTGTGTCATCAGCGAATTTGGCGATCCGACTGACGATGCCACCGTCGATATCATTTATGTAAATGATAAACAACAGTGGCCCCAAAACGGAACCCTGAGGAACCCCACTAGTGACCGAGGCCCAACCCGAACTAGCCCCTTTAATTACCACCCTCTGCCGCCTATTCTTCAGCCAGTTTTCAATCCACCTACCTATTTCCCCACCGATACCCAGCGCGCGCACTTTCGCCATTAGCCGGCGGTGAGGTACCTTATCAAAGGCTTTCGGAAAGTCGAGATAAAGTATATCAATCGCTCTACTCTTGTCGTACTCACTCAACATGACGTGGAAAAACTCGAGCAAGTTGGTGAGACACGACCTATGCCGTCTAAACCCATGTTGGGAGTCCCCAAGCAGCTTGTAGGAATCCAAATGGTCAACGATCCTATCAGCTATTATCCCCTCTAATAATTTACCTACAACTGAAGTGAGACTAATGGGACGATAGTTCCCTGGACTTTCGTGATCCCCTTTCTTAAAGATAGGGGTCACGTTGGCTTCCCTCCAGTCACCAGGCACCTGGCCCATCTCCAACGATTTGTTGAAGACTGAGCCAGGTGGGGAGCCACCTGGTCGCGCACTTCTCGCAACACTCTGGGGAGAAACTGGTCTGGCCCAGGAGCCTTACACGCGCTCAGTTTGTCTATTCTATCGGCGATGACTGTCGCGGTACATCGAACACTATGTCGCGGTACATCGAACACAGAGAGAGAGAGAGAGAGAGAGAGAGAGAGAGAGAGAACGGCAGTACGGCGGCGGCGGCGGCAAAAGTGCATTGCCACTGTTTTCGAAGTGGAAAATCGAAACCCGTGGTCTGTGGCCCATTTGGAAGCCGAATCCAGGGCTCGCTGGAGGATACGTTCAAGGAAAGCAGGTCGGGAGCGGGAGCAATATATGGGAAGGTCGTCGACATAGAGAGTGGCCGTAATCCCCGGGGGCAGAGCCGTCACCACTTCGTCGATCGCCAAAGCGAAGCAGACGACGCTCAGGACGCTGCCCTGGGGACTCCCTTCTCCTATGAATGCACAGAAGAGAGAGAGGTACCCACCTGAACACGAAAGGAACGGGAAGCCAAAACCTTAGAGATAAAGGAAGGGAGATCCTCGTAGTTGTGCGAGGAATGGAATCAGATGCTGCGCCCAAACCGACTGAATTAAAATGATCTATGATACATTCGGAGACGAGGAAGGGGGATTGGTACAGGAATGCAGAGATATTAAAAAGAGCCCATTCCGCTCTCGCAACATTCTAACGGGATGGTCGCTGTCTGGGTAGGACGACATCTTACAAGATCTACGAAAATAATATATTTTTTTTTGAACCAAAAAGTGAAAGATCTCTTGTTAATGAAAACCAAATATTTAAGTAAATCGTCACTTTACACATATTTTGGGTTTCTTTTCGGACAACGACACTATATACAGTATTTATAAGCATGAGAAACATTTGTAAAGAAGTTGAATTTTAGTATATTATTATTTCCGATACATTACGATCACAGTGTGGTTGAAAAGGTTAAATATTTTAATTACCTTCTTTTTAAATGTTTAAAACAAAAAAACATGCAAGCAGTTTATGGTATTAACATAAATAATAATGTTTAGGTTTGTTTAATCTCATTCGTAACGGCAAATGCCACGTGATGAATGGAGGGGGTGGAAGGACCTTTTTTTCATTTTTTCCCTTTCTTTATTTTACCACCGATTCGTACCTAGGGAAAGTGGTACATATCTCGACGAGACAGTGGGTGGGTGGTGTCACTGGGTTGGGGATGGTAGACGAGGGGAGTGGGTAAGGTTCGGTTGCTGGATAGGCGGAAGGAGGGGTATGGACTTAGATGCGATGAAGCAGATGGGAATGGGTGAGGAAAAGGAAAATCGATTCGCTGAAAAATGGGAGCTTTCGGCGAGTATGGATTGTAGACGCTCGGGTATGGAAATACTGGACAAGAGAAGGAAAAACTTACGATGAAAAGCGGACAGGTTTGAGCATTCAACGAGAAGGTGTACGACGGTGATGGAGGTATGCCAGGTAGGGCAGAGCAGGGTTGGCGATTTAGCTATAAGATGACTATGTGTAATGTGTGTGTGTCCTAGGCGGAGACGAGCTAGAATCGCTTCTTTATGGCGGGACCGGTGGAATGAGGAGGCCCAGTATCCTAGTTGTGGAGTTTGTTTTGTGTGGCCTGGCCCATTCCCGTTGCCAGATGGAGTGAAAGTGGGAGCGGAGAGTCGGGAAGAAGTCGGAGAAAGGGAGAGGCTGGGGGGAGGCCGGCAGTAAGCAGGCCGTTTTTGCTGTGCGGTCCGCCTCCTCGTTACCCTGGATTCCGACATGTGGCGAGACCCAGCAGAAGGCGATTGTCTTGTGTTGGAAAGTTGTTAATAAGTGGAAGGTTTGCTGGATACATGGCCGTAACTACCTATGAGGTCACCGAGGTCCGGACCTCGGTAATTATTTCCTAAAAAAAAAAAAGAGACTGAACCGTTCTCCGTGTATGAAACGCATATTACCGCTTTTCTTTTGAAAAGAGGGAGCGTCGAGCGTTTTGTGTTTTGTGTTTAGTGTATAGCTTGGGTTGTGTTTGTAGATGTCATTTTGGTCTGAATTTTGCTCGTCCCGCCGCGCTCGAAAAAAATCTGGACCTCACTAATTTCTAAACCCTAGTTACGGCCCTGGCTGGATAGTGCGGACGAGCGGATGGGCGAGGGGGGTAAATCTCTCTAAGGAGAGAAGTGCACTTTGGGAATCTGAATAAACGACAACGGAGCTGGCAGAGTGGGTGCGCACAATGTCGAGGGCCTCCACAATCGCGAAGAGTTCTGCTGAAAAAACGGAGGCCTCGCGGGGCAGGCTGACGCCTCGAGAGAGCTGCTGGGCAGTATCACTGCTGAGGAGGCCGTACCAACCTCCAAGCGGGAACCATCTGTATAAATGGGAACAGTGTCCGGGTGTCGGGTTGCGTGTTCTTGGAAGAGTGACCGATATGCCGTAGCGCTCGTCGTAGTCTTTGGTAGGGCACAGAGATCCCTGCAAAACTTGATAGGGGTGAGGAGGAAGGGAGGGTAGATGCTGTATGAGATGGGGATAACTGGGGGAGAGGGAATGTTAGAAAGGTCCAGGAAGGAGCGGACCGCTTCATTGAAGTGCCAGCTCCGTCCCTGTGGTGGGAGTTCAGAAATCACCGCGCATAGAAGTGAAGAAGGTAGTCTCTGTGCACGGAGGTATGTCCTCATGAGGAGCAGACCCCGTCGGAGGGCGAGAGGGAGGTAAGTGCATTCCACTTGGAGGCTAGAGGCTGGGGAAGAGCGGAAGGCACCGGTGGCGAGGCGGAGGCCCCGATTAAGTATCGAGTTCAAGATACGGAGGTAGGCATTGGAGGCTGAACCGTATACAACACTGCCATAGTCCAGCTTCGACTGCACCAATGCACCATGGAATTGTAAAGGCGGAGGAGAGAGCGTCGGTCTGCGCCCCATGTAATGTGGGAGAGGTGATCTAGGACAGCAAGGAGACGTTGGAAGGATTGCTTCAAGTGTAGAAATCGCGTGGAAGGTACCACCTCGAGAGGATTGCCGTATAACGTGACAGAGGGGACAGGAGGGGTTATGGGAACTACTTCTGCTGAAGCGTATACACTTGGTATTAGAGGTGGAGAGGCGGAGCCTTACCGACGTCCCCCACCTTTCCACCCGATAAATGGCGAGCTGAATTTGCCGTTGAATGACGGACGGCTCCCGCCCTGCGAAGTAGATCGCAAGATTATCCGCGTTAGATGGAAGAACGGATGGTGGGTGGAAGGCATTTTGAGACTGTGTTCATGACGATGGAAAAGAATAAAACACTGAGGATGCTTCCCTGTGGGACCCCGTCTTCCTGCACGAAGGTGTCTGAGAGGATTGAGCCCACCCGAACTTTAACGTTTCGGGAGGAGAGGAAGCCCCTGATAAAGGTCGGCATGGCTCCGACGAGACCTAGATTTTGGAGTTGACTAAGGATTATTGTCCGACGGGTGGTGTCGTAGGCCTTCTGTATGTAAAAAAAAAATTGATAGGACGAACTGTCTACTATTGAAGGTATTCTATATGTCTCGGCTGAGGAGCCGTAGGGGATCAGTGATAGAGCGAGATTGTCTGAAGCCGGACTGGGTAGCCGGGAAGGAATCACTATTTTCAAGGAAGACGGATAGTCGTGTATTGGCCATTTTTTTCGAAGACCTTACAGGCGTAATACGTTATGGCGATTGGTCTGTAGTTTGTGGGATCGAAGGAATCTTTGCTGGGTTTGGGGATAGGGATTACGTGGGCCCCCTCCACTGGGAAAAAATTTGTAAGGTAGGGTGGATGTGCTGGATCATGGTGTACGGGATACCGTCCGGGCCGGGACAACGGGATCGTCGAGAGGCCAGTGCCGCCTGTAGTTCACGTATGGTGAACAACCGATTGTAGGTGCTGTTTAGGGACGGTGAAGAGGAGCTATTATTAGGGGCGGGTACGAGGGAACTGTCCGCGGAGGAAGAAACGGCAGCGAAGGTAGAAGCTAGGTGGTTTACCACCGATTTGGGCTCGTATAGAAGTCCGTCGTTAGTCCGGAGGAGCGGGGGTCGGGAGGGGACATGTCGCCTCTCGACACCTCGTATCTTCTTCCAGATGGTAGGCGAAGATGTGGTGGTGGTGACGCCGGACACAAAAGCACGCCAAGAAGCTCGGCGCGCTTTCTTCATCGTACGGCGGGCGATGGCCCTGGCCCATTGCATCTCCGTGCGATGGATAGGGAGTGGTGTACGGTAGAAGTGTCGAGTAGCCTTTTTCTTGGCGCGTATGGTCTCCGTGCACTCTGGGGTCCACCAAGGTACCCGTCGGGTGCAGGGGTAGGCGAAGGATCGTGGGATGTTAGTGCACACAGCCGCTACAACGATTGATTCGAAGTATGCGATGCACTCATCGGAGGATGGGAAGTGGGCAGTCGTAAGGGTTGTCGATGTATTCTCGTGGAAGGGGGACCAATTAGCTTTGGCAATAATCCCATTTTTCCAGTACCCGAGCGGACTGGCCGGACCAATTTAGCGCGAGTTGAACAGGGAAATGGTCACTACCATAGTCCTCTTGAAGGACTTGCCATGTGAAATCTAGGAAGGCATCGGGGGAGACGAATGACAGGTCTATACAGGATGGAGTGCAGGTGGTGGCATGGTAGAATGTAGGAGAGCCATCATTGAGGCACTCGAAGGAGAGCTCGGTCATGATAGTAATCAGGGTCGGGGCCATATAGGTGAAGAGTGTATCTCCCCACAAGGGGTGGCGACTATTGAAATCGCCCAGTAATAGAAAGGGCCTGGGGAGTTGTTGTACCACCTGCACCAGGTCATTGCGGGAGACTTGAGTGTGGGGAGGGAGGTATATTGAGCAGACGGTGTACTGTCTATCCAGGGAAATCCGGGTAGTAATCACCTGTAACGGAGATCGGATAGATTGTGGAAGGGGACTGCGTGGTGTATGAAAATGGCAGCCTCACTTCGAGTGCAGGTAGGAGACGGGGTGGTGATATAGGAATATCCAGTAGAGCAGGGCATAGGCCTGGTCCCCAGGATTAACTCCTGGGGACAGACACACATCGGACGGGAAGTGGCAATCAAGGAATTAATGCCTTCGTAGTTCGCGAATATTCCTCTGCAGTTCCAGTGTACTATTGTAGTTTTCGGAGGGTCCATTATTTGACGATGGGGGATGGGTAAAGGTGTAAGTGCTAGGGGGTTGGGGTGTGAATAGAGATCTGGGGTTCGCGAAGGCGAAGGATGGGTCAGGGGCATGGCTGGCTATCTGCCGTTCACCAGAGAAGGAATCAGTTGGCCATTCGACCTCAGCGGGGATTGCGAGGCCGAGTCGGCCGAGCGAGACCGGAGACGTGGATCACGGCAGCTAGGGGAACGTCGTGGGTTTAGCGGGTGAGAGGTTTCTTGGTAGGCTTCTGTGTTCGGGCCAAGTGGGGGTGCTTTATTTTCCATAGCGGTACCTCCCAGCCTGTCTGGGGTCTCACGGCGGACCCTGGGTGGCAATACGGGGTACCAGAAGGATCGGGCAGGTGGGAGGGAGGACGCGCTCAGGGTGGCTGTCAAGGAGGGGGCGGGGGTGTTGGGGAGGCAAGTACTGTGGGGGTGGAAGGAAATGAACACAGTGTTCTCGTGGAGGGGTGGAAAAAATGGCACCAGGAGACAAGGGAAGATCCATAAGACGCATGAGCGCGGCCAAGCTCCCCTTGGCCACACCATGTAGCTGCGCCAGAGCCGCATCCACTGGATCCTTGGGGAGAGGATGTTGTCCAGATTGGATTTCGTCGTGGGAGACGGGTCATGTAACTCGGCTACTATTGTCAGAGTCTGTGGGGGTAGATTGGAGGGACTTCTGAGGTGGGGTGATATGGTCCTCGTAGACGAAGTGGGCGGTGTGAGGGTCCGAGCCGTCTTCTTAGATTTGGGGGAAGAGGGAGAAGCCTATTGAAAGGCCGGAGAGTCTGGCGACTCGCTCCGGCGTCTCCGTCTCGTCGGCTTACCCCGGGCGTTAGGTTCGGGTGTGTGCAGAGAGTGCTGGGAGGGCAGGGTTCGAAGTGGATGGGGCCTGGGTGCCTTGGTCGCAGATTCATGGGGGATCTTTACCAGGTGAGGTGCGTGAAGAGTAGGGATGGTGGGGGGACAGAAGGTCGTTGGGTCCAGCGAGGACTCCCTTTGGGAGGGATGGAAAGCAGTGGTCGAGGGAGGCTTGAGCGGCAGACCAGGGTGGCGTGCCGAGTGGACAGAGCCGAGGGCAGCAGTGTAAGATACCCCCGGCCTCATCTCCCGACTCCGCACCCTGTCTCGCGCCTCTCGGAGGCTAAGGAAGTCCGCTACCTGCAGGCCTCGGACCTCCTCAAACTTGAAGAAAAGGCATTCGCGGGATGAAGAGGGGTGTGTGCCTTCGCAGTTGGAGCATTTGGGTGTGTTGGGGCACTTGTCTGGGTGAGCGATTTCTCCGCAACGAACACACAGTTGGTGCGGTTGTCGGCAAATTGAGCTAACATATCGGAACTTGTTGCATTTAAAGCAACGGGTCGGGTCTGGGATGTATGGGCAGATAGTAAACTCGCATGACGTGCGGTCTCCCATACCCCGTACAATACGGTCGGGATGGATTAAGGTATTGAAGGTAAGAAGTAGGCGCGGGGTGGGGGAGGGGGTGCCTCCCTGTCGGGATGTGAAGCGATGGATTTTAGTGACACCCTGAGGTGCGAGGTCCTCCAGGAGCTCGTTCACTGTGATCGATAACACTGCACAACACAATTTCTGTCCTTTGCACAAATTCTTCTGATTTATATGTATCATATTTCGATACGATGATTAGGAATATGTTATTATTTTTTCTCTAACACCCACCATTTTTCCAGAAAACTACGTTAATGTTCCAGAAAATCATCCAAATTATGCCATACATCTGCTAAACAAAGGAACAGCCCCACGGCTATTGGTCATGATTGTGACACGTGTTGCTCACTGATTGGTTATGCAAAATGTTGTGTTGTTCTGTGATTGCAAGGAGCTTAAGAGCGTGGTTACAAGGTTCACGTCCATCAATGCCGTTTGCTGTCCCTATGGTCTGGAGAGAGCCAAAAGGTCATGTTAATGACTGCTACTTTTGTTTAACAAATATGAGGTTTTTCTTCGAAATCCAAACATGCAATACGATACCCAAACCTGCCATCAACTATGCGACCAGTTCCTCACGATGAAACCCTGCCAGTTCCTAAGCCACCAAAAAGATTGGACTTTGGACGAGGAATATTACCACTCCGAAATTGAAATTGAACCACAAGCAGCCAGTGAGCTTGCAAATCCAGAATTTCTGCCATCCACATCATCGTCACCTCATCTTATTACACAGGCAGAACTAAATGATCTCGTGAGAGATTTGAATCTTTCGAAAAATCAGGCTGAACTTCTAGGATCTAGGCTGCAAGGGTGGAATCTTTTAGAAAAGGGCACCACATAACTTCATGTAGAAAGCGTCAGAATGATTTCATTACCTTTTTTTCTACAAGTGATGCTATTGTGTTTTATAATGATGAAGACAATTTAATGGAGTCTTTGGGGCATCAACACAAGCCGGAGGAATGGCGTCTCTTCAGTGATTCTTCCAAATTAAGTTTGAAGGTAGGGCTTCTACACAACGGAAATACTTATCCTTCTGTCCCAATTGCGCATGCGGTCCACATAAAAGAAATATATGAGAATATGCATATTTTACTCAGATCCATTAACTATAATAAATATAAGTGGCATATTTGCGATGATTTAAAAGTTATAGGCCTTCTCCTTGGAATGCAAGAAAGGTACACAAAATATTACTGCTCTTTATGCGAGTGGAACAGTCGCGCTAGAGACCGCCATTTTGTCTGTAACGATTGGCCTGCCACGATGAGTTTTGTTCCAGGACAGACAAATATTTCCAATAAGCCCTTAGTAGATCCAAAAAAGTGTTATTGCCGCCACTTCACATCAAACTGGGCTTGATGAAAAATTTTGTGAAGGCTATGGACAAGAACAGTGAGGCGTTTATTTATTTGAGGAATATATTTCCAAGGTTAAGCGAAGCTAAAATCAGAGAAAGAATTTTTGTTGACTCACAAATAAGGAAAGTTATGAAGGATACCAATTTTGACAGCAAATTAAATGAGGTAGAAAAAGCAGCATGGGTGGCCTGGCCTTCGAATCGGTTTGTTCAAACTTACTTGGTAAAGTCAAGTCTGACGATTATGTTACTGTGGTGAATGAGATGTTAAGGCTATAAATCTATGGGTTGTAATATGTCCTTGAAGGTGCATTTCCTTGACTCTCATTTAGAATTCTTTCCAACCAATTTGGGCGCCGTTAGCGACGAGCACGACAAAAGATTCCATCAGGAGATAGCCATTATCAGGGCCGGATTTACTTGCTTGTGGGCCCTAGGCCAAACCTTATCAGTGCCCCCCCCCAAAAAAAATATTATATATATATATATATATCGTAATATTGTAATGTAAAAAAAAAAGAATTACAACATAATGTAACACATCAATAATTTTATTCAAATTAGTTTTATATCATGTACAACTTATTCTTACACAAAGGAATAATGGAAAAAAATACAGTCAAATTGAAGCATAATAAATTTTGCAATAAGAATTACAACATAATGTAATACATTACACATTAATAATTTTTAATCAAATTAGTTCCATATCAAGTACATCAAAGTAAATCAAGTTCCATATCATGTACATCTTACACATAGGAATAATGGAAAAATACAATGAAACTGAAGCATAATAAATTTTGCAAGCACAACTTTGTGAAGTTCAAAATGACTTTTTCCTGCTTTTTTCTATGGCAAATTTGTCAATGATACTGTTTGTGTCAAGGGATTGTAGGAGGTCCCCAGTGGGTCCCCAGTTACTGGTGGGCCCTAGGCCAATGGCCTATGTTGCCTATTGGAAAATCCGGCCCTGGCCATTATGAAAACGCGGTTCCAGGGAAGGTGGAATTCCAGTATGTTGGCTGAATATTGCTGGTTTCTCATTAGGGAAACTCCCGAGAGTATGTACAAACGAAAAACATCAGCAAAAAGATTTCAATTGTTGTTCTGATCTTGTAATAATTATGTTGAGGTATTCAATATATTCTAATCTGTATACAAGACTATTATTGCATGTCCCTTCAAAGCGATGAGTGATATAGGTATTCTGACATCAGATTTGAACTCAGCGCATCCAAATTTATAAAAATCACTTCGTTTCGTTTAAAGGACCGAAAAGTTTGTAATTTTGTCGTGCAGTCACTGCAGTGTAATAGGCGGGTGGAGTAAATAGTGCCCTGACTCTGGTTCAGGCGAGGGTGTGGGGAGACGGACACTGAGCATCCAAAGACCTCAGTGAGGGAGAGTAGGGCTTTCGTCTCTGCGGCTGAGCGTGATTTTATGAGGAGGGAGCAATCCCTCTGTGGTCGCACATCATAGCGGCTGGAGTCGCTATGGGCTCGGATCGCCTGAAACGTCCCTTCAGAGTTGGTCGGAAGGGATCCAGAGGTAGGCCGGATCACTAGGAATTTGCGGATACTTGGAAGGGATAGGGAGTCTGTAGAATTGAGATGGACTGAGATATCCAACGGTTGATAGGATGGACGTGAATGCCGACTTCCCCGTCCGCCGCGGGGCTCTCTCCGTGGGGAGGCGAGCCGACGGCGGGTGAGGGGGGACATATGGGGAGAGCAAGAAGCCAGGTTTTGGAGGCAAGTCTTGGGTGGAACTTAACTTGCCTGAAGGCAGCTGAGGTGGGCTGGAGCAGGAGCCCTGCTCTAGAGGTTATATGTCCAAGGGCATGTTCAATCTACGGGCTGGGGTCGGTAACGGAAGAGGAGAGTGTAAGTGTTCCGCTGCCAGAGGAGGGGCGACCTCCTCAAGACGTGGTCTTCCAGTGGTAGAAGACTCGGGGGGCCTGGTTGCCCGCCACCCAAGTTTTAGGACAAGAAGTAATGGTCTCCATATGTTAATAATAATGTAGAACACGGACCCAGGGGGCGCGAGAAACTGCCTACCGGTGAGAAAGGGAGCCGAGTGCAGAGCGCAGGGGGCAGAATACCTCGTCCTCAGGGGACACACCGTCGGTTTAAAAACGGGGCCCCGTGATGCGAAAGTTTGCCTCCAAACGGCGCAAAAACCCCAGCCCCCAATCCCACCGGCCCGGACACCCAACCATCCAACACAGTGACGCCCTAAGGGCGTCACCTCCAGAGGACAACTCTGGAGACCCTTACTGGGAGCCAAAGACTTTAATGGCTCTTAGCAATCTCCCAGTAGCCTGTCCGGCATGGGTGACCGTTCCGGGGCTAAGCCCCCGCCGACGTAGCCCACTGGGTCATCACGGGAGCCCACCCACCACGACAAGGTGGCCACCCTCGGGGGGCTGGAAAGACCTATAATCATAATAATAATAGTTAAGGCCAGACACTGGCACGACTATAAAGCCAACTAATACATCTCATTGATCTAACTCCTGTATTATTACCAGCACCATCGGGAGTCAAACCCCCAACCTCAGTGTTCACTGCGCTTATGAGGGAAACTGCGTTACACTGATATACAGGCACTGGCAATGAGTAAAGAAATAGCAGTGCTTCACCGGCGCTTCGACTGCCGCTGTCATATCGCGTCGAAACTAAATTAAAGAGAACGCGAGGAAATAAATGGTGAGATGAGGGAAGATGAGGGAAGGAAATGGTTGAAGAGAAAAAAAATTAGGAACAGCAAAGGGAGTACGATATCATATCTGGGCCCAGTGGCGTACATAAGGGGAGGGCATAGGGGACATAGGCCCCCCCCATCGTAAAAATTATTACTACTCTGATTAAAGATATTTGGAAAAGAAATTTTCAAAAATCGATAACTTTCCAACATTCACCACAAAAAAGCTTGATGTCATATGGAATTTCAGTTTTTTCATGGTTACCAGGACATGTTATTAACTCAAAACTTATGTCTTTATATGTACGATTAATTTGTGCAAATTTAATTCTTTGCCCATAAATTGGAAATAAAATACAACTGAAGCCTTCCAAGATGCAATTCATTTTGATTCCAAATCAATCATCATCAATTTTGAGCTGACACACACACACACAATATATAATATATATATATATATATATATATATATATACGTGTACAGGGTGTCCGAGAATTATCTGTACAATTTTTGGCTGTTATTAAAAGTCAACCATGAAGTGTAGAAAATTCAGTGTTGTCCCATTTTACAGAGAATCTCATTAAGTTTTTTCTGATACCAAGTTTTGACAAGTTTTTTAGAAATTCCAGTGTGTCCGAACATTATCTGTACAATTTCATCTTTTAATAAAATTCTTGATAACACACGTAAAATTCTTAAACAAGATTATTTAGAATCTGTATTTTCAAAAGTTTCTTTTATTAAAGTAACGTTGTTACAAACATTCGATATGTGCACCATTAGTGATTCGCAAAACATGTAATCGATACTCCAAATGTTGCCATGTACGCTGCAGCATATCCACATCAATTCGCTCAATAGCAGCTGTGATTCTTGCTTTTAAATCATCAATGTCTGTCACCCGCGTACATTTCTAAAAAACTTGTCAAAACGTGGTATTAGAAAAAACTTAATGAGATTCTCTGTAAAATGGGACAACACTGGAATTTCTACACTTCATGTTGACTTTTAATAACAGCCAAAAATTGTACAGATAATTCTCGGACACCCTGTATATATATATATATACTGATTTTAAGGTTGCTTTTGTGAATAATAATACCCTTGAATGTTTTTTCCGTTGTAAGGACAAAATCCCCCCTGCGATGAACTGTTCTGGCGTTTATTTGTTTACCTGCCCTGGGTGTTCCCAGGGGAACTACGTTGGCAGCACAGTTCGTTCTTTGCAGGCAAGATTTTGCTCCCATATGGGTATTAGCCATAGGACAGGAAAAGTTTTATCTAAAAAGGAACAGTCTGCCATTAGAAATCATTCTGTTAAGTGTAAAGTTGATATTTCCGTTAATAACTTTAAAATTCTTAAATCATTAAAATGTCCGTCCTCTCTCCGTATTTATGAATCTTTGTGCATTAAATTTCTGAACTCCAGCTTAAATATTGATTCTAGTTGTTACCCCCTTTATATTAATTAGAATGCCTACCAACTAAATTTTTCTGTTTTTCCCCTTGACCCTGTCTCCTTTTCGCCTCAGTTGTTTGAGGATGTCAAGTGAGCATGGTATGTTTCGTGCACTTTTGCGTTTTTTCATTTAACTTTTTATTAGTGAAGTTTTTAACTAATTTGTTTGAATGTTTTTAGTTTTAAAGTTTTACTTTTATCATGTGTTATTTGTCATGTATATAATTTTTAATTTTTGTTTTTGGCTTATGCTTGTTTTACGCTTTTTAATTTTTATTCTTTAAGTGGTTTTATTCTGTGCTATGAATTAGTTTGTTTTTGACATTCGTATATTTTTTTTTTTTTTTGTCATGCATTAATTTTAGCTTTTTATTTATTAGGCCTTGAAAATGGGTAGAGTTGCCCGAAACGTCGGCTGCAGCCAAATATAATGACTTTCTTGCTCTACGTCTTCGTTTTTATCTTAAATGTATATATATATATATATATATATATATATATATATATATATATCCCTCCGCCTGTGGCCACTTTGTCGTGGTGAGTGAGCTCCCGTGTTGACCCAGTGGGCTACGTCGGAGGGAGCTTAGCTCCCGGAACGGTCACCCATGCCGGACAGGCTACTGGGGAGACGGACTAAGCGCCCCTAGAGTCTTTGACTCCCAGAACGGGTCTCCAGTGCTGTTCTCCGGAGTTGACGCCCTTAGGCCGTCACTATGTTGGGTGGTTGGGTGTCCGGGCCGGTGGGATTTGGGGTTGGGGTCTTTGCGCCGTTTGGAGGCAAACTTTCGCATCACGGGGACCCGTTTTTAAACCGACGGTGTGTCCCCTTGGGACGAGGTACCCCGCCCCCTGCGGTTTGCGCTCGGCCTCCCTTTCTCACCGGTAGGCAGTTTCTCGCGTCCCTTGGGTCCGTGTTCTACAAAATTAATAACGTATGGAAACTATTACTTCTTGTCCTAGAACTCGGGTGGTGGAAAACCAGGCCCCCGAGTCCTCTACCACTGGAAGACCACGTCTTGAGGAGGTCGCCCTTCCTCCAGCAGCGGAACACTTGCACTCTTCCGTTACCGACCCCAGCCTGTACCTTGAACACGCCCTTGGACATACACCCTCTGGAGCAAGGTTCTCGCCCCGCCTTCAAAACCCGGCTTCTTACTCTCCCAGTATGTCCCCCTCACCCGCCGTCAGCCCGCCTCCCCACGGAGAGAGCCCCGCGGCGGACGGGGATGTCGGCATTCACGTCTATCCTATCGACCATTGAATATCCCAGCCGACTTCGATTCTACAGCCTCCCTATCCCTTCCAAGTATCCACAAATTCCGAGTGATCCGGCCTACCTCTGGGTCCCTTCTGACCAACTCTGAACGGACGTTTCAGGTGATCCGAGCCAGCAGCAACTCCAGCCGCTATGATGTGCGACCACAGAGGAATGGTTCCCTCCTCATAAAATCACGCTCAGACGTAGAAACGAAGGCCCTACTCTCCCTCACTGAGGTCCTTGGATGCTCGGTGTCCGTCTCCCCACACCCTCGCCTGAACCAGAGTCAGGGCACTATTTACTCCACCCGCCTATTATTATCGATCACAGTGAACGAGCTCTTGGAGGACCTCGCACCTCAGGGTGTCACTAAAATCCATCGCTTCACATCCCGACAGGGAGGTACCCCCTCTCCCACCCCGCGCCTACTTCTTACCTTCAATACTTTAGTCCCTCCCGACCGTATTGTATGGGGGTATGGAAGACCGCATCGTCATTCGAGTTTACTGTCCGCCCATACATCCCAGACTCGACCCGTTGCTTTAAATGCAACAATTTTGGACACGTTAGCTTAATTTGCCGGCAGCCGCACCAACTGTGTGTTCGTTGCGGAGAAATCGCTCACCCAGACAAGTGCCCCAATACACCCAAATGCTCCAATTGTGAAGGCGCACACCCGTCTTCATCCCGCGAATGCCTGTTCTTCAGGTTCGAGAAGGAGGTCCGAGGCCTGCAGGTAGCGGACTTCCTTTGCCTCCGAGAGGCGCAAGACAGGGAGCGGAGTCGGGAGGTGAGGCCAGGGGTACCTTACGCCGCTGCCCTCGGCTCTCTCCTCTCGGCAGTCCGCCCTGGCCTGCCGCTCAAACCCCCCTCGACCGCTGCTCCCCATCCCTCCCAAAGGGAGTTCTCGCAGGACCCGACGACCTTCCCTTCCCCTCACCATCCCTTCTCTTCACGCACATCACCTGCCACAGATTCCCCAGGAGTCTGGGACCGGGACACCCAGGCCCCATCCACCTCGAACCCTGCCCTCCCAGCACTCTCTGCACACACACCCGAACCTAACGCCCGGAGCAAGCCGACGAGGTGGAGTCGCCAGACCCTCCGGCCTTTCAACATGTCTCTCCCTCTTCCCCTAGATCTAAAAGACCGCTCCCCATCCATCGCACAGAGATGCAGTGGGCCAGGGCCATCGCCCGCCGTACGATGAAGAAAGCGCGCCGAGCATCTTGGCGTGCCTTTGTATCCGGCGTCACCACCACCACACCTTCGGCTACCATCTGGAAGAAAGTACGGGATGTCGAGAGACAACATGTCCCCTTCCGATCCCCGGTCCTCCGAACTAACGACGGACTCCTATACGAGCCCAAATCGCCGCCGTTTCTTCCTCCGCAGTTAGCTCCCTCGTACCCGCCCCTAACAATAGTTCCTCTTCACTGTTCCTAGACAGCACCTACAACCAGTTGTTCACCATGCGTGAATGAGAGGCGGCACTGGTCTCTGGACGATCCCGTTGTCCCGGCCCGGACGGTATCCCGTACACCATGATCCAGCACATCCACCCTACCTTACAAATTTTCCTACTAGACCTATACAACCGCATATGGATAGAGGGCGCCTTCCCCTCCCGGTGGAGAGAAGTCCACGTAATCCCTATCCTCAAACCCGGCAGAGATTCCCTCGATCCGACAAACTACAGACCAATCGCCCTAACATGTTGTGCCTGCAAAATCTTCAAAAACATGATCGCTATGCGACTATCGTTCTTCCTTAAAAATAGTAATTCCTTCCCGGCTACGCAGTCCGGCTTCAGACAATTTCGCTCCACCACTGATCCCCTCCTGCTCCTCAGCCGAGACATACAGAATGCCTTCGACAATGGACAGTTCGTCCTATCAATTTTTTTGACATCCAGAAGGTCTACGACACCACCCGTCGGACAATAATCCTTAGTCAGCTCCAAAATCTAGGTCTCGTCGGAGCCATGCCGACCTTCATCAGGGTTTTCCTTTTCTCCTGACCCTTTAAAGTTCGGGTGGGCTCAGTCTTCTCAGACACCTTCGTGCAGGAGGATGGGGTCCCACAGGGAAGCATCCTCAGTGTTTTATTCTTTTCCATCGTCATGAACACAGTCTCAAAATACCTTCCACCCACCATCCGTTCTTCCATCTACGCGGATAACCTTGCGATCTACTTCGCAGGGCGGGAGCCGTCCGTCGTTCAACGGCAAATTCAGCTCGCCATCTACCAGGTGGAAATATGGACGACGTCGGTGGGCTTTCGCCTCTCCACCCCGAAGTCCAAGTGTATGCTCTTCAGCAGAAAAAGACCCTCAACCCTTCCTGTTCTCTCTGTCACGTTATACGGCAATCCTCTTGAGGTGATACCCTCCACGCGATTTCTGGGCGTGACCCTAGACTAGGGTTGCCAACTGTCCTTTTTTGTAGATCTTTTGTCCTTGTCCTTTATTGAGTTTGGAAAGGACCCCTTTGTCCTTTTCTGATAACAATCTTGTTCCAAACAACAGTTTTGTAACAAAACTTTTGTTTAAAAGGAAATAATTATAAAGTCTTAAGTTGCGTAACATTTTATAAGTTCATTTCTTCACTTAAATGTTAACGTTAAGATTAACGTTAATGTTAAAATTATAGAAGACTTCAAAGTATTTTATAATTCTGCAATAACATATTTAGAACAGAGGTTCAATTTTGACAAAAATACGATTTATGGAAAAACTATCAAATCTTTGTTGTTTGTAGACAATTCATGCCCACAGTATCAGCACTTTATTGAAGTAGTTTGAAGGTTTAAAATTAAACGGAAAAACTAAATTTAAATATGAATGATCTTTTTGAAGAGCTTTCATTAATTCGAAACAATTTTGAAACGCTTTCAAGTTCTAAACTTTTTACGGATTGTACAAACACAGGTAGCAAATGGCACCTTCTATTGGAACATAGTGATTTCAAATTTGTGAATATTTTCAAAGCAGTATTTTTTGTTTTATTTATTTCTGGAACATCTGCATATTGCGAAAGAATTTTCAGTGTGATGGACGCTAAATGGCATGATGATAGAAACCAATGTTCGGTTGAACTAGTAAAAAGTGAGCTTTTTATTTATTTCAATTTAAAGGATAATTGTTTGGGTTTTGCTAAAAAAATAAAAAATGATACTCTTTTACTGAAGTCTGCAAAAAATCAAGAAAAGAATTTAAAAATAAATAAATATTAAGTTACCATAAATTCTGTCAATGCATGGCTCAATGGGTCAATATCTGTATATCAATAAAAATATTTTCTTTAAGAAAATATGTAATAAAAAAGCATGCAGTATAAATTGTAATAAATTATAAATAAAATTTTACTTCTTTCCCTGACCCTGTAGACAGTATATTGAAATTGATGTTCTTGTCCTTTTTTCAAACTTCATGGAGTTGGCAACCCTACCCTAGACCGACGGTTCAACTGGGTTCCCCATCTCAAACACCTGAAGCAATCCCTCCAACGTCCCTTCGCTCTCCTAGATCACCTCTCCCACACCACATGGGGCGCAGACCGACGCTTTCTCCTCCGCTTATACAATTCCATGGTGCAGTCGAAGCTGGACTATGATATTGTAGTATACGGTTCAGCCTCCAACGCCTGTATCTTGGACTCGGTCCTTAATAGGGGCCTCCGCCTCGCCACCGGTGCCTTCCGCCCTTCCCCAGCCTCCAAATGGATTGCAATTACCTCCCTCTCGCCCTCCGACGGGGTCTGCTCCTCATGAGGACATACCTCCGTGCACACTGCACAGAGACTACCCTCTTCACTTCTATGCGCGGCGATTTCTGAACTCCCACCACAGGGACGGAGCTGGCACTTCACTGAAGCGGTCCGCTCTTTCCTTGACCTTTCCAACATGCCCGCCCCCTCAGATATCCCCATTTCATACAACATCTAAGACCCCTGGCTCCTCACCCCTATCAAATTTTGCAGGGACCTGTGTGCCCTACCAAAGACTACGACGATCGCTACGGTATACTGGTCACTCTTCCGAGAACACGCATCCCAACACCCGGACACAGTCCCCATTTATACAGATGGTTCCCGCTCGGAGGTTGTACGGCCGCCTCAGCAGTGATACTGGCCCAGCCGCTTTCTCGAGGCGTCAGCCTGCCCCGCGAAGCCTCCGTTTTCTCGATAGAACTCTTCGCGATTATGGAGGCCAGCTCCTTCGTCATTTATTCAGATTCCCAAAGGCACTTCTCTCCCCAGAGAGATTCCCCCCCCCCCTCACCCGCTCGTATGTGCCATCCAGCAAACCTTCCACTTTTTAACAGTCTTCCAACACAAGACAATCGCCTTCTGCTGGGTCCCGACACATGTCGGGATCCAGGGTAACGAGGAGGCGGACTGCACGGCAAAGATGGCCTGCTTACTGCCGGCCTCCCCCGGGCCCCTCCCTTTCTCCGACTTCTTCCCGACTCTCCGCTCCATCTGGCAATGGGAATAGGACCAGGCCACACAAAACAAACCACAATTCAGATACTGGGCCTCCTCATTCCACCGGTCCCGCCATAAAGAAGTGATTCTAACTCGTCTCCGCCTAGGACACACACGCATTACTAATGATCACCTTATGGCTAAATCGCCAGCCCCGCCCTGCCCTACCTGCCATACCCCTATCACTGTCGTACATATCCTGGTCGAATGCCCAAACCTGTCCGCTCTTCGTCGCGGGTGTTTCTCTCTCTTGTTCAAAATTCTCATACCCGAGCGTCTGCAATCCATACTCGCCGAAGGCCCCCATTTTTCAGTGCAAGCGATTTTCCTCTTCCTCACTCATTCCCATCTGCTTCATCGTGTCTAAGATCATACCCCTCCCCACTATCCAGCAACTGAACCTTACTCACCCCCTTATGAAAAAACTATATAGGGCTATGGGTTGATTGCCTATTACCCTCATCATTGAAAATTTCCAGCAGATTTCAGTGGAGAGTTAACGACAAAAACCCTACGTTTTTTCGTTAGAGTTATGTATGTGGAGGTCTTCAAAGGACCTCTTTGTGTAGTTTTTATTGGTTAATGTAAATTTATTTGCCTTCGGTATTTTAGCGCTGCTTAATGGTAAAGAAAGAAATTGCCTTACCTTATTATTTCGTTGGGCCTCGCTTCTGTTTCGATGTAGGGCCGTGGTACGATGTAGGTGCACAACGAGTTTATTTGGTTTAATTAATATAGGCATTCACTACACTTAAATACCTGAAGGAACCAGCTCCCTATAGACCCATTACTTTACTATGCACACCTTCCAAAGTAACAGAAAGACTAATCTTACAAATCACCAACCCACACATACCACTATCGCCTATTCAACATGGATTCAAACCTCACTACTCGACCACGACATTACTCATTAACCTCACGCAGCACATCATGGATGGCATCAACTCCAGACGACCAGCTCAACGTACACTATTAGCAACAATAGACATTAGTAAAGCATTTGATGCTATCCCACGCTTCCCTCTCATAAACAAAATACTCAACACAAACATGCACAATAACACCGAAAGGTGGCTGAGCAACTATCTTTCAGGAAGATACTCACATGTCACATTTAATGGCAAGTCATCCAAAAACAAGCTTTTTTCCGAACGGAGTCCCTCAAGGCTCTGTTCTCTCACCAACACTATTCAACTTATACATGCATGACATTCCAACACCCATAGATAACAAGCTTACCTTATCATCATATGCAGATGACATCACTCTAACATCCACCCACAACAACATCGACACCGCTACAAATAACCTACATACATACATAAACAGTATACAAGACTGGCTCACTCACAATAGACTCAAAGTAGCGCCCACAAAATAAACCAGCACCTTGCTTACAAGCAACACAAAAGAACACCAGATAACTCCACAGCTTACACTAAACAACACCAACATTCCACACACTCACAGGACCCAAATACTTGGGGGTCACATACAACACATCATTATCTTTTGCAAACCACATTCAGGACATTAAAAACAAATGTACGTCAAGACTTAACACGCTTAGGGTACTAACAGGCACAAACTTTGGACACCAGCAGGAAACAACATCACTCATATACAAACAATATATTTGCTCAGTTATGGACTATGTTAGCCCATGCTGGGCACCCATTATCTCAAACACACACATAAACACCTTACAGACAATACAAAACAACGCACTTTCGTATCATTACAGGATGCACTCAAACAACACCAATAGAACACCTGTACACAGAAACAAAAATACTGAAAGTTAGGGAACATTTACACATGAGGGGAACACAATTCATGGCAGCAGCGACAACTAACCCACAACACCCTTGCCACTACATGTACAATCACGCACCGACACCTCGCACCATTAAGGTAACACCAGAAAGACATTATAACCAAATACTCCATTCCATACCACGACCCACAGACATCACACAGTACAGAAAACACATACACACACACCTAACCCACAAAGCACTGACACGACTCGGTCCGAATGCGGTCCTAGGTGCGAAGTCGCCACCCATTAACAGGTCAGAGATTAGCCTGAGCAGATCGGATCGAGTTAACTTAGCACGATTCCGATGTGGACATCACCCCAACTTGCGGACATATAAACACAGACAACTCCACAGACGACACCTGCCACCTGTGCCAGGACACACCACAAATAGGGGTGCACCGGATATAAATTTTTCATATCCGGCCGGATATGGCCATATCTATATTATTCGGTACCATATTATTTTTACACTCATATTGCAAGCGCCCCCCCAAATATAAGATAAATAATAATTTAAGTATATTCAGAGGTTTAATTGTTTTGTTCTCTTTCAGGTTCTTGTGTTGTATTAAATAAACTAAGTATTAATCATGACAGTTTTGTGTGGTCACTGTATACAATAAATGATCCTAGCGATATCACTGCAAAGTGTAATATTTGTAGGCTGACCATATTTCCTTGAGACAAAAACGGGACATTGGGATGGCAAAAAAGGGACGGGGTTATGTAATATTCTGTATTCATGAAAAAGTAAGTACATAAACCGGGACAAAATTGACATTTTTATTAAAACGACGGGACGGCCAGGAAATATAAAACAAACGGTACTGTCCCGTTCAAAACGGTACGTATGGTCATTGGTCAGCCTAAATATTTGCCAAAAGATTATCAAACGTGGGACGGAGAAAGGTGGCGCAAAAGTCTTGTAGTACAACACCTCTTCATAATCATTTGAAGATTAATCACCCAAAAGAGTATGCTGAAGCCAAAAACGAAAATAACAAAAAAAGAATAGCTGCGACTGAATCAAAGGAAATAAGCATAGATAGAATACGGGCTAGAGCCGTTAGACCATCAACTTCTACTGGTAGTACTCTGAAAGAAAAGAAAATGGACCAAATGAGTAAGCAGATCTCAATAGAGGAAAGCTTTTCATCTAAAAAAGTATGGGACATCAATGACTCCAGGTCTGTGATGATTCACCGTAAAATTGGCATGATGATGGCTTTGGACAACCAGCCATTTACTTCAGTTGAAGATGATGGTTTTATTGATCTAATGGCCTACCTCCAACCCAGACATCTATTACCGAGCAGAAGGTACTTCTCTGATACTATAATTCCTCGTCTTTATAATGAGTTCAAGTCTAAAATTGCTCAGAAGCTGGAAGAAGTAAAGCATGTCAGCTTTTCTTCAGATATATGGGCATGCACAACCTCTCAAGAAAGTTTTATATCATTATCGGGTCACTGGATAGGTAAAGATTTTGAAAGATACGATGCTGTGCTACATGCCTCTCATTTCTCAGGGTCGCATACTGGCAAGAATATATCTGAAAAGTTTCGCTCTATGTGGGATAGTTGGGATCTTGATGCAAATAAGAGGAATTTATTGGCGAGGGATGGAGCTAGTAATATGGCTCTTGGTAGTGACCTGGCTGAAATACCTTCAATACACTGCAGCATTCATTTACTCCAACTGGTTATTAGTGACTCAATTATGGTTCAGAGGAGTGTAATTGATATCCTTGCAAAAAGTCACCGCCTTGCAACTCACTTTAATCATTCTCCTTTGGCCTGTAACAATTTCAAACACATTCAAGTGCAGCAAAATCTTGAGCCTCTCCTATTGGTTCAAGATGTTCCAACACGTTGGAACAGTGCATATTTGATGCTAGAAAGATTATATAAATTAAAAATTCCAGTGCAACTGTATTTGGCTGATCGTAGTGAATTACTACCATCACGTCCTTCGAGTGGACACTGATACAAAATCTCCTTAAAATATTAAAACCATTCTTCCAACTAACTCAGGAAATGAGTTCGAAAAAGTCAACTTTGTCTTCCGTAATCCCCAAGCATTTGTATTTTACAAAGATTTCTTTCAAAGATTGGCCATGATGACCAACGTGTTCAAACGACAAAGAGAGAACTCCTGACTTCTCTTCGAGCGCGTTTCTTGTCGGAGAGTAATGATGGGAAGTCTTTGAACATAATGAAAAACAGGGCTTATGTGACTGCGACTGCAATAGATTCGCGGTATAAGTTTTCTTTCAACAATATCAAAAAGAGCAGGCTAAATCCTGGCTGATTGACGAAGTCATAGGTATTGAAAATGACGAAGGTGGTAATGATTCTAATGAAAATGAAAGTGAAGGTAATGAAAGTGGAAGTGAAAGAAGCTCAAATTCCAGTTCTCCTATGCGAAAGAGGAAAGACGAAGAGGACATTCTTGAAGCGTGTTTTATGGAGATCACAAAAGGAGAGCAATCTGGGGAAGTAAGTTACAAGAGAAGAAAGGTTGAAAAAAAGACTGCTCCTGTTCTACTGATTGCAGGGGAGTTAGACCGATATGCATCTGAACCTCTTGTAGATAGGAAACGCTGTCCAGTTCAAATTTGGAAGCAGGAGGACCGATTTCCTCTCCTTAAAACTATTGTTTCAAAGCTTCTCTGCACACCCACATTCTCTGTATTTTCAGAGAGAATGAAACATCGATGAAGCAAGGCGATCCCGAATATTGCCTAAAAGAGAAATGCTCTTGTTTCTGCACTACAACGGAAAAAAGTTCTAAATCACTGTTGTTGAGTTTATTTTTTATTCTGAAGACCTCCAGGCTGAATGGCGGCATCTGACCTACACAATACTGCCCTCCATTCATTGATTTCATTCCAGGCATTTTATATTGTATTCAATGTATTGTTTTACATTTGTCAAGCTTGTAATGTTTTGTATTGTTTTGAAAATAAAGGAAAAAAAGGAGAAAAAAGACTGGAAAGCAAGTGCAGGGGTCTAGCAATATTTTACTCTTTTTAAAAAATTTAACGCCTAGACGTTTTTATAAAAAGCTCTGATTATATTAATAGAACTGTAATCGTTAAGGATGGACAGATGTTTTATTTATTCTTGTCATCAGTATTGTGTTGATTTAATATAAAAAGTGTTGCTGGACTGGTTTAGGGGTGGGCTTTCCATTTTTTTTTTATATAAAATATTATTTGTAATGTATTATCATCATATTATGGCAGATTTTCATACAGGTGTTAATTTTCTAATGTCTTGGCCTATATCCGGCCGGATACCGGATATTTCGCAATATCCGATGCACACCTAACCACAAACAATTGAACACATTATGACAGACTGTACCACTAGCCCTGTTCAAAAATCAACTTTTTCTTATTTTCATAGGTTTCTGTACTTTTTCCCATGCTTTTTGACCTGAAAAGGCCGAAAATCACAACCATTTTGACCTAGGTTGTTGGGAAGCATTGCCGCATGGAGCTTTAAGTTTTCTGCCTTGAAATCGGCCAAAAGCACCAGTTCCGGGGTCCCTTGAATCATGTTTTGCACTATAACTTTTTATCTAAACAAGATAGAGCAACAAAATAGGCACCAAATTAAAGTGTTTTTAATCCTCTTTCTAACTTATACAATTATGATAGTCTTGGAACAAGAAATGGCACATTGGTACATACAAAGATTTCAGAAATATCACAAAATTCGTTTTCTCACACTCAAGGCAGACAAGGCGCCTTATTCATGACACAAATTTGAGATTAACATTTTGTCACAAGTCTAATCGATCAAGAAGTGAAAGCATTACATGATGATTAATTTCATAATGACATTTACACAGTCAGTTGTTGAGAGTTTGTTTCTTGAAGCTGTCAAAGCGGCGTCTGTTGAACTCCACAGCTTGAAGGAGATAGTCCCTTTGCTTGGCATCTGTTGTTATGACATTTGCAAAGTCGCTCATCATCTTGACACCACGTTCAGCAATGTCATTCACCGCTTTCAGATTCTTAACATAGTCCAACGCTTTTCTGTAGTCCTCATTCTGTGGCCAAGACGTGACAGGTTCCAGAAGCCACTCGGATCCAATGTTCAGTGTGTCCAGCAGGAAATGTGATTCTGGGCCAATGAGATCAACCAGGGTGGTCTTAGCTGTGACTCTCTGGAATAGAGGCTTTCCTGTTCTGAAGCTGTCTGGCTTCTCAGTGGCATGTAACTGGGCAGCAATGTCGTGCTTCAATGTGTCACTCAATCTACTGCTGAACAGGGCAAATGGCACGACTTCCTGCGTCAGGTACCATATGTGGTTTTCCATCTTATTAAGTACTGCATCAGCAAGCTCTGGGTCAGTTTTCTTGTACTTCAACATGTCCTGGATTAGACTTAGATCATTCACGGGAGCATCTGCAGCAGACATTGACATCATCCATACAGGAGTGTAGAACAGCGCAAGGAAGGTGTTGAGTCTTTCCAGCTTTGATACAGTGTCTTCGTCGTACTCAAGTTGATCTGCAAACATCAGCATTTTCATGGAGTACAGGTTTCTGGCCATCCATCTGGCCTGATGAATGGCGCCTAGTCGACTCCAGTGAATACCTCGAGGAGGCGTTCCTCCAAGAACAATGACTGTCAGTTCAGCCATTTCCCTGTAGTCGGCTCTTGGAAGCCTTTCTGCTGTTAGAATGTCTTGGAGTATTTCTTCACTGTTCTTCTTCTTTTCCTTCAGCCATTTGCTGTTGATAGCCAGCATCTTTGGGTTTTCCTTGGACAAGTCCGTCCAAACATCCTTCAGATGCTCAAACCAGGGATTATCTGGCCCCTTCACCTTCCCAAACAGCTTTCCCAAACTGCTCCTACTAGGATTTCCAGGATGTGATGTCGACAGGCCAGATAAAACACCTTTTTGTTCAGCATTTTCTCTAGCAGTTTGGCAGCTCCTCTGTGAACTCCACTGTTACTGGATGTAGTGTCAAAAACAAGGGCAGTAACATTATCCGTAAGTTCCCATGTCTCCAGTAAACCCATTGAAGCCTCAGCCTGAGCTGTGCCAGAAGAATTGTCGATGACAGGTACTCCCAATAACTTTCCTTCAGTGTATGAAGGTGGACCAGACACTAGCACAGCTAAAGTCTCTGAAGTACTTCCAGGTTCACTGCCGAAGACATCTTTGAGCAACTTTCCATCCCAGTGTAAGGCAGCGTACTGTGGGGGGTTTTCACAAAACTTGGACATGTGACTCTGGCTGATATTATACCTGGACAGCATTCTGTTGCGACGTGTTGTTGAGGTTGAGATGACGAAGTTATCCAGATCAGCCCCTCCAGCTTTCAAGGTGGCAGAAACCATGGCAGTAACTTGATTGTCTGATAAACCAAGACGATCAGCTGTATTGCAGATGACATCACATTCCATGACCTTCCTTGGAAACGTCAAAGTCACACTAGTCACAGTGTCTTGATGGTGAGAACATCCAGGACGAGGCTGATGGTAATCCATTGTCCTCTGTGTTAGCGTCGTTGTCAGTTGAGTCACCCCAGGTAATGTCATCCACATGAACAACTGCCTCTTGTTCTGCTGCAGCTGTAAAATAGTACAACATGTTAAGACAGTAATTGTTAAGTACATGCTAAATATCGCAATGGAGTAAAACTTAAAACTTTTTGTAACGTTCAAAGTAATTAGTTTTACCTTGTTCTTGTCTATGCTGCAGTCTTTCACTCCTCGCTGCTTGCTGCAGGGATCTTGTCTCAAAAATCTTGTCATGACCAGACATATGACCTTTCCTCTCAGTCTTTTGGTCTTCGTAGAACCTGATATCCTCATCTTTCTTCTCTCTGGATAACAGTCTGTTGTTCTGTATTTCCTGGATTGCATCTGGAGCTCCTATATCGAACAGGCTGTCTAATTCCAGCACAAATGCTCCTCTTTTTCCTCCAGGGTTACTTGCTCTTCCTTTGCTTTTCACCAGAGCACGATGTTTCTCATGTAGTTTCATGAAGAGCTTCATTGCGTTGTACTTGGTCATTGTCTTGATCCTAGCCATCTGCCAGAATGGGATGATAGATTCAACTGTTTCATATGCAAGGTCTTGAACCATGGGCCTCCCTGCATTTTCCGGTAAATTCTGAAGATTAAGGAAATACTGGAACGCCTGTCTGTTGGTGGGAAGCTGGGAACCACTGATAAAAGCTGAAGGGTATCCAACCAGGAAAGTTTCAGTGAGAGATCTGGTAGATGGCCCAGTTGACACCTGCCTGTGGACAGTACGTGGAGGTTCTGAGATATCAACTGTGCGCCCACGGAGCTCCCTCAGCTCCTTGCTTAATGCCATTGTGAAGTTGTAACTTGTAGATGGTTTTCTAGATTCTGATTGAGTTTCTGTTGTTTCCTGAAAAATGATAGATAATTATTATTATTATTATTAATTATTATTTATTTATATTATTATTATTATTATTATTATTTATTAATTTTATGCTCTTTCATTTGATACCTAATTTGTTGCTCTATCTTGTTTAGATCAAAAGTTAAAGTGCAAAACATAATTCAAGGGACCCCGGAATTGGCGCTTTGGCCGATTTCAAGGCAGAAAATTTAAAGCTCCATGCGGCAATGCTTCCCAACATCCTAGGTCAAAATAGTTGTGATTTTCGGCTTTTTCAGGTCAAAAAGCATGGGAAAATGTACAGAAACCTATGAAAATAAGAAAAAGTTGATTTTTGAACAGGCCTACTGTACCACTCTAGCACAAGAGAGAGCACAACACAACATCACTAGTGCGCTGAACCTCTGGTCCACTCCGGAGAGGGTAATCGTTACCTGTGTGCCGCCGGCTTGCTCGATCAGGGTGGGCTGATCGGTTAAACAACAACCTGAAGGAATAGGCCTATCCTTCTGTTATTAGTTTTATATTACGAGGTATTCACTCAGAACTTATGGGAAGATTAAGTACGTCTCGCTTGCTTAAAGTATCGCTGTAACATAAGCAAGCTCAGAGTGCCGCAAAATATAAATCGTTCGCTTAGGAATCTGCTGATTTTACGAAGTTCGTTGACTTCTCTCTCGAAGTAATTTTTTTGAGTCACCAGAGAAAAGTTTTGAATACGAAATAAATTTCTTGTTGTTAGGTGGGCCCAATTGGGTTCTAAGTGTGGCAATTAATTTCATTCCCAATAGGCCATGTCGCCAATCCCGAGGCAATTTTGTAGATATTTAATTCAATTAAATTTAATTAAAAAGTAAAGGTACCACATACAATACCATACTGTAAGCATATATAGTTTTTCCATACCCCCCCTAGTCTACCATCCCCAACTCAGTACCACCACCCACCCACTACCTCGCCAAGATATGTACCACTTTCACTAGGTACGAATCGGCGGTAAATTAAAGGTATTATTATAATATATATATATATATATATATATATATATATATATATATATATATATATTGTGTGTGTGGTGTGTGCCCCCCCCCCCCCCCCCATTTAAGAAATGCTGTGTACGTCCGTGTCTGAGCCCCAACTAAATGGAGAGCAAAATCAGTCTGACGGAGATTTTTTTTTTTTTTTTTTCCCCTTTATTTTACCGCCGATTCGTACCAAGTGTGGTACATATCTCAGCGAAGCAGTGGGTGAGTGGTGTTACTGAGTTGGGGATGATATACCAGTGGGGGGATGTAGTGTTCAGTTACTGGGGAGTGGGTATGGGGGGCCTGGTCTCAGACCCGTTGAAACAGGTGGGAATAAGTGAGGAAACGGGAAATCGCTTCCTCCGAAAAATGGGGGCCCTCAGCGAGCATGAATTGTAGACGCTCGGGTAAGGGAATTTCGGCCAAGTGAGGGAAACATCTACAACGAAGAGCGGAGAAGTTTGGACATTCGACCAGATGTACGACAGTGATGGGAGTATAACAGGTAGGGCAGAGCGGGGCTGGCGATTTAGCCATTAGGTGACCATGACTAATGCGTGTGTGTCCTATGCGGAGACAGGCTATAATCACTTATGTCGGGACCGGTGGAAGGATGAGGCCCAGTATCCTACTTGCGGTTTGATCTTATGAAGTTTGTTTTGTGTGGCCTGGTCCCATTCCCGTTGCCAGATGGAACGGAAATGGGAGCGGAGAGTCGGGAAGAAGTCGGTGAAAGGCCGGGAGGAGGCCGGCAGTAAGCAGGCCGACTTTGCTGTGCGGTCCGCCTCCTCGTTACCCTGGATGCCGACATGTGCCGGGACCCAGCAGAAGGCGATTGTCTTGTCGGAAGGCTGTTAAAAAATGGAAAGTTTGCTGGATAGTACAGACGAGCGGATGAGGGGGATTACATCTCTCTAGGGAGAGAAGTGCGCTTTGGGAATCTGAATATATGACGAAAGAGCTGGCAGAGTGAGTGCGCACTATGTCTAGGGCCTCCTTAATCGCGAAAAGTTCTGCCGAGAAAACGGAGGTCTCGCGGGAAAAGCTGACGCCTCGAGAAAGTGGTTGGGTCAGTATCACCGCTGAGGCGGCCGCACCAGTCTCCGAACGGGAACCATCTGTATAAATGGGGACTGTGTCGGATGTTGGGTTGCATGTTCACGAAAGAGTGACCTGTGTACCGTAGCACTCGTTGTATTCTTCGGTAGAGCACACAGGTCCCTGCAAAACTTGATAGGGGTGAGGAGCCGGGGGGGTAAATGGTGTATGAAATGGGGATAATTGAGGGGACAGGCATGTTAGAAAGGTCAAGGAAAGAGCGGACCTCTTCAGTGAAGTGCCAGCTCCTTCCCTGGGGTGGGAGTTCAGAAATCGCCGCGCATAGAAGCGAAGAGGGTAGTCTCTGTGCAAGGAAGCATGTCCTCATGAGGAGCAGACCCCGTCGGAGGGCGAGAGGGAGGTAATTGCAATCCAATTGAAGGCTGGAGGCTGGAGAAGAGCGGAAAGCACCAGTGGCGAGGCGGAGGCCCCTATTAAGGACTGGGTCCAAAATACGGAGGCAGGTGTTGGAGGCTGAACCGTATACTACAGTGCCATAGTCCAGCTTCGACTGGACCATGGAAGTGTAAAGACGAAGGAGCGCGCGTCGGTCTGCGCCCCATGTGGTGTTAGTAGAGGAATTTTAGGAAAATCGACCTAACAAATTAGCAGGAAGTCGAAACTTGGTACACTTGTAAACTGAACCCTACTGATGAATATATTAAAAGTCCCAACAAATCCAAGTTGTGCTCCAGCCGCCATCTTAGAAAATGGCGGCCGAATTTCGGTTTTTTGGAAATAACTTTAGAACCGTAAAAGATACGAAAATTTACCAAGAGAGCAATATCATTCTACATAAAAAACAAACATTTTCTGTTCCCAACTTTGTTTTGTACGATGAAAAATAAAAACGTTATGCAAAACCAAAGATTTTTCATTCTATGAATCAATGCGGACACGACGTTCAAACTGGGTTTGTAGGTAAAAAAAGCGAATGTTTTGTTATGACTGCCTATTTTCAGAAACCTCTCTTACTTTGTATGGGTGATTTTGTGAAAAAATATTTCACAGGAACGAGCTAGTAGAAATATAAATTGTGACAGTACCTGGTTTTCTAAATATTTATACCAATACATTTTCTTGTTTCTAGCAGATATGGGCAACTCTGTCCCTAATTTCCTATATTCTACTTCTAATAAATACTCTTAATTATGATTATATCTACGGATTCATCTGTAACATTTATTCACTCAATCGGAGGTTATGAGTTAATATACCGAAGTAATAGTTCAAAGTGAATGACAGACGAACTAATATTTTTCTTTTCTTTTCAGGTAATGGACGCTATTGATGAGTCAAGATGAAGTGCTTGATATGTGCAGAAGAGATCGATGTGGGAAGCGGGGTATTTGTGGAAAGAGGGATCAAGACTCTGATTCAAGCAAGCAAAGATAGAGGAGATGATAAATACAAGACATTTCAGGAACTGAAGAGTGTACCAGTACACAAAATCTGTCGGAGAAACTACACAAGAAAGCACAGTATAGCTGCTGTCAATAAGGAACCTTCAGAACAATCAACTTCACAAGCCAACAGAGTTCTTCGTTCAGAAATAAAGACATTTAACTTTCTAAGTGACTGTATATTTTGTGGAGAGAAAGCAAGTTTACCTGACACAAAACATTCAAAAAATAGACGCCTCACTGTATATAATGTGGCTACTCTTGAATTTCGAGAAAAAATTATTTCAATTTGTGAACAGCGCAGTGATAGTTGGGGGCAGGAAGTATATTCACGTATTGCAAATTCCATTGATTTAGTAGCAGAAGAAGGTCGTTATCACTTTGTATGTTACAGCACATTCAAGCGCATTGCACAAAGAGATTCAGCAGGACGTCCAGAAGAATCAGTAGCTTCGTCTGCTTTCAAAAAACTTTTGGAATACATTGAAAGTAATGATGAGTGTCAGTACAGTTTGAGTGAGCTGAAAGATATTATGATGGAAGTTTCTGGTGCACAAAAAGAAGACCTTTACAGTGACCACTGGCTTAAGTGTAAGTTCCTTTCACACTACAAGTCAAGCATAATCTGTACAGATCTGCATTCCCGACATAACATATTTAGCTTCACTCACACAGGACGGAGGATTTTAACAGAACAATGGTATGAAAACAAGAAGACAGATGAGACTAGTGAACGATTACGTATTGTTGAAACAGCTGCAAAAATCATCAAAGAAGACATTTGTAAAACAGTGTATGATTGTAGCATGTACCCAGACATTGATGACATGAAGGCTGAGGGTCAGACTTTAGTTCCCCCGACACTTACAGCTTTCACTGAGATTCTTATTTCAACTAAAACTCAACCTACACCTGAAAGTATAGATCGCAAGAGAACTTTTATCAACCATTCGATAATTTCTGCTATGAGGCCACGTTCATTCCTATCTCCACTGCATTTGGGACTTTCTGTACACCTATATCGCAATTATGGATCAAGACATCTAATAGACATTTTGCATGCTGTGGGTGCATGCTCTTCATACAAAGAAGCCACAAACTTCCTAAATTGTGCTGTTAATAGCCCACGGTCAACAGTACAACCAGATGCATTTATACAGTTTGTCTTTGATAATGCTGATGTGAACACAAGAACCCTGGATGGTTTGGGTACCTTTCATGCACTTGGAGGAATGTGTGTTACTCCAGGAAACTCTGTCTCGAAATGCCCTCCTTTAGCACGTAATATTGGTGAAAAATGTGACACTACTTCAAATCAAATACCCATTATCCCTTACAAAAAACCTCCCACATCAGGTTTGAAGAGCATAATCTTAAGTGACATAACACATGAAGATGGAGATGTAGTTCGCAGAGGTTTCAAACTTGATGTTCTGTGGTTGGCTGGATTTAGTGAAGTTCAAAATAAATTACCAAGCTGGAATGGCTATATGAAATATGCAGTTACAAATGGAACATGGAATGTAAGTCGTGTGCTGGCAGTGCCTTTCATAAATCTAGAACCAGGAAATCTGACAACCCTTTACTCAGCTTTGATGTTTGCCGCAAAAGAAAGCCAAAGTCATAATCAGGCATGTGTAGTTACTTTTGACCAACCCTTGTTCTTGAAGTCTGTAGATATTGTTGAGTCAGAACCAGTTGCTAGTCTTGTATCTTCAATAGTTGTTCGCTTAGGAGGTTTTCATTTGTTGATGTCATACATGGGAGCAGTAGGACATATAATGAGTGGTAGTGGGATTGAGGAGTTGTGGCAAACTGTTTATGGAAAAGCGACTGTACCCCACATGATGAAAGGCCATTCATATGCCAGAGCCGTACGTGCTCATATTCTAACAGCTGCAGCACTCTTTACTCTCATTCATGACGAATTGGCTTCAAAAGCTGAAGAATCACAAAACATACTGTGTGAAATATCAAAACAGTATTCAGCAAAGGCACTAACTTCTGAAGATGTTTTTGAGTGTGTTGCTATTGAGAACTACATAAATCTGTTTGAGAAAGTCAAAAAAGATATGCAGAATTCAGGCAAAACACCTAAGTTATGGCTTCAGTATTTTCAGCAAGTCATGCTTATCCTTCAGTTTATAAGAGCAGAACGAACAGCAGACTGGAATTTGCATATTGAAACTGTCAAATATATGCTTCCTTACTTTCATAGTGCAGGTCATATACACTATGCAAAATGTGCCCATCTGTATCTAACTTTGATGGAGGATTTGCCCAACAAAATGTCATCTGAGGACTTCCAAAGATTCACGAAAGATGGTTACTTCACAATCAGGCGCAGTGACAGATTCTGGTCTGGTGTGTCAACAGATATGTGCATTGAGCAAGTTTTAATGCGTAGCTTTAAAGCAATAGGTGGACTTACACATGGTCGGGGAATCACAGATTCAACTTTACAGAGATGGGTGTTGTCTGCTCCAGCTTGTGGTGAAATAACTGGAACGTTATCAGAGTTCGCAGGAATAAGTGTAACAATTAGTCATCAGAACATAGAATCTGGAACATCTCGTCAAACAAGAGATTTAAACGACTTTGTGACATTTGTTTGCTGGCTAAAAGAACATAACCCATTTGGTCAATTATCAGGACAGTTGGTAAACCTCTCAAATGGGTTGATAGCAGATTCATCAATAACATGTGATAGGGCACTAGAGATTGGTACAGAAACAATGAAAGCACTCTCAAGTCATAGCTTCTCTGATATTCGACTGCAAAGGAAGAAGAAAGTAGTTCCTTTGTCTAACCTGTCATCTGGCACAATAAAGATGAAAGAAAAAACTGTAATCCTGCATTCCCCACAAGAACTCTTCCACAGAATGATATGTTTGGACATAAGCAAAACAGAAGTTAAAGGGTACTTTCAGTATGAGCTGGCAAGTGTGCCTCCATCATTATTTGACTCAACATTGTTAAGAAAAGGCACAAAGTCTTCTCTGATCAATGCTTTTCAGTCGCACAACGAGATGTTAGCTTTACCAGCCAATCCTCACTACATTTTAGATGGAGGAAACCTTCTTCATTGCGTTGTTTGGCCAAAACCCGCTACATTTGGTCAGCTGTTTGACTTGTATACAACCTCTGTAGAGAGCAATTACGGTAAAAACTGTACAGTGGTGTTTGATGGTTATCCTGACAGAGAAACCACTAAGACAGCCGAGCAAGAGCGACGAGCAGCAAAAAGAACTTCTAGAGATATCATATTTAATGAGAATACACCAACCACTATACCACAATCAGATTTTCTTGCTAACAGAAACAACAAACGGGCCCTGATTGCATCTCTTGTGTCTAGTATGAAGATCAAAGGTTATTCTGTTGTTCAGGCGGAGAGTGATGCAGATACTGTTATTGTTAAGGCTGCTCTAGATCAAGCTAAACACAAAAATCAAACAGTAGTTGTTGGCCAGGATACGGATCTTCTAGTGCTTCTAACTGCTCTAGCCCATGAAGACTTTGAAATTTGGTTTCTCAAACCAGGGAAATCAAACAGCACACCCCGTATTTTCAGCATCCAAAGTGAGAAAAAAAACATGGGGAAGGCTTGTGAAGTTTTGCTATCTGCTCACGCCATGACTGGATGCGATACCACATCAGCTTTGTATAAAAAAGGAAAAGTTAGAGGTCTCCAACTTCTACAGAACCATACAGAAATGAGAGAAGAAATGAAAATATTTAACCAAAAGGATGCCAGTAAAGAAGATATCAAAGCTGCTGGGGAAAAGTTCCTCTTAAAAATGTACGGATCAAAATCAAAGTCCTTGGATGAGCTAAGATACTTCATGTATAATCGCATAGTAGCAAAAAAGAAGTTAGATACATCTTTTCAACTAGCATCCCTACCTCCGACCAGTGCAGCAGCAGAGCAACACTCATACAGAGTGTACTTGCAGGTCCAAGAATGGTTAGGAAACTGCCTGGAGCCAACAGAGTGGGGATGGTCCATGACAGGGAAATCACTGAGGCCTGTCCCTACTACCAAGGAAGCCGCTCCATCACAACTTCTTAACCTCATTTCATGTAACTGCAAGCTAGGATGCACCAAGAGATGCAAGTGCATACAGTTTGGTTTGCTGTGCTCAGCGATGTGTGGAGGATGTGAAGGAACTACCTGCGAGAACTCTTATGTTGAAACGCTACTAGACAACTGATAACTGAGTGTGTTGCAATATGACACTACACATATAATGCAATAAATGTACAATCTAGCTTATTTTTGCGTAGTAATTAGAAAATTATACTTAAAACAGGGAGACACAATTACATTTTATTTCCTAGCTCATGTTAGATGACTTTATTCAACATTAGAGATGTCACACAGTGCCTTAGTGTTAAAGCTATATACTGTATTACTGCGTTGCACTCCAAGACTTAGATTACTACATTTTCATTTTAGGTAACAACAGACGATTATAGTTAGCTATAGTGATGTTCCCAAGTGTCTAAGGATTACTGTGACCATTCAATAAGATGTTATTTTATGTTCAATCCATAAAACCTGTCTGAACATCATGGTCATCATCAATACATGAAAATTCTTCCTATGTTACATTTTTCTTCAGTATACAAGATAAGGAAAAATGCATGTTATATTTTACATAAAATATATTAGTAATGTATGTATTGAGAATAGCATTCATAATTATTTCCATTTTCAATACTTAGATGTCTAATGAAGGAATAAAATAACTGTTTTAAATAATGTTACTCCAAACCGATAACTTAGCTCCTACCCGTCATCAAAAAAATTACATTACAATATTTTTCTCTAGCTCTTTCTGTTGTGCTTTACTTTTTTACCAAACTACCTATAAAAAACAAACTGTCATGGTTCTGAAATAATAAATTGCAACAAAATATTCGAATTTCTACCCATTAACCAAGTTTGAACGTCATGTCTGCACTGATTCATAGAATAAAGGAATTTTGTATTTTGCGTAACTTTATTTTTCATCGTACAAAACAAAGTTGGGAACAGAAAATGTTCGCCTTTTTATGTAGAATGATTTTGCTCTCTTGGTAAATTTTCGTATCTTTTACGGGTCTGAAGTTTTCCAAAAAACCGAAATTCGGCCGCCATTTTCCAAGATGGCGGCTGGAGCACAACTTGGATTTGTTGGGACTTTTAATATATTCATCAGTAGGGTTCAGTTTACAAGTGTACCAAGTTTCGACTTCCTGCTAATTTGTTAGGTCGATTGAATATATTTATCCTAAAATTCTTCCACTATGTTGGAGAGGTGATCTAGTAGAGCGAGGGGACACTGGAGGGACTGCTTCAGTTGTTTGATACGAGGAACCCAGTTGAGCCGTCGGTCTAGAATCACGCCCAAAAATCGCGTGGAGGGTACCACCTCAAGAGGATTGCCGTATAGCGTGACAGAAGGAACAGGAAGGGTTGCGGGTCTTCTGCTGAAAAGCATACACTTGGACTTCAGTAACTTCGGGGTGGAGAGGCGGAAACCCGCCGACGTCGCCCACCTTTCCACCCGGTAGATGGCGAGCTGAATTTGCCGTTGAACTACGGACAGCTTCCGCCCTGCAAAGTAGATCGCAAGGTCATCCGCGTAGATGGAAGAACGGATGTTGGGTGGAAGGCATTTTGAGACTGTGTTCATGACGATGGAAAAGCATAGAACACTGAGGATGCTTCCCTGTGGGACCCCGTCCATCTGCACGAGTGAGAGAGGACTGAGCCCACCTGAACTTTAAAGGTTCGGGAGGATAGGAAGCCCCTGATGAAGGTCGGCATGGCTCCTACGAGCCCTAGACTTTGGAGCTGTCTAAGGATTATTGTCCGATGAGTGGTGTCGTAGGTCTTCTGGATGTCAAAAAATATTGATAGGACGAATTGTCCATTGTCTGTATGTCACGGCTGAGAAGCAGGAGGGGATCAGTGGTGGATTGGAGAATGAAGCTTCTTTCGGTACAGGCGTGAAGTCCCCCCAATAAAGGGCAAAAGGGTGAAGAGTCGGGTGTGTGCAATGGCGAGGGCAGACTAAAGAAATATCAAATGCGAAATGGAGAGGGAACGCAAGATGGCCATGTATGAGGCGAGTGAGACCAATACGTAGGCGCACCAAAGTCGTCTTAAAACGTCATTAAAAGTTATTTACCTAAATTAGCCCACCCTATTTTACCGCAATCTTGCGTACCAACTGTTACCAAGGTAACAAAAAAAAAAGTTATTTATATTTAATAAAAAGAAATAAGCAACAAAGTAAAATGTACAATTTCATTTTATACATAAAAAATTCATTTTTGAGTTACAAACACTTACAGGAAAATATTTCCTTTATTAGGGTACAAGTTTCCCCAAAAAATGAGAAAAAAGCTTACAAACTCGATCCAGATAAATGTTAGTTTTAAAAAAATTTCGGATTCTTTTTATAAAAAATATTTAAAATACTGTTAACCAATAAATTCGATTTTATTAGTTAGTTTAATCTTTACACGAATATTTCACGCAAGATTTAAATACAGTATATTTAAGTGTTAAGTGCGACATTTTTATACTATATATTTTTTGTTGGGGGAGGGTGGCGGGACATTTATACAAACCAACTTTAATTTTTTTTTTTTTTTAAATCTAGATTCCAGACTAATAAGAATTGTAACAGTTGTTTAAAAAAAAAAATTAAGAAATTCCAATTCATAAACGTTATAATTTATTTTGGGTATTAATCAGTGTAATTTTGATTTAAAAAAATATAATTAAACTAAAAAGATAAAGAGGATGATGTTTAACGAGAAATTATGTAATAACTTTGGCATTAGGAGTAATATTAATTAAATAAATATATTTCAGACTGTATAAGAAATACAAAATGTACCAATTTGTAGGTATAATAATAAATACAAAATAGATTACCATAATGTAAAGGACACATTTTCACACCAATACTTGTACAAACCCTTACAAATAAGTAAAAATATTAAATATACACAAGGCTTAAAACATACATTAGAAAAGAATTTTATGCTGCTCTTTGAGATAGATAGATAGATATATATATATATATATAATTAGACTATCGTGGACAAAACAACGGAAGTGGATATTTTCAACCTTTTCCTCGGTATCAAACGGATAAGTGGTACTTGTAGGTGAGAGACGGTTAAGAAATTATCTGACGAAGGGGCAGATATTTAGGTAGATAGTTTTTCTCCGTCAGGATATTTAGCTACCGCCTTTCGACAATGAGATTTTCAGTATTTTTCTTCTTTCCAAATTATATATATATATATATATATATATATATATATATATATATATATATATATATATATAAAGCAAACAACCACAGGGAAAAGGAAACACGAAGTCCGAGCGCTTTCGTGATATATTCACATCTTCAGGGAGAAAAAAAATATGGGTTATATGGCTATATTTTTTGTTTCTCCCTGAGATGTGAATATATCACGAAAGCGCTCGGACTTCGTGTTTCCTTCTCCTTTTCCCTGTGGTTGTTTGCTTATTAATAAGATCACGTGTTATTCTGTGATTTTAGTGCATATATATATATATATATATATATATATATATATATATTATATACAGGGTGTCCCAGAATTAACTATTTCAATGAAATCGGACAAATTTTTTAAAAACACACTTTTATTTATGTTTAGCATGTTTAATATGTGTTAAAAATTTGGTCATTCCAAGCCACACGTTAACTTTTGGAGAGTCTCTTTGCCATTCTATGACTTCAGACGGTCTTTCATTAGACCAGATAATGAAAAAATTATGAAAATAAAATTATGAAAAAAAAATTTAGAAATTTATACATTTTTAACACATATTAAACATGATAAACATAAATAAAAGTGTGTTTTTAAAAAATTTGTCCGATTTCATTGAAATAGATAGTTAATTCTGGGACACCCTGTATATTAAAATCACAATTGGTTGGTTTAAAATTTGTAAATTGAGTTTATAAAATAAACGAAAAACCTCTTAAAGATTTCATATTAGAAAAGCCTCTAAATACGAATGATTGAACTAGAGGAACATCATCATCACTAGCCTGCTCCTCCCCACCCCCGACCGCGACACACTATTAAAAAAAAAAAATACAACCATCTGTTCCAACAATCTAAAATGAATAGTTTATGTAATCGTGTTACGTTAGTAAAATTAAGTACCACTATGCAGCAAATGTAATGAACGCAGATACACTAATTGGTAATGTAATGATTGTGTTAACTTTAACAGTAAGGCATAATATTGGGATCGACGTGTCTAACAATGAAGGGAAAAAAATTAGGAAAATGGTTAACAAACCTAACACAACCGATTAGTCGCTTATAATGAAGAGTAACTAAAAAAAATATATATTTTTAAAAATATTTTCCCAATCAATTTCGGTTTAGTTTTTCAGCAGCCCAATCTGTCGTAGTCCTATTACCTCCATGCTCTTCTAAAGAGCTACTCGGAATAGGACTTTGAACATATTTTACTCGATACCAATTGATAACCAAATATATTGTTTTAATCAACCATATAAACTGAAAAACGTTAGCTACGCTACCTCTAACAACTATATATAAACCAAAACAAAGACTGAATACACGATAATGACATCAGGCTTAGCTAAATAACATTTAGAAATAGAATTTCTAGAGATCAACGACTATGTCACGTTTTCTTTTCATTTAGTTTTACTTTAACAGCAGTAATATCGGCGATACCTTACGAGAGAGATATTTTGGTTTAAAAAAAAAAAAAAAAAAAGACTTATGGGCATTAAAATAACATCTTTGAATAATTTTTCAATTAAGACGATTCACTTTAGAATAATATATTATTACAACAACCCAGTTACAGGCAAGTTGAAGTTCCTTGGTCAATGTACAATCCATTTCAGAAAGTCCTACCATCAAACTCTATAATTCTTACTGATAATAAGGAATATAGAATTTTGGAACAGGATTTTTTGAATCGACTGTGCCGTTTTCTTCATCTCTCCATAATTTTACTCCCATTAAACACACAATGTCACTAAGTTCTCCACAAAACTGCTCAGTACAAATTTCGATATGAATTTCTGTCAATAAAAAACATCCTAATGACTATATATATATATATATATATATATATATATATATATATATATATATATATCAATTTTCTTCAATGGAAACGAGTTAAGAGTACTATATTTATATCACAAATATTGTTCGTAAGCATAGAAAATGACACTGAAATAAATATAAGAAAAAAAAATTCACAGCTAATTTGTGGAATGAGCTACATATATAAATACAAATAATTCTATATAATTTATATATATATATGTATGTACGAATATATACAACTTTAATTAGGATAATTATTATTATTATTATATAAATATTTTATACAATTTGAAACCGTTTCTTCTCGGATTAGTAAGACAAAAAGCATAATGCAAAAAATATATTTCGTTATCACCGCATTCCGAGCCAATCAACACTCGGAGGAATTTTCCAGTACCGCGTTATTGGGTATGTCGTTCGTGATATTCAAGGTATTGGTGGTGACGAGGTCATTAGCGGTGTCAGAAGAGTTTAATGTAGGGGGTGTCGGTGACCCACCGGCTGGGGTAATGGGTTTGCTCCTCGTGAGACGATCGAGTTCGGCTGCCGCGTCGGATCGTACCATGGCTTTGTCCACTGCGACTAGTACAACATTCATTAAAGCAATGGCGGATAATTACCAATGGTTATATTTCAATATGGAACAAATATTAACCAACTACTGTACTTCGTTCGAGTAACCAAATTACGAGCAATCTCACTTCTATGAATCTGTCTTCCCACAATGTCTTTCCCATTTCATTCTTCGCCCGGCTGTCACGAGAGAATCGCAGCAAAGGTGGCAATTCTCAAACTGATCCATTCCCACAGAAAATATCCCTCGGGCCTGAAATTACATCACGGTCAACATTCAACCCTTTTCCCCAAACTTGGAATTCCCACTTGCCGATGGCGAATGGGAATGACATTAAGTGGAAAGTAATTTCTACCAGTACTAGGTCAAACAAAAACAACGTCACTCACCATTTGACCTTATAGCGCTTGTGGGGGGCGATGCCCCAGCCTTTTTACTTAATAAAGCATTGAAGAAGTTTGCTAAGACGCCCTCATTAGCATTCGTAACACCAGGCTTCGATGGCTCAATCTACGGAAAGCATTAGAGGAGATTATTTTCATATTAGGAGTAGGGGATGGGGGATAAAAAGTAATTTTTAATATCCTAATCGTTTGATTACAGGCCCTCAAAATGAATTTGATAAGTATTATTCGCGCACTTCCCGGTCTCACCCTTCGATTCTTTATAAAAATTAAATAGAGAACAACAGAAATCAGTGAAAGAAATTTAAATTTTAAAAGGAGGCTACCACGGACAATTCTGTTAAGGTTTTCTTCCACTCGTGGCTTCGAATCCTGGTGATATTATTCAATAAAATTTTTTAAGGTAAACACTAACATCCTGAACAGTGAACACCTATTTCCCCAAACGTAGGGAGGGAAGTGAGGGTGAGAACTCTGAGTCAACTGAGCTCGAGCAATCACGCAGTAGGTAGCCGGCCCAACTCAAACCGCGGCAGAGGTGGAGGTCAAACCCGGGCCCTTCAGCGTCGGGATTCAATCTCCAAACCAGCGAGCGCGGCACCTCCATTATATTATGAACAGTCTAAAATTATGACCATAACCGTTGCGTAGAAATACAGAATTTACCGAACGAAAACTTTTTCTTAATACAGAGATTCAATACGGACAACGATAAGGTCACCTTTTTGGGCGAGCTCATCTGATTTTGTTGCGATGCTGACGTGGTGGTAGCGGAAACTCTTCTTTCTCCTGTCCTCTGCACAGCTGGGGATTGTCTCAAGGGCGACTCCGTTCTCCCAGGGGCGCCGGGAGCCAAGGTTCCAGGCGCTCCTTGCATCTGGGCCAAATGCCTAGACAAGAACGAGCTCTCCTCTTCTGCCTGAACCTCCAATTCCCTCGTAATGGCCTAAACACAAACAATAACTTTCAATTACAACAGAATATTTAATAAATAAAATTTCAAACTGTAGACTTTCCTTCCCATTTAGATAACTGAAAAATGATGAATAACCGGCCTTTAAAAACCTTCTTTCTCAAGAAACGCTTTTTCTCCCTCATTACGCGACAACCTCCCTTCCTCTTATCATACCTTCCTGGTTACGGGAGGCTTGACGATGACATCCGTATAATAATCGCTGGGACACATCGTGTGCATGTTTTCATAGAGAATTGATATCTTCTTCTCATTGTCCCATCCTGCTGGACTATCAAAGGAAAAATTAAATGATATCATCATCAACTCTGAACAAAATTTCCTAAAAACACTTCAATAAATTATCTATTAACGAGGCACTGTCAACAATGAAAGCCTAGTTCGTTCATCTTAAAATCTTGATTACAAATGACTGTTGCTAGTAATACAGACTTATTTAAATTTTAAGTACATCCCAATCTGGAATCAATTTCGCGAAAAATACAGAGCCTGCCTAAACTAACCACTCTCGTGACCAAACAGAAGCATTTACTTCAGAAAAAATAATTATATTTCTCTGAAGACAGATGACAACAAACTAAACCTTTTGTAAAGAGCACTCATTTTTAGGTTTCTATTTACTTAACTGTAGAAACAAATTTCCCAAAATTATAGGCATAAATCACGACAGGATCAAGTTTTAAGTCCATTGTATTTTATTATAATCTTACGGTCACTTTAACAGATTAAATTCTGAACAAATTTTTGGCTGGGTTAAATCAGTCACCTTCTACAATATGCAGGTGGTCACTATACGGAGAAATATTTAAATTATAAAAATATAATTTTTGCCGAGACCGCAGGAAGTGGTCACTTTAGTCAGGTGGTCACACTGGAAGGTGCTACTGTATTTGGAACATAGGGCAAAAACATTCGACTTCAAATTTAAAGCGTGGTTGTAACCAACATATCAAATTTTCATTTTAATACATACGTGTGTGTGTGTGTGTGTGTGTGCACTTGTCGGGAAAAACTTATCTAAAATGTAATTTAATCAAGAATATCCACCCGAATTGTTCATTCTGACGAAGGTCAACCTTGTCACTCCACCTTAGACCAACAGTTTAATGTGGAATCCAAACCACGCCCTAGCAGCAGCAGCAGCAGCAGCCCAGTCTTAACCACTAGGCTACCCAGGGTACCCATTTATTTACAAGCCAATTTTTTTTTGTGTGGAAGGATAACAGCTGGGTTTGCTGCGCGCCTCCTGCCGTCACCAGGTCTCGATCCCGGGCTGATGGATTCGTAGTCAGCGATGGTAACCACTACACCACCAAGGAGCATACTAGGTATGCGCCTTTGATAAGATCAAATATATACAAAAACAAGTTCGATTCAATAAGCGCATGGGCTACGCCGTCACCACATTGCAACACTGCTTCCCTTTAGATCAGCGAGGTAAGTGACGTTTGATCTATTCAGTAATTAGATAGGTGACCGTCCTCCTCTCCGCTACCTTCAAATGATATACCGACCTGTAGAATTTAATGCGGGTCAATACAAGTTTTTGTATCTTTTTTTAAAAACTACATGCGAGGATTTTCATTTGGGTTAACAAACAACATATCAAAAGTTGAGCTGTGTGTGACCCCCCCGTACCCCTCGCAAATAGTCCCCCCTTTTTTAGCTGAGATTTCACAATAAGCTTTGAACCTATTCTGAACATCAATTTAAGATAAGTTAAAAATAAGTTAGAAGACCTTATTTGCCCTTATTTAAATCAAATGGGTATCTTCTTTATTTACTTTTTGTTTTATGCAGGGTTGCCAGATTGGCCACTTTGTGGCCAAATTTCACAAATGTGCAAAAAAGTCTGGCAACCCTAATTTTTTGGGTACTTTTTGAAAAAAATTATATTTTATTTTTGTTTCAGATTATTGATTAAGTGAAATTATTATTGATTCAAACTACTGGTTTTTAAGTTAAATTATTGGTTATTAAGTCAAATTAATCATGACAAGAAAATAGTCGCCAAATGCAGCCTTTGGGCATCCTTCCGAGTTTCCAGCAGCTATGACACCAACAAAAGCAGTTGTTGTGAGGCACTACAACTTTGTGCGACGACGAGAAGAGGCTGAATGAAATAAATCGATTACTTTCAATGAATGTTGTAACATAGTCGCAATAGACTATGCTTTAAGCAGTGACCAAAATTATCTCTACAATATGTGCCTAGCTGTTCAATCTGGAAATGTCTCCAAAGATCTCCTGGTACAATTCATCATGCTCATTGGCTAACTAGAACAAATAGAATTCTTAGACTGTGTCAACACCAAATCCAACCCAAGATCTCAAAGATCTAGTAGAAATAATTATGTTATCTTATATTAAATGATAAACTACAAAGTATTGATGTCGTCATACAGGAACTAATCAAGAAGCATACAGAAAATGATGATGACGCTATAGAAGCGATAAAGGCTAACTCAAAGTACTTCTATAATTTCGCAAAAAGAAAGTCGAAAAACCAAGCGACTATCGGACCTTTAAAAAATGAGAACAGTGATTTATCTGATGATCTAACAGAAGTATCTGAAATATTAAAAGCTCAGTATGAATCATCTTTCAGTATCCCAAAAACTGACAAATTGATATGCGATAGAAACGCGTTCTTTGAAGAAGAACCACAAGGGGAAAGTATAACGGATTTAGACTTTACGACGGATGATATTATACAAGCCATAGGGAAGCTAAAAAAACACACAGCGGCAGGACCGGATAAATGGAATGCCACTGATCAAAAACTGCAAGAATGCAATCGCTGAGCCCCTATACTGGATTTATACGACCATTAGACACGGGAGAAATAACGGGCATCCTGAAGAGCGTGAACACTGAACACAGTCCCAATATATAAAGAGGAGATCGATCCGAGGCCAAAAACTATAGGACAGTGTCGCTTACATCTCATCTCGCTAAAATATTTGAAAGAATAGTTAGACAGAAAATCTATGACTTTTTGGAAACTCAGAAAAAATTCAATGATAACTAACACGGGTTTCGGTCAGGCAGATCATGCCTATCACAACTAATGGAACACTACATTATTGATTCACTTGAAAGTAATGAAAACTATGATGTACTATACACAGACTTTGCTAAAGCGTTCGACAAGTGTGACCACGGAATCATAATACATAAACTGAAATATATGGGAATAACAAGAAAAGTAGGGAAATGGATATATAATTTCCTAAGTGAGCGGAGGCAAGTCGTTACAGTACAAGGAGTATCTTCATCAGAATCAGAGGTCCTCAGCTCGGTACCACAAGGAACAGGATTAGCTCCACTATTCATAATCATGCTAACTGACATAGATGAGGACGTTACCAGAGACAGCACAGTATCATCCTTTGCGGATGACACAAAGATCAGTAGAAAAATAAGAAACCCAGAAGACATAGGATCTCTACAAACCGACATAAACCAAATCTACAAGTGGACTGAAGACAACAATATGAAGTTTAACACCGAGAAATTTCAGCTATTACGGTACGGAAAAAGAGAGGACCTAAAGTCCATGGAATATTATACCCCAAATGGACAGGAAATTCAGAGAAATTCCAGAGCAAAAGATTTAGGGATTGTAATGACAGATGAGAAATTTGAAACACAAAATAAGAGAGCAGTAAACAGAGCAAAGAGAATAACGGGTCAGATATTGAGAACCTTTAAACAAAGGGATAGGAATGTAATGATTCCTCTACTGAAAACCCTGATAATACCCAAATTGGAATACTGCTCGTTCCAAACATCCCCATATTTTTTTTTTTTGTATTGGGGCGTTTACCGCCACTTCCCGCTATATGGTAGCGGATATCATGGCGAGGCGGATTACGAGAAAGAGAAACGGAGACGGAGAAAAGGCACTAGAAAAGGGAGAACAGCGGACTACAGGTGAGAAGTCACCTAAAGCTCAGATAGGATGCGAGATTGGGAGAGGAAGAGGAAAAGACGGTCAAGCGAGAAGAGAGGGCTCTCAGCGAGCATAAGGCGTAAACGTTCGGGGAGGGGGAAATCAGAAAGGAACGGGAAGGCGCGACGACGTACTGACGATAGGGTGGGGCATTCCACAAGGATGTGAGAGACGGTGAGAGGCGACTGGCAGGAGGCGCAACGAGGAGCCTCCTGCCGGAACATAAGATAGCCGTGCGTGAGGCGCGTATGGCCGATGCGAAGCCGCGCAAGGACGACCTCTTTGTGTCTGGAGCGGTGGAAAGAGGACACCCAATATGACAGACGGGGGCGGATGGACCAGAGTTTATTTCCGGTGGCATCGTCCCAGGACTGTTGCCACATGCGGTCGTAAAAGGAACGAAAGACCTGCACATAGTCTGAGAAGGGGAGCGGGCGGGGGAGGGGAGGCAGCGAGGCGGCGGACCGGGCTATGCAGTCCGCCGCCTCATTACCGGAAACACCAACATGGGCGGGAACCCAGCAGAAGGTGACCCGGATCCGGTGAACGGTGTGCAGGACATGGTACTCCTGTTGAATAAGGCGTACGAGGGGGTCCGAGGAATCATAGCGCTCGAGCGCCTGAAGGGCGCTCAGCGAGTCCGAAAAAATGGTACAGGAGGACCGCGAACAACCCGATACCAGACGGAGGGCTTCCAGAAGGGCAAAGAGCTCCGCGGAAAAGATGGAGGCCTGAACCGGCAGGGGGATACCCCGGGAGGTAGGTGACAATGACGGAGAGAAGACGGCGGCTGCGACACCTGCAGGGGAGCGCGAGCCGTCGGTGTAGACGGGAACGTCGTCCGAATGGGCGGGAAGATGGGCCAGAAAAGAAGACCGGAGGACGGCAGGAAGAGACTCCTTACGCAGGCCACGGAGCGCCTGGCAACGGCAGATAGGGGTGGTCCGCCAGGGGGGCGACAGATCGAAGGAGAACGGCAGAATAGAGGGTGGGGGGATCCCCAGGGACGAGAAAATCTCGGCCAGAGAGGCAGCGAAATGCCACGTGTCAGGCCGGGATAGCGCCTGGGAGATCGCGGAGAAGAGTAGGGACATCGGAAGGCGGCAGATGCGAAGGTAACACTTCGCCATGAGAAGGCCCCGGCGAAGGGGCAGGGGGGGTGTCCACAGTCCACCTGAAGACTAGCGACAGGGGACGAGCGGAAGGCACCCGACGCCAGGCGAAGGCCACGGTGGAGAAGAGGATCCAGCATACGGAGTGCCGGAGAGGAGGCGGAGCTGTAGACCACACAGCCGTAGTCGACACGGGATTGCACCAGGGAGGTGTACAGGCGCAGCAGAGTACGCCTGTCCGCCCCCCAGGTCGTGTGGGACAGATGACCCAAAAGGGAGAGGGTGCGGCGAGATGTTTGCCGCAACCGCCTAAGGTGTGGAACCCAACCGAAAAATCCGTCGAGGGTCATACCCAAGAATCTAACGGATGGGACGAGGGGAAGAGGAGTGCCGGCAAGTGTAAGGGCGAAGGTATGCGACAGACGGAGGCGCCGAGGACGGAAAAGCATACTGGAAGACTTAGAGGGTGAGAAAGCATAGCCAACCGAGGACGCCCAGCGAACCACCGCGTTGATGGCTAGCTGGAGCCGACGTTCAGCCAAAGACGGGAGGCGGCCAGAGCAATAGATAGCCAGGTCATCGGCATAGAGGGAGCTACGAACGGATGTAGGCAGGACCGTAGCGACTGTGTTCATCACGAGTGAGAAACACAAGACGCTAAGGACACTACCCTGAGGGACACCCTCCTCCAACGGAAAGCGGTCAGAGAGGGCAGAACCGATGCGGACGCGGAAAGAACGGGCGGACAAGAAGTTATAAATAAAGGAAGGGAGAAAGCCTACGAAACCCAGGGAGCGTAAGCAGTCGAAGACCGCGCTCCGCCGGGTAGTATCGTAGGCCTTCTGGAGGTCGAAAAAGACGGCGAGTACAAATTGACGCCGGGAGAAAGCCTCCTGCACGTCATGGCTAAGGAGAAGGAGGGGGTCGGTGGTAGACCGGAAGCGCCGGAAACCAGCCTGGGTAGCAGGGTACTGGTCACGCGCCTCCAAGGTAAAGGACAGCCGCGAGACGACCATCGCCTCCATCACCTTGCAGGCACAGCATGTCAGGGAAATGGGGCGATAGTTCGACGGGAGTGAGGGGTCTTTATCGGGCTTCGGGATGGGGACGACGATGGACTCACGCCATCGGTCCGGAAATGAACCCTCCAACCAAATCCGATTATAGAGGTCCAGTAGAAAGCTGAGAGCAGAGGGGTGGAGGTACCGTAACAAGTCATAGGGGATATTATCGGGGCCGGGGGCGGAGGGCCTCCCGAAGCTCTGTCATGTGGAAGAGGTGATTATAGGGGTCATCCCTATGAGGTGGAAATTCCGGTGGGTCGCGGCGGGAGTGGGGGGAATCGGAACTGGAGATGGCTGCGAAGTGCGCCGCGAGTGCGTTCGCGACGGCCTCCGGATCGGACACGAACTCGTCGTCCCCGACCCGAAGCACCGGGGGTCGAGGGGGGACACGGGTCCCCTCAAAGCTACGCACCTTGCGCCAAACAGTCGAGGGGGCAGTCGAGGAGGAGATCCCGGACACGTAACTCCGCCAGGAGGTACGCCGGGCCACTGCCTTCAGGCGCTGAAATTCTATTTTGTGCTCCAGCTGGCGGGTCCGGTAGAAGCGGCGGCCGGCACGGCGCCGCTCCTGAACGGCATGGGAGCACTCTGGGGTCCACCATGGGACGCTTCGCGGCCTGGGGGAGCCAGAGGTATGGGGGATGCAACTGGCGGCAGCCGAGAGGATCTTATTCTCGAGGAAGGCGAGGGCCTCATTGACGGAGGGAAAGGCAGGAATTGATGGCGAGATCGCCGTGCCCCTCGCGTATGAGGCCCAGTCTGCTCGGGCGAACAGCCAGCGCGGGCGGACAGAGGTGGGGGGGAGGAGACGGGTCGGGGTAAGACACACTGGGAAATGGTCACTGCCGGAAGAATCCGGCAGGACCTCCCAGGTGAACTCCGTCACGATTTCGAGGGAAACCAGGGGAAAGGTCGATACAGGTGAAACTGTCATGGCCGAGTGAAGGCAGGTTGGGGAGCCATCGTTCAGAAAGGTGAACTCGAGCTCGTCCATAAGGGAGAGAAGGGTCCCGGAGAGAAAGGTGGAGCAAACGTCCCCCCAGGCCGGGTCCGACTGTTGAAGCCCCGAGAATCAGAAAAGGGCGGGGAAGCTGAAGAATTAGGTCACGGAGAGAATCGGGTGGAGGGCGTACGTTAGGGGAGAGGTAAAGAGAGCAGACCGTGAGCTGGCGCCCCAAGGAAAGGCGCACGGCCACAGCTTGCAGGACTGTACGGAGCGGGAGGGGGCGGAAAGGGACGGAGCGGTGCACGAAGACCGCGGCGCCCCCCCTCCCCGCCCCATCGAGAGGCGGGGAAGGGAGCCCGCAGTAACCGGACACTCGAGGGAGGGAACGGGATCCCAGTATCGTCTCCTGAAGGCAGAAACACGCCGGACACCTGGAGGCCAGGAGAGAGGAGAGACTCTCGAGGCCTACCAGGAGCCCGCGGATGTTCCACTGCAGGAGCGAGGTATAGGGAGGGGTAGGAAGGTCAGCGTAAAGGATGGTTATGGGGTGGGTGGGCCGATCGGGCGGCCCGAGATTAAAGAGGGAATCGGAAAGCCCCGGAGTTCAGCGAGGGACGCCGAACGAGGGCGAAGGCGAGGGTCACCCCGACGAGGGGGCGATGTGGAACCAGACGCCGGCAAGTCCTCCAGAAGAGGAGTCTCCCGGACGTCCGGGGGAGAGCGATGCAGAGAAGGGGATGTGATAGGTATCCAGAATGCCCCTCCCTTCACCGGAGGTGCGGGGGAGGCAGGACTACGAGGGGGAGTGGAAAATAATACCTCACCCAGAGGCATTGGCAGGTCGAGGAGAGAGATGGGGCGGGTCAAGCGCGGGGGCGTGCACGTCCCACCCACGCCGACCAGGCGGGCGAGTTCCCCCTCCAGTGGGTCCATCGACCGGGCCGGAGAGGGGTGTATCTCAGCCCCCACCACGAGGGCCGTCGGGGACCCCAGGGGGGAGCGTGCATAACGGTTGCGCAGTGGGGACGGTGAGGACACCGGGGTGGTAGGGCGAAGGGGGCGTTTGTGTTTTGGAGAGGACGGTGATGCGAGGCTTATGGCTTCGAACCTTTCGGGGTCACCACTGGCGCGGCGCTTGCGGCCCCTACCCCTCCGTCGTGCGGCCCGCATGGGTGACGGCGGGTCACGATCCGGAATGGGGGTGGCCGAAGGCGCCGGTGGAGAGGGCGTAGAAGGGGCAGGGGGTTTTGCCGACGAAGCATCGGCGTTCGCGGAGGGAGCACGTGGGGACGCGCTGGTAGTACGGGGAGCCGCGGTAGGAGTCCGCTGGGCGGCAGAGGATGGACTGGGAGTAGCGGACACGGTGGGTGGAGGCGCGTTGGGAACCGCCGGTGAGGACGGGGTCCGGGAACGGAGAGCCTCGGCGTACGAGGCACCACGCCGGGCCTCGCAGCCACGCAACCGCTCCCGCGCCTCCCGAGCGCTGAGAAACTCTGATGAACATAGGGCCCGAACCTCCCTTTCAAAGAGGAAGGACGGGCAAGAGCGGGATGAAGCAGGGTGTGGTCCATGGCAGTTGGTGCAGGAAGGCGGAGCAGTACAGGGCAAGGGGTGGGGAGGGCCGCCGCAGCGGACACACAACGGGGCCGGCTGACGACAGGAGCTGCTCACGTGGCCAAACCTATTACACTGAAAACAGCGCGTAGGATCTGGCACGTATGGTCGTACTGAGAATTCGCACGCTCGTCTCTCACCAAAGCCCCAGAATACCGAAACGGGGGGCACCAGTGAGTCGAAAGTGAGGAGCAGGCGAGGAGAAGGGGCGGTTGGGACCGCGATCTGTCGGGAAAGCGGTACACCCTCACAACACCCTGGGAGGCGAGGTCAATCTGGAGGTCTTCCACCGGGATGGGTAGAAGACGAGCAGCGTAAATTGTGCCCTGACACTGATTGAGGCGGGGGTGGGGAGTCACCGTGATCCCGCAGCCCAGGACATCGGGGATAGCGAGCAGAGAGGAGGTTTCGGCAGAGGAACGCGACCTTATCAAAATGGAGCCATCCCTCTGAGGCCGAAGGTCAAAACGCGCCGTCCCCGTCTTCCCATGGATCGCTCGAAAGAGGCGTTCGTGGTTAGTGGGGAGGGGCTTGGAGGAGGAGGGGCGGAGGACGAGTGAAGCCGTCTGGCCAAACACCACCGGAACTTCGAGGGGGCGAGAAGACGAGAAAGGCGGACGGCGACGTCGGGTCCCACGTCCCCCAGGGGCCGAGGGGGCCGGGGGCGATGAGGCCCGACCGGAGTGGGAGGCGACCGGGGCCGCGGGCCTCCCACCTGAGGGCGAAAAAGCAGGTGGGTCCCTATCGGGACGTGGAATATGGGGGGATCCAGGGGTCGGGGGGTCCACTGCAGGTCCATCCGCTACTGGCGGGGGTCGGGCAGCGGCGCCACGAGCCTGGGGAAGAGAGGGAGAGGAGGTGTCGGCAAGAAGAGCAGACGGGGTGGGCGAGGGCTGCCGACTGCCCTTACCTGACCCACGGTCCAAAGAGGTAGTCAGAGGGAGGTCAGATGCACAAGCCGGGTCGTCAACGAGGTCCATTAGATTTGTAAGTGTTTCCATAGAAAATTTTTATTGTTGTTTCGCGCCCGGGGCCGCGGGGAACCGATTACCCGGGGCCCAAGGGGACCAAGCGCACGCCGGCGGGGGATGGGTGCCTCGTCCCATGCAGGTACCCCCGTTTCAAAAGGGGCCCTTGCAGCGTCGAAAGTTCTCCCCCGCCGGCAGCAAAGACCAAGGCCCCCCAGGGTCCCAGGCCTGGGCACCCTACCAGCCAACTTAGTCCGGCCCCGGCCATGGGGGCGAGACCCCCAGCGACCAGCCCCGGCAGCCCACGGGGCGCGCGAAGTGAAAAGAGAAAGCAGAAAAAAAAACAGAGGGGGCAAGGAAGAGGGTAAAGAGGGGAAGACAGGAAAGAGGGGGCTGTAGGATAGCAGGGTATGCTAAAAGTCCACTTCGCAACCGGGCGGGGACCCGGCAGGGCCCCCAGCCGCGGCTGACCCCCCTCGCCACATGGAGGCAGGAGCCCGCGGGCGATCCACCCCAGAAAGACCGCCCGCGGGGAGGGGGACATCCCCATATAAAAAAGAAAAGATCAATGGGTGCAAAAAACTAAATTACTGGGAAAGGTTACGAGAACTAGACCAATATTCACTGGAAAGGAGGAGAGAGAGATACACCATTATTTACACTTGGAAAATAATGGAGAAACTAGTCCCTAATCTTACTCTGAATCCCATAACTCCCCAAACAACGGTGGAAAGTAGAAGTGGTAGACTGTGTCGTATTCCCAAATTGAAGGCGAGACAGGGAACATCCTTAACCCTGAAAGAAAATAGTTTTGTAGTGAGAGGACCAAAAGTGTTTAATCAGTTGCCCAAAGACCTAAGAAACACGAAGGGAGTTGCAGTGGAAATCTTCAAAAGAAGACTAGACGCCTGGCTCAGAACAATCCCCGATGAGCCGGGCGTACCTGGCTTGTGAGGTGGAGCGCGCAAGAATCCAACTCACTACTTGACCAGGCCAACTCGAGAGGAGGGGCGACAAGCTTGACCTTCGCGAAATGAGAAATCATCGCGCGGAACCTTTGTAAGGTAAGGTAAGGTAATGCTCTAGGATGGTTTTGGGTTAAGTCGCATCCACTGGCATCTGACGGATCATCTAACTTTTGGTACTTAGGGTATCTGCTGCGCGATTTGAAGGAGAAATATAGATTGATCATGGAACCGGCGTTTCAGAATAACTTACTTTGCGAACCCCGAAAATATTCTACTATCGATGATAACAGACTCGAGAAATCTTGAGAAGTTAGAGAGGTTGCAATGCAGAGAATCATTCTATCAAGAACTACATTTTCTGGATCAAGAAAATTCGACCTACCTCGAACTCTTAATTTTGATTCTTCAGACTACATTGAAATGATTGATTGGAAGAGAGAGGTAATTTATCCGCCTCCACTTCTGAGAAACTTTAGCAATAAGGAACTTTTGCTAGCAAGACAAGAACCACTCAAAATACCAGCCTTTCCTTGTCACAGCCAAGGAGTAGAAAGCGCTGTGAATCTAGTCACAAATGCATCTGATGTACGAATTGGCTACGAAAATGGCCAAAAATATATTCTTGAGCTACTGGAATCACGGCAAAGATTGCCTAAATTTGAATGGAAAGGACAGTGGAATAAATAAACATGCAGTGTTACTTTCAAAATAGCTTAAGTTTATGCATCGTGCAAAAGAGCACTTCATTAGGTAATGTTTTTTCTTTTTCTTGTAGAAGACAAGTTCTGTTGTTTTATTTCTCAAAAATGCTATGCAACTCATTAATTTGTTCCTTTTTTTTTATCTTAATATATAGTATATACTAAAAAAACACGTAAAAATATAATTTTCTTTCAGTTTGAATAAAAAAATAAAACACGAGTTTAACACAGTTGAAACAATTTTTTATCTGTTTTTACTGAAAAATGTACATTTTGGCAAATTGAAACTAAAAACCGAAAATTTGTGCCGGTGGTAGGAGACTTGGGATACGCGAAATATTTTACTGGGTGAATACTGTGACCCATACGAAACCCCCCACAATATGTCACTTTTGAATACAAAATATCAACCCGCCCTACACTGGTGTAGATGGCTCACATCCCGGGGAAAACCGCGGGTCCCTTCGTCATGCGACTTCTGCCGTTACGAAACAGTTTAAACATTATTACGTAATTGGCATCCAACTCATAACCAACCTAAATGAATAAATGTCTGTACTCACATGAAGACCGCATCTTTCTCTACGACAAGGGCGGGCGTCTTGAAGGGAAACCCGTAGATCTTATGGACTAGATATTTATAAAGAAGGTCGCAGTTTTTGTCTTCCTTAACCGAGGTATAAAATAAAGCAGCACCATACTGAAGGCAAAACTTTCTTATGGATTGTTGCATAAAATCAAAATGTTCTTCTTTGTAATCAAAATCTTTCTCTAAAGTGGTCATGTAATCAGTCTGGGAAAATAAATTTAAGTATTAGTATTTAATAGAAGTAGGCCTACTTTTCGTAAAGCTATAATAAAAATTATTTTAGTTCTGAATAAAACATATCGCTGTTAAACTGAAGATTCTCTTATGATACATCATACAGATTCTAACTAATAACCTTGGCAAGAAGCTAGTCCCATCTCTGCGGGTGATTTACTGTAGGTGAAGCCAATTTTAGGTTAAAGCGAGCATTTTCAATCTGAAACTGAAGCCAGCTTCATTTCTGAAGCGGAGCAGCTTTCAGATTCGCCGTATAATTAAAAACATTGAAGGTAATGAAAATGTACTACTTGGTCAAACAAAATTTACCATAGCCAAAGTGATACAAGACAGAAGGTGGCTTCACTCGCTGTGCCAAGTATAGGTTCTTGTTCTTTTATAGCCATATATTCGCGTCCCTATATATTCCACTATTACTCACAAAGTTAAACCTTTATATAGGTCTTTCCTATTTCTCAGTTGACTTTATGACGACTTCCAGAGCTATCACATATTGTATCTCTTGCGTGATATCTTTGTTATAAAAATGTATTTCTTTGTGATTTTAAGAAATTGTTAGGCGATATAAATGCGTACTAAATGCCAATCTGAATGAAAGTTTAGTGTACTGTTGGATAAATGTTTGAAGTAGTTAACCTACCTTAGTAACAACTACGATGACATTAAGGCCTAAATTTCTGGCAAGAACATTTTCAGGCAAAGGTAAAACAGGGTCATCATCGTTTTCTAGGTTGCGAGAGGATCTCTTCATCGGAGAATTGGCTTCTAACTCATCACCAGGTTCAATATAATCTTGCCAAGTCCTAATCACTGCAATCAGAATTACAAATTATGAAGCCATTTTACGTTAAAAAAAATTATAATTGTTGTAAAGTATAAAGACAGAGAGAAAAAGAAGCGCACACACACACACGCACTATGGTATATGAAATTAGGGAAACTATTCAAATTCTTGAGTTACTTCGAGCACTGCTAAACTAAATGGAATTTGGCTAAGCGCCCACTAGCAATGCCATTATATACCCATTTCGGATCCATTAACTAAAAACCATGACGCTTGGTACATAACTCAGAAATGAAGAGGCGCATGACTCTGTTCTCTCTGTTCTCAGGATCTCGAGTATTGTGGTTTAGTAATAGATTGTTCTTTACATCTCGATAGAAGTTGCAGAAATCTCAACACACAAGGTTAATTATAAACAGGGCCTACAGAAAATCTAGAGAAAGTAGGAAAAATAGAATTTTTTGCCAGAAAAGCAGAAAAAAGGGATGAAATTTATTTTTGAAAGATAAGAAACCATAAAAAATTTTGCACTAAAAATAACTTCAAATAACTGTAGGCCAAGTTACCATTTTCATTTCTTTTATTGTTTAACATCCCCATTTAACATAAACGAGTTATTGACACTTTAAATCTTTTCCTTTCCAGTACATCCACCATTTTTTTTTTATTAGCATCAGCGAGCAAGTTATCCAGTATATCTACATCACACGCTTTTCTCTCTGCAAACTTGTGGTTTTTCTCTTAAGAAAATCCCGCCCCTAATTTAACCTTGCGCTTCCTCCTCCTCTCTGCCTTTTCTCTCCTTCAATCCTAGCCTTATATGCTTTCTGGGAGCTCCTAGCTGCTTGCAAAGTTTCCTGGTTACAGAAACCTTGCACATCTCAGCACTTCATAGCATCCTTAACAGAATGGATTTTATTGACTCAAATTTTTTTTTCCATTTCCAATCAGGCACTTAACAGAACCTCCCTTCAATGTTTACATTCCTGTGTGCCAATAAAAAAAGCATTCTTCGCTACTTTTTTTTCAAATGAAGGTATGTAATTTTCTTTGCTTGTTGAATCCCTGCCTTTAAAATTTTCGGCCCAGTTTGGTCAATTCTATTTCATGGCTACCACTATTATTCTGATAAAGGACATATAATTTCCATTCATCTGTAGGCTGTAACATGCGTGATTTCATCTGGAGTGACATTAGCGAGTTTACTTCCTCTATCAAAGCCTACCTATATCTAGTCTGACACCCTTCCACAAAATTTCAGTCAATAAATTCACAAACATACCACGAGCATCCAAATTTTGAGCTTCACATTCAAAGCCCATTTAAGCATCTTAAAAGTTTGTTGAAGACAGTTTGCAGGAAATTATTTACACATTATAATGTGAGCATGGATCAACTACATATAGGTAGGATTTGTCTTAATGCTACGACTCTCTCTCTCTCTTTTTTTCACTATAGACCTACAAGACTAAGGCATCCTCAACTTTCCAATAATGTATTTCCATGGATATCTTATCACAAAGATCGAACGCAACTGAAGTTGAAATTTCTGACTTTTTGCTTTCAACAAATACAATGGTTTACTTTCTGGTCTCAGATTTTAAGACGTTCCTTCTATCGTGACCAACAACAAAAGTGTTATTGGGTAACATCATTTCTGTATCATCAAAATTTGAAGTATGTGAATTCTTTTCCCACTTTTTGCCAAGTGCAGCCATTTTCATGAACCGTAGCAACACAGCTTTGACTAGTTTATTCACCTGGTTGTACAAGATGCGAATTTGGGGGCCCTTCTGTTTGGAACAAAATAAAAAAATTTGAGGAAGCTGCCTCCTCCATAAAACAGAGGAGGATTCATGCGTGTGTGAGAATTCTGAATTATGTTATAAATTCTTTTGAAATTTCCACTTACTAGGCCCTAGGTCATTTCTTCCCCCCCTTGGCTCGAAATAAAATATTCCTTCCCAGCAGAATAGGGTTTTATAAATCTCATAATTGGACCCAGGGTAAGCCAATAATGAGATGATGTACATCTCAAAAACAGATGTTCCTCAATATGAAATTCCATCGCAAACTCTCGTAGATATACTGGGAAAACGTTTATACCATTTGCAGACATTATTAACAATGTATAAACTGCATTCTCGCATAAAATTAAAACTTGAACCATCACTGCACAATGATAGAAACCATTTGGTATCTATTCCATCATTTCCTAGCTGCTCTAATAGGTCTCTTCAATTAATATTCACTTAAAATAAAAATATTTTAAAATCACTCGCTCAATACCAATAAAATAAGTGCTGCTAGATAGTTTCAACTGTCAAAAAGAGTAGGTAGTAGTAGGAACTTCAAAGGAAAGTAGGAAGCATAGGGGAGCAGACAGCCTGTATACTATAGTATTAGTATTGAAGCTAGAGGAATTTTATCTGGGCTGTTAGTGTGGAGCTGTGAACAAATTAACATTAATAACCTTCTATGTTTAAGTTGTGTATGTACTGAAACTACGAGGAAGACTACTGTCCATGACAGATCATCAGTATTTTTTTCATGATGACAAACTTCCTCAATGTAAAGATGAAATTAACAAAAACTTAAATTTGTTAATCATCATCTAAAGCACTTTTGCAATGTAGTAGTAATATTTGAAGAGTGAGAAACGGGAAAGAAGCGTGTTTAAAACAAAAAAGTCATGACAAGGCTTAGTTGACAAATTGTTTTAAGCCTTCAAGATACTATCATCATTACTATAAATGAAGAAATGTTAATATTAAGCTCCTCCACTACTGAGTTGAAGTTACCACACATTTGTGAAACACAGTACATACAGTACAGATCTTGCAACTTACTTTTTTTTTGCTGTTCCAGGAAGGAATCAGGATCCAATTTCAGTTTATCAATGTGGTCCTGAAGAGTAGAAGCCCATGTATGAAGCTGATCCACTATAGCCCAAGGAGTTGTCATAGAAACGGCTAAAAGAACTAATGTGTGTTCTAAATTCTTTTCATTAACAGCAAATTCTAGTAATTCAGAATGCTTGGGATCTCCATCTAAAATCCAGACTCCTAAACGTGTTTTTTCTGAAATGAAATTTACAATAAAATAAACTGTTTACTGGACATTCTTTGCCTGGTTGCAAATTTAAAACTGGAGTAAAAAAATAACCACTCCTCTTTTGATGCAATATTGAATTATGAATACAGTAAACAAAACATTATCATAGGTCTACTGTACACATTTTTGCTACAATTACATACAGTTATTCTTAATATATACAGTATGAACATTTCAAATCTTAATCAACATTTATGAGAAAGGTCTATTTAAGTTTCTTACACTTTCAGGTTTGAACTTAGATTAGTGGGAGACTTATTTATTAAAGATTGGTTTAAAAATGAAAATATGTGGTATGGTTAAACACCACTAGTCAGCAACCACTACTTTGAATCTGGTGATTAGGCAAAATAACTTTCAGTTACAGTACTTAATTGATTAGGAAGGAATTTAAACATGTGATAATTATGAGACTGATAACTATTTTACCATAAAGTTTGTATCAGCCTTAATTTAACCCTCTATGGACAGAATCTTCTGTAGTTTTCTGTAGAGTTAAGTTATAAATGCGTGTATGAAAGGTTACAAATTTGTAACAGTTGTCCATATAGGGTTAAGGTTTACCTACTGTGCTGTAAATATATAATTTATTCCTATTAGGCCTACATAAAATTTAAAAATAAGCATTTCTCTTCAGAACTAAGGCCTCAGAAAAAATTATAGCAATCACAGTATAGACCCAACTATTGCCAACTACCAATTCTTGCTAGAAAAATTTAAAAACCTTACCATCTCTATATTCATCCCTAACTTCAATATAAGCGTATTCAAGCCCAGAACCTTTCTTTGGATCTTCATTGCCCTGAAGTTTTGCAATTAATGTTGTCTTGCCAGATTCATTCTCCCCTACATATGAAAAATGAACAATAATGAGTGAAGAATAATATAATTACATTTTTACACACAAGCTCCGAATGTTTAAGAGCCCACTTAATCTTAATGAGCATGATCATTTTGCAGATTATAAAATGTTTCATGCATGATAATTACTTATGGTATGTCTTTACTTTTAAATGTCAAAAAGGACATCACAAAACTTGAAGTTCAGGCATGCTGTACCAAAAATTATAACAGTCAGTAAATTCTTACAATTCATTCTAATTCTACACATACGTCTACACATACTTTTTCTTTTACTCACCTAATACAATAACAGATTTACAAGTAGAAAGTTTATTTCTATCTCCAGACTGAACTTCCCCTAGTATTTTAGTCCTGTAAGAAAACAAAAAGGTCTTATGATGATGATAATAACAATGATAATAATAATAATAACGATAATCTGTAATTCACATTAAAACCAATCCCAAGGGCTTGTCAAATTGTATATAAAAGCAACAATATAAAAATAAAATACTATTTATAGATCCATGAAGTTTCAAATCAATTCTACGATGTTGAAGGAGAAGAAAAAATGGGAGGGAAAGATGGGTCAGGGAAAAAAAAGTAGTAGTAGTAGTAGGAGTCTACTGGCAGTGTAAGTATACAGTTTTAAAACTTTCTGGTCTGACTCGCACTCCTCCCCATCCTTTCACCCACTCAAACTTCATCTCTATATAAACTCTTATCTTTTCATGTCTGAACAAAGAGTCAAATAATTGATTGAAAGCTCAGCTCAAGTAGGCCACTCTTCTTTACTGTGGCTTTTATTTATATGCTGTAATGTTTAGAATAATAAAAGATCTTGTATAGCTTATCTTGCCCCACACACATTAACCTAACAAACATCAGAAGTTGATATTTTACTACTTCAGTAGTCCTACAGATCTAAAAGTAACCTTTGCTTCTTAAAATAAACTTTTGTTAGCTATTTATTTTATAAGATACTTTTCCTCATATATGGCAGCATAGCCTACAAAGGATAACTAGTAACTACATAGGTTAGTGTGGCCACATGCAACACTATTCTACTTCTATTCTGGACATCATCATATTCCATATTTATTTCCACGTACAGTAACCCCCAATTTACATCCCTGCTACTTGTGAGGTTTCAGATTAATGCAGTCCAAAAAATATTCAATTTCTTTTAGAAATAAATAAAAAGGCACTGGTGGTTAAGAAGTCAGCTCCAAGAGACACTAATGGTGAGTTAATTTTTTTATTAATTACATGCTATTACTAATTTTTACAGATGAATTTATGTATTTATTTATTTACCTAATTTTTTTTTGGCAGATAAATTATTATTTAATTTTATTTAATTTTTTGGGTGTCTCCAGCAGGGCTGTGGAGTCAGAGTCAGGAGTCGGAGTCGTGGAGTTGGTAAATTTTGAGTGGAGTCGTGGAGTTGGTCAATTTTGAGTGGAGTCGGAAGTGCATAGTTGGATGGAGTCAGTGCAAATCCTTCAACTATAACCATAGCAGCCTAGGCCTAGCTCAATTTTATGAATAATTTTTTTTTTTTTTTTTTTTTTTTTTTTCCATGAAAGTGTCAACCTGAGGTCGAAAATTCAAAATTCATCAAAATGTATCATGTGATACATCATTAGATAGGTAAGAGTATCTAGTTTCCAAATCTGAAGAGTTTTTAACTCTATCGCATCTAGAAAAAAAGTTACTGAGGTTCATACACAATGCACTATTGTCTAAATAATAATTGTGATATTTTCCCTCAATTTTGAAAGCTCGCATAGCCAAAATAGTTGAGGGATAATAGGCATTTCTTATTTATGTCATAAAGTAGGTCTTCCTTAAAGATTTCCACATAAAATAACTTTCATTAACCGAATCAATAAAAACTGAGCCTATATCTATATAAGGCACATTTGTATGTAACGACCGAGACGTTTTTTCCGAATTTTTTATATAGCTTTAGTTATTTGAAGCGAAAATTTTTTTTGTCTTAATCGCAAAGCTAGTTTCCTATGGGGTACGTGTCCATTACAAAAAATTAAGTCCAGCTCCTATACTTCTCTTGTAAAGGTACGTCTCGTTCGTTACATCGCACAATGTAACGACCAATACGGCCCTTTGGGGGGAATAGCTTGGGGGTGGCCCCCAAGTTGCATGCCCCTTGCAACCCCGGTTGGCAACAAAGGGCCCTTTGGGGTATCTTTTTCTTCTTTTTTTGCAACACCCCACCCCCTTGCAACAACCCCACCCCCCTTTGCAACATTACGTCATCACTTGCAACATTCCTGCACTCTCCCCTTTTGTGGTTATATATATTTATATGGAATATATTTACATATATATACAGTACAGTATATATATATATATATATACACACATTGAAGGGTAAGTCATAAATACCAATAATATGATATATGTCTGCTTTATTGTATGATAAATGTTCAATTTTATATTGAAATACCGACGGTAACGACCGAGACAAAAAATATGTAACGACCGAGACAGCAGTTTTTTATATATATTTAAAATACAAGTTAATATTTTCTAACAAACTATGTCTCAAATTGGGGCCACAACATTCAAGTATCCATGGTAGAATTCTCATTTGAATAGCTCTGGCCAATTCACTGACTTTTACACATATGTACCACCTACTGAAAACTGAGGTTGCATCGTTGTAACGACCGAGACGACGAATTTGGATACGCTCCTAGCAAAAACCAAGAAACGAAATATGCAAAACCTAGTCTCATTTTAGAGCCCAACCATCTGTTTATGTTCACAAGAAAATTTGTGCCGCTGCTGTTCATACTTTATTCACAAGAGCAGGGAATATAACAATAAGTTGCCTACGAATGTAATGACCAAGACTATGGAATGACCTTTAAAATAGATTTAACCTAATGTTTTAATATATAAATATAGTTGCTTATAATTAATAAGGATATTATTAATTAATTACATAATTAATAAGGAAATTAAAAATTTTTGTACTAGTAACCCTAAATCTTTCAGATTTTTAGATTTCAATTTGATAAGTAATGATAACAGCGTAATGTCACATCAAAAGTATAAATCTGCCATTTTTGAATATTTTTCACTCACTGCTGATGAAAAATATTACGTATGTCAGTGCCAAAAGGGCACTGATGAACAAATTCAGTTTAGGTTAGTACATTTTGTTACGGATGTTTATAATAATACAAAAACATCTTATTAATTTGCTAAACCAATAGTAATCTTATTTTGTTTAAGCTTCAATCAGTTTTTATTTTGGGATTTATTGCAATTTTTGAATAAAGAGAAAAAAAGCCATTAAGGCATAGTTTACAGCCACTAAGTAACCTGATGAGTCATGTGGTGGTGACGAAATGCCTTGTTTATGAATCTCCATCAGCCTAATAAAGCTAATCAATCAATTTGGCCTTAACATTCCGTCGGAGTCGTAATTATACAAGTCAGATTTCTGGAGTCGGAGTCGGCAAATTTTATCACCGACTCCACAGCCCTGGTCTCCAGGTTAGGGGGCCCATACTTAGCACATTGAATTATCTGTTATAGTTCCCCCAATTTACGTGGAAGTCATTTCAGGAAGGTTCAGGAATGCATCTACTGTGTAAATTGGGGGATTACTGTGTACTATTTATTCTATGACTATGGTACAGTTCCCTAGGAATGGGTCAGTTTTCTCCCATGCTTTTTGAAATAAGAATCAGATATTATAGCTACATTGTTATAAAAACTAGTACCATACTAATACAACATACTATGCTAATTGTAGGGAGGGAGGAAAAGAAAAAACTCTTAAGTAGGTTACTGAAATTGCAGAAACAAAAATCTGAATTTGAAAATAGGTCCAAATCATTAGCTACCTTTAAGCCAGTAGATAGCTATAATAAATTGACAATTTTCATAAGTTTTAAATGTCTAGTCACCCCATTTTATAGTATTTTTCAATTTTTAAACTTATTTATTCAGGCATTGGGCCCTATAATAGTAGTATGGTATACACTTTCAAAGTAGCTAAATGACATTCAGTACATTAACTTTTCAGGAGAGTGGAAAGTGCTGCTATTTTCCAAGAAATCTAATGCCTGGGAGAAATTCAATATTCACCAAAAGTTCCCCAAAAATTGATGGGTGGAGCCTATGAATTTATGATGTTAATTATCTACTACTTGAAGATGAAGTTATTAATTGCATACCTTCAAACATACGTAGATATATCATGCCTATGGTGAGGGGACCAAGCTTGAATGCAGTATTCTAAGTGACATCTAACATAAGAATTATAAAATCTACAGTTGACTTTTTGTAACTAACATTCCTCTTGATCCCTAGCATTTTATTTTCCTTATTCCTAGTCTCTAAGCACCATTTACAAAACTTTAGATCATACTAGCTATAATCCCAAGATCTTTTACCCAACTAATATCCTCTAACCATCTCATAACTAAAGTTTCTATTATTTCTGCTAAAATTGAGAACTTCACACTCTTGAACATTGAATTCCACCCACCATTTACTAGCCAGGTAACTAAATCTATCAAGATCTTTTTGCAGTTTATAAAAATTCCCTCAATTTGTAATAGGGGGCAACTACCAATCTATCATCTGCAAATACTACCTACTATTTTTCAATGAAATTCCAGATGCCAGATGCAGTGTGGTGACAGAATTCATATGTTAAATTAGGTTAGGTTAGTAATTAGGGCCTATGGGACTGCATCTGGCATTTTACCCATCTTCTTTAACTAATTTAGATAGAGAAAAAAAAGAGCAATGGACCAAACTGAAATGTGATACTCCAATTTTCAGTTTCTGCTAGCCTGATTTATGATCATTTAAAATTAGGCTGCTCTCTCTTTTCTGCCCTGTAACCATTCTTCTACCCAATTTATGATGGATCCTAATATTTCATAAGCTTTTAAAGTATAGAAAAGTTTCCTAAATGGAACCTGTTCAAATAACTACCTTACTAAAATCCAAATAATATCTACATCATTTCCATTATCTACCATTCTACCTGTTGTTACAAACTCTAAAAAGTCTTGAGAGATTAGACAAACAAAACCTTGTTCTAAATCCATATTGAGAACCTGAAATAAGATTAAAGTTATCCAAATACTCTTGAATCAGGGTTGGCAAAAACCCAGGTTTTTCACAAAAAACCCAACCCAAATGGGTTTTTAGTTTTTTGACAGGTTGAAATTTTTTTTAGAAAGGTTCAACAATTATGTAGTGCATAATATATCTATTATTTTATTAATTAATTTATCTAATCTACAATATATATTAAAAAGACATCTTTATTTCAAAGAAAGTTCAGATATGAGAGATGATAATGACATATTAGAATTTTCTCCATTTTAATTTTAGATCTTTCCTTTATTTCTTAACAGCAGATTTCAACTTTATTTAGACCTAACTCAAATTTAAATTTTTAAGATGCCAAACTCAGAGTTATAGGATGTGGAAGATCTAAAGCTAGCGAATGGGATGAGGTGACTTTATTAAGTGATCAGCCTACTAGAGTACTATGCAATTATTGCAAAGAAAGTATCACTCAAAAAATTGAGTAAAACATCTAGAGAAATGCAGTAAAAGAAAAGTGGAATGTTTTGAAAATGAGGCAAGAGGTATGCCGAGACTCAAATTTGGAGCATCAGTTGAAACTAATTCACTTCCTCCAACTTTGGCTTCTAGCAAAGATGATCCAAAGATTATAAGTGAAAATGTGCCTGAAATGAGTGACACCAGTACAGGTTCATCATCCACATTCTGTCATTCAACACCAATAAAGCATAAAAGGCAAAGATCAATTACACCATTTGTGGTAAGAATGACTGTGGACCAAAAGGAAGAATTAGATTTACAAGTTGCAAGGTTCTTTTTTTCAGCACATACCCTTCAACGTTTTAGAAAATAAAGAATTTATAAAATTAATCAAAGGTCTAAGATCAGGATATGAACCACCAAACAGGAAAAGGTTGGCATCTGATCTGTTAATAAAAGTTAATGATGAAGTAATCCATGAAATGAAGAATGACCTTAATCTTGATGATTGTATCATTACCCTTATATACCTCTTCCAAAATTTTTTCACACTTAATGTGATACCAGCATTCACGTATCTCATATCCTATGGCCTTGTCTTTGTCTAACTTTTGCCACTTCCTACACAGGTCACTTTTGTTTTCTTTTTTGTCATTACTCTTAATACAAGTACTTCTAGTTACAGCACCATTCCTGACTTTGTTTGCTTTTTGGTAAATTTATGTTTTTCCTATGGTTTTTGATGTGTTTTGAACGAATCTGACCTTCAAAGCCGTCGGAAATGACTCGTTTTTGAGATACCCCCCCCCCAGCCAGCAATCAAAAATGAGTCATTTCCGATGGTTTTGAAGGTCAGATTCGTTCAAAACATCAAAAACCATTGGAAAAACAAATTTCACCTTCAAAATTGACCTAACCTAACCTAAAAGAAAAACAGGAATTACCACAGTTTCTGGTCTTGATGATACGTACACTCCGTTTTACAATGTGGACACTTCACTACTGTCAGTAGAACACCGTGAGCACGCAGAAACAATACTTTTTTCTAAATTTTCATAGAAAGCAACAATACAGTGGTAATAATCGAACGAACACGTCACACGAAGCCATTCCAGTAACAAACTAATTCAAATTCAAAATGGATGGAGCGCAGTGATTGGGCAGACATGTGACGGCAACACAAACGAACGTATGAACACACACAAGATACACACCAAAAAAACGTTTATCTCTAAAATGAAGCATTTGCGACGGAAACGCTATAGAAGAAAAGTGTCTTAGAATTAAAAAATCTACCTAATGAATATATGGTCGATGTGACCAAGAAAGAAGATAGTGAAGAAGAGAAACTGGAACAGACGAAGAAATGGGAAAGAAATAGAGAAAGAGTGGAACATAAACGAGAGCGTGAGTAGAAGAAGACAGGTGCCCGGGCTCAACCAGGCACGCGCAGGCGTTAAGAGCAGGCTCTAATGAATATATAATAATTGCTGGACATTAGACGGGTGTAATACTATAATAATACCTGCTTTTTTGGTATTTCTTTACTATTATACCAGTCTCCAGTAGAAAGTTTTAAAAGCTGGTTTTCAATGTGCTGAATTAAAAAATTATACAGTCAACCCTCACTATAACGGACCCCGTTAGAGCGGATATCGGATAAACCAGACACACCACTGGCGACGTTAACCAGGAAAAGAAGAAGCATGTGACCCTGTCAGTGACCCAGAAGCTAGAATTAATCAAGAAGTTAGAGGCGGGTGCTTCGGTGGCCAAGGTGTGCGCAGAGTATGGCGTGAAAAAGCAAACTGTTTCCGACATTCGTAAGGCCAAGGACAAGCTAACTTTTATATTTTTATTATATTTCATTATTTTCTATATCATTTATCATGTATCGTGTTCAGCAGACAGTGCACAGTACTGTATATAGTATCTCCATTACCGTATCGTATATGTATACCGTAGGTTACCAGTACCATCGGTTATATCGGACAATCGGCTATAACAGACACCTTTTCCCCCCTATTAGTCCGTTATAACGAGGGTTGACTGTACTCATTTCTGTCGCAAATAATTTGTCAGAGTTATTGAAATGAGTATTAAGTTAGGTTGTTTTAGGTTAGGTTACCGTAGGTTTGCTTAGGTTATTTAAGGTTTGGCCAATTTTGAAGGTGAAATTTATGTTTTTTCTATGGTTTTTGATATGTTTTGTATTAATCTGACTTTCAAAATCTTCAGAAACCACTCATTTTTATGATTCTCCCTACCCAAAAACTCCTAGTTCCCACTAGGGGTCCCCAAGGTAAAAAAGGGTAGAAAGTTTTAAAAGCTTTAAGCTTCAATAACTAACAAATCATTTGCGACAGAAATTAGTATCATTTTTTAATTCAGCACATTGAAAACCAGCTTTTAAAACTTTCTACCAGAGACCAGTGTAATAGTAAATATTTACCACTTTTTTATTGGTCATACTCACCACCACGTTGGCTGCCTCTGAACCTAACTTATAACTTATCCAAAATGACAGACTGAAAAAAAGTTCACCCACCAAAATTTTTTATTTCACTGTAAAGTATTACTTCCAAATGCTACTCTAATTTAGTTTCATCAATAATTGTTATCTTATATACTGTACGTAATTGTAACCTGTCCTTTCACAGTTGCTGCAAATCACTGCGATTCTTCTTTGAAAGAATGTTAAAATATATTAACAATTTAGTACGATAATTATATAGAAAACGGCGCAACCCGAAGTATGGTGTAAAAAACATTTTATTAGGTCAATTTCAATGTGCTGAAGCCAAATCTGTTAACCATTTGGTGTGCAAATGCTTCAAATTAGAGTAAATGTTATTTATATTTTACTCTTATTTTGAAGCATTTGCCTAAAAAATGGCTAATAAGCACATGAAAACTAACCTAACCTAACCTAACCTAAGAGTAAAATAACCACATGTTGGGCACAACAACTCAGAAAGCAAAACACCATGTTTTGGGAAAAATAGAATTGCTTCTTCATCATTTTCGTAAAACTTTACAATAGCTTCAATGTATCTAACAGAACACCCTTTAATGTTGGTATAGCAATGGAGTGTGAAGGGTGTTCTGTTAGATACATTGAAGCTATTGTAAAGTTTTACGAAAATGATGAAGAAGCAATTCTATTTTTCCAAAAACATGGTGTTTTGCTTTCTGAGTTGTCGTGCCCAACGTGTGGTTATTTTACTCTTAGGTTAGGTTAGGTTAGGTTAGTTTTCATGTGCTTGTTAGCCATTTTTTAGGCAAATGCTTCAAAATAAGAGTAAAATATAAATAACATTTACTCTAATTTGAAGCATTTGCACACCAAATGGTTAACAGATTTGGCTTCAGCACATCGAAATTGACCTAATAAAATGTTTTTTACATCATACTTCGGGTTGCGCCATTTTCTATATAATTACCTTTAGTACTTAATTATAATGTAGTGTGTACTCTACTTTACCCATGCTGATTCTACTGTCTTATTTAGGCCAAATACTATCACTCTGAAGTGGTTAATTCATTCTCTATATATACACCTAAAACCAAACCATCTCTCTGCTTATTCACTCTCTAATAACGGAGGTTTAGCAGAAATTTACATCAAGTGCATCACTTTCAATTAAACTTTTAGGCACCCAGATTTTGACCTGATGGAGTCCATTTTTAGATTAACAGTACCATTTGCATCATTTATTTGATTTTCTGCAAGATTTGGAGTCACTTCACTCCTTAAGAATTGGCAGTTCTATCTAACTTCGCATAGGTCCACCGGTCATGAGCCTCACTAGTTCCGAGGTAGGAGGTAGGCTCAAGTAGCTCAGGAATAGTTTAAACTAAATGTTACAGGTTATAATTTGAAGCCTAAAAAATACAACCATCAAACCTTTTAAAGTAATCTGAGACTTAAGTAATCATAAAAATTTAAAGTGGCTTTACTATTCATTTCCGTTAAGCTAGAACTAAGCCTAAGCATAGGCTACGCAGCTGGGCCTAATTCACTTATTAAGCCTACCAATGGAATGACCCAACCCCAATCAGTAGTGTGCACTGTCTTTGTTTTATTTATATTTTATTTAATAAATGTCCTGTATTTTGCTGCATAATACCTCTGCAAGAAGGGAAAATCTTACCATAAATTTCCTTTTCCTCCTGCTTTATCTTTTCTAAAATCCGAAAGACCAGAGAGGGCAGACTTCTCACCCACTAACGCCATGTTTAACCTGCTATGATCATAATAATGTTCCAATAACGAATGAAGTCTGGTAAAAATTTATTTTGATTAAACTGTTGATATAGTTTACTAAAATGGTAATAACAATCTAGATGAGAAAATGAACAGTGTACTAAATTTATTATTTCCTTTGTAAAATTTTTTAATAAATGTTCAAAATTTTTGCCAGTGCTTTACTCCTTATTGGTCCTCCTCTGACGTCAAAATGAATGGAATGACGTCATCATTTGATATAACATTAAATGACTCATGCTCAAAGCAATGGCACACCTGTTTATGGCATAATAATTAAAAATAATGTAAATAATTATTAGTCAGGAAAACATATTACCACTTAAATACCTATGCAGAAAAGTCATTCGGTTAACAAAATATTCTAACCTATATAAAAAGACTTGCATAAAATATCCAACATTTCCGGGCATTTCCATTGACTCTATATATATATATATATATAATATATATATATATATATATATATATATATATATATATATACAGGGTGATCAAAAAGTAACGCAACCCATGGAGAAACGCACATAATTGATTTTTTCCTATCAGTACAGTTACGTTAACAATATGTGTAATAAAACAATTCTTTCTGTTCTGTTTTGAAATTATGCACTGTATCAGCTAGATTTTGATTCAAGTGCAGATGTGTTTATTTGCATTTGAGATATATTTAAATGAATGTTTCAAGTGCCTCCATTTGAACACTCACACACACACACTCACACACACATGTGTGTGTGTATCGCTGCAAAGGCAAGGTGCCGACTATTTTCAATACATATATCTAAAAACTAATTAATCAAACTTAATTTAACCTAACCTAACTTTAGTGTCATCGAGCCAAGAAAGGCATGATAAGTGCTTCAGACGTAATCGAGGCTTCGAAGGGTGATTTCTGTTAAATCATTGAATAGTGAGGTACTCGCTAATCAAGCCTAATCTAACCAAACCAAATGTTAACTAACCTAACCTAATCGGGACCAACATTTCTTTTATTTCAACAATAAAAATTTTTATAGATCATTTTTATATAATATAAATGTTTTAATGTTCTGAAGTATTAGAAACGTTACCCCACAAAAAAATACCCCATGACATCTGTGAATTCACACACACTCAATTTCACTCGTGCCCAGTTGCCTACGCGCGCGCATACATACACAAACACACACACACACACACGTGTGTGTGTGTGTGTGTGTGTGTGTTTTGCCGTTTCAGGATGCACATTTCATTCCATGAAAGTCAGGCCTGTAGTTCTTGCCTGATATAGGAAAGAATTACTCTCCCCGAACACGGTATCTGACGTAGTCCAGCCATACTTGTCTCATCTGATATCTTCCCGAGTCAGTCATCTAGGCCAGTGTTTTTTGAAGATGTCCACTCCCGGGTTTGTTTTGTTTCTGAATTGTTTTAGGAATTTGTTGAACAGTCTTGGCCCTCTGACTTCTGGCGTATATAAGGGGGGGGGGCCATGTGGTCATGGCCCCCCACCTTTGTACATCAAAAGAAAAATACGGCTTGATGTATGAATTTTTTTAATTCGTTATTAAAATATTATTATTTTTTTTAATATTGGTGTAGATTAGGACAGTATAGTAATATACACATATTATTCATTTTGAAATTTAAATTTTTTCCATTTTTTTGTCTTTCAGTTTCACTTTTCAAACAACCATTAACCTAAATGGCATCGGTAGACATGTGTGCTCGCCGATCGTTCCAACACTGATTTCTTAGAATTGTTATTCGTTAATCGTTGGTAGTATTCAAATTATTCAAGTTATTGATGAATCTGGCAGGTGTAAACTTCACCGTGTAATCGACTGCTTGATTTCATATCATAGGCTATGCATAGTATAGTTGATTTTGTGAAATCAATCACTCTCTTACTTGTATTTCCGTTAAATGCGATTTATGTTATTTTAAGTTCTTTTTACAACTAAAACTAAACTAGTTTTAGATATTTTTTAAGGATCTAATAATGACTGTCAATGTAATTTGAGTAATATACGAATAATGAAGACATAGTGAGCTTTTATATCTTTCGTGTGCATATTATTCAGGGATATCTACTATACGAGCACGAGCAGTTGCGTATACTAATTTAGCGATAATTATCGTATCACTACATTCCCCAAATTCCATGCAGTTGTTTAAACTTTCTATACAGAGTAAGAATCGTATGTCCATTGTAGACAAGTTTATATTATATATACCAGATTAAATTTTTTTAAATTGAAAATAGCTATTGGCAAAATGTGCCCCCCCCCCCTCCCCTTTGGTTAGTATTAGAAAATCTAGAAGAGGAAGAGCCATTGTTGTCCCAAGGGGATATGATGACTAAGCTGATTGATGCAGCATTGCTTGTATACAGGGTGTTTCAGGAGGAAAGGTCAATACTTCGGGAGGTGATAGTATCGGTCATTGTGAGAAAAAAAGTTCATATGAACATGTGTCTAATTCTGAATGGTTACGGGGATAGAGCTGTTTGAATCTGATGCGCGCGCAGCTCTTCCTCCCCCTTCCCTCCCCTATAACCTTGAACCATGTAAGCTGTAATGTAAGCGTGTAACATAAGCCAATCGACAGCTGACTGTTGTGAGTGACATTGTTTGGTGTTTGAAGCAGTGTTAAGAATGCCACACACCTTCACACATGCCGAATATGCAGATATGGTGTATATCTACGGTTTTTGCGATGGAAGTGCAACAGCTGCTGTTGCAGAATACCGTCGACGGTTTCCGAACCGCAGAATTCCGGATCGAAGAGTGTTTACCAGGGTTTTCCACACATTGCGTGAGATTGGTACACTTCCCAGCGCTCATGTTTCATCTGAACGTGAAGGTCAACAAGATGTGGATGAAGTGGAAAACATTCTTCAGTTGGTAGAGCGTAGTCCTACTACTAGCTCACGAAGAATTTCTACACGTCTCGGTGTACCACACACGAGAGTATGGCGAACATTACGTGAGGAAGGCTTGCATCCATATCATGTACAGCGTGTACAACACCTTCAACAAGGAGACGCTGTCATGCGACTGGAATTTTGTCATTGGGTAAATGCTAATCGCCGATTGCTTCGATTAATACTGTTCACCGATGAAGCTACTTTCACCCGTGACGGTATCAACAACACTCGTAACCCTCATCGGTGGTCAGACGAAAATCCAAATGCCACTGTGGAAACAAATTTTCAACATCGCTTCTCTGCCAATGTGTGGTGCGAAATCATCGATGATCAGCTGATTGGCCCTGTTACTTTAGAGCAGGGGTTCCCAAATTGGTGTTCCGCGGAACACTTGTATACCGTGAGAAGTGTTCCGCGGAACACAATTTGGGAACCCCTGCTTTAGAGAATCGTCTTACAGGACAAAGTTACCTAAAATTTCTGCAAAATGAATTACCAGGACTATTGGAGGATGTTCCTTTGGCTACACGCGCTGGTATGTACTTTCAGCATGACGGAGCTCCTCCACATTCTACCCGTCTGGTGATGCAATACCTAAATCAAACTTTCCCTGGTCGATGGATCGGCCGCGGTGGTCCCATTCGATGGCCACCAAGGTCTTCAGACCTCTCTCCGTTAGATTATTGTTTGTGGGGGTGGATGAAAAGTCAAGTTTACAAAAGAAAGGTGGATACACGAGACGAATTGCTCGCGCGCATTTTGGATGCTGCTGCCCGCATAAAGGAACGTCAAGATCAACTCAGACGAACAACACGCGATCTTCGTACACGAATTGCAAAGTGCATTGAGGTTGACGGTGGGATTTTCGAAAACTTGTTGTAAACTGTAACAAATTTGTCATTTCTGTATCTGATACCATTCGAAATGCCAATGTTTAAACATTAAATGTTAGAAACAGTAATTGGTTTCTCTTTCTTGATTACCATTAACAATGCTTTTGTATTTGTAGATTCAAACAGCTCTATTTCCGTAACCATTCAGAATTAGACACATGTTCATATGAACTTTTTTCTCACAATGACCGATACTATCACCTTCCGAAGTATTGACCTTTCCTCCTGAAACACCCTGTATATTAAGTTAAGGTGTGTATATATATATATATATATATATATATATATATATATATCCCTTTCATAATTGTAAGGTTAATGAAAAATTCACTTAATTTAGAGCTAGCAGTTTTGGGCTCTTGTGGCATCATTGGTTGGGCACTCTTCTGGCATCGTTTTTTGGGGCACTGGCACATCTTTTCTACTCGTTTGTTGAATGCAGCTTTTGCAGGGCATGGTCTTATAGAGAGCTCTCTTGCAATTCAATTTAGTTGTATGGTGAAATACTTAATTACAATTACAATTACTGTAAATGGTGAAATACTTAATTACAATTACCTAGTAAAGTAATTAATTACAATTACATTTACAAAGAATAAATTTTTTTTATGAATACACAGTTTACACACTATTTGATTTATGTCATGCTTCTCTACCCATGTATTTCAATTCCATTTTCAGTTTTGGCCATGATCTTCAATGAAAACTAGATTGCGCGGAACTGTATTTTTTATCAAGTAATTCTTGCTATGAACAATTGGATATTGGATATACAGTACAGTATGTATGTGATATGGTCTAATGAAACCAAAGATAAGGTACTCAAAAAATATTAATATAAAACAAAAGAACTGGCATTTATTTTACCAAAATAATAAAGGCAAAAAACTGGCACTTTAGTTAGGAACATTTGAAATAAATGGAACATTTTATTTCAAATAAGAAGAATAACATTTTATTTCAAAAGAAAGCTCTCTCAGACATGATGAACGAGTAGTCTAAACTATAAGAATGACCCATTAACTTTAATATTCATGTAATTGAAAGTAATTGACTGTAATTGTATCAATTACTTTGGTTTCCAAATGTAATTAATTACGTTTTAGGTAGTCAATTACAATTACTTGCCAATTACGGTAAAAAATGTAATTAATTACAATTACAAATTACAATTACCCCATGACTGATATGTATATGATGGTATACCTATCTCTCTCTCTTCTTCTCACCAGCCTTTCCCAGTAATCTAATCCTTTGAGTTTGTTTATTTTTTTACAATGAAGTTTTCCATCCATTTAATTTTGTCCTTTATTATTATATTTTTTTAAATGAGCAGTATTAAAATATTGTACTGATATATAATTAATGCTCACATTAAAGGAATCACCATTAAGTTTCTGTCTCTTATATCCACACATTCACTTTGCTTTGTTTACTGCTATTTTGTTTTGCTCATCGAACTCACTCATCATTCATACTTAATTCTAATTCCTTTGATGATGGTTTCTGTGGATCTTCTCTTCATCTGGAATAATAGTATTCCATTAATTTTAGTTATCATTATTTTTCATATCTAACTTCAAAAGAACTAAAAAAATTTAGGTGTTAAATCTCATCTCTCTTTCTCTCTCTCTCTCTCTCTCTCTCTCTTCCTATTACAGGGTGGTGAAAAAGTCAGGACGCATAAGAACAATACTTTTTCTTCAATGCAAATATCATAATGCCAAAGTAAGGCCGGACTTTTGGGTGGAGCGAGATGTGGTAAAACCCGTTTGGAAGGTCCAACTTAATCATATGATTACTGCTGTTGCCCTTTTGGCGCACTACTTAGGCACTGAAGGTAGTTCGAAGAATGTCTCGCGACAAAAGAAAGGGAACTAGAGTCAGTATTATTGCATTATATACGAAAAAGTCTGAGAAAAGAAAAAGAAGTAAAAAAAAAATCAGAACACTTTTCTACCAAAGAAAATGCAGAGTTTATCCAGATTCCGAAATAAACAAAAAGAAACGAAAGTTAGCAAATAAAAAAAAATGAAGTGAAATATAGAGACCACGAAACAAACTAATGGGGAAAATTTATCTGCAAGAAATATGGATAACCTGTAACTAAAGGAACCCCTGTGTGAAATAATAATAATATGATGGAGCGGTATATTATTTTTATGGGTTTTGGGTAAGCCATAATTGTCCCCATTAATTGGTAAATTTCTGGCTCGCACATCACGAAACAATCATTTATTCTGAGATTTCTTGACCAATATAAAGTAGCAAAAGATATTCAAAATAATGCAAAATATTTTTATACGGAAGACGAAGTGTACCGGTATTGGAATAAGCAGAGGTGGGGAGTCGGAGTCGGGAGTCGGGAGTCGGGAGTCGGGGCTTTTTTGAAGAGTCGGGAGTCGGTAAAAACGACCGACTCCCGACTCTTTGATTCAATTTCTATATGCCAACAACTTACCAGAATACTACTCTGCCCTAAATAAATATCTTCCTGAACTAATTCTAGATTCACATTTCCACATTTGATTTATTGTTCTGGTAAATCTTAGCAAATGAATTTCATATTTCTATTTTAGGATACTAGGTACCATATAAAAATTAGCAATATATTAATTATTAATTTAATTAGCCCCTATTAGTAATGAGTCGTGGGCCTAGTAGAAAATCAGCAGTCTTTCAATATTTTAAGCTAAATGAGGATGAAAGTATTTTTATTTGTCAAGTAGAAAAGGATGGTAAAGAGTGTAATGCAAAAATTAGTGCTTACACTGGGAAACATGCTAATGCTCCAACTAGAGCCTCAAACTTGAAACGCCATCTACGAAACAAACATCCCAATATTTATAAGGTTGTAGATCAGCATGATAAGGAAAGAGTCGGGAGTCGGGAGTCGGGAGTCGGAGTCGGTTTTTAAAAATACCGACTCAGGAGTCGGGAGTCGGGAATCGGTTGTTTTTGGCCGACTCCCCATCCCTGGGAATAAGATCCTAAAACTGCAATAATGGTGATTATTAGACAAAATGATTGAAAAGAAATGAATGAATTGTTTTATGACTAATTTAATTCAATATTTAGTCTGCCTCAGCCTAATTTGAAGATCGAAAATCCAAATAAAAATTTTGAAGCAGATGCACAAAAACTTGGACTGATTCAGGAGTGAGCTTGGCTCCGTATTATTGATTTCTCAGAATGAGACATAATTAATACACTATCTAAAAAATTTGTATGTCAGGTTAAGTGGCTATGCTGGCCTTATTTTTGTACTAAGTTCAGTGCATGATAAGATTGTATTTGTACGAGATCTGATAAAAAAGTTCCGGGACAGATGTATTTATTGCAAAACTAAATGTCACATACCTAATCAAATTTGTCTCCTTCAAAGTAGTCTCCTTCTGATTGTAAACAGTGATTGCAGCTGTTCAGCCATTTATTGAAGCACCTCTTATACTCTTCTTTCGGAATGTTCTTGAACTCTCGTGTCGCATTTTGTTCGATATCTGTTACTTCCTGAAAGCTTTTTCTCTTAAGGGTGTTTTTCAACTTGGGGAGCAGGAAAAAGTCACAGGGTGCCAAATCCGGCGAATACGGTGGTTGAGGAACTAGTGGAATGTGCTTCGTTAAGAATTCCCTTATGGAGAGTGCTGTGTGAGAGGGCGCATTGTCGTGATGGAACATCCACGAACCTGACCCCCATTTTGCCTGACATTTTGCACTCTCCATAAGGGAATTCTTAAAGAAGCACAACATTCCACTGGTTCCCCAACCACAGTATTCGCCGGATTTGGCACCCTGTGACTTTTTCCTGTTCCCCAGGTTGAAAAACACCCTCAAGGAAAAAGCTTTCAGGAAGTAGCAGATATTGAACAAAATGCGACACGAGAACTGAAGAACATTCCGAAAGAAGAGTATAACAGGTGCTTTAATAAATGGCTGGATAGCTGCAATCACTGTTTACAATCAGAAGGAGACTACGTTAAATGAAACAAATTTGATTAGGTATGTGACATTTAGTTTTGCAATAAATACATCTGTCCCGGAACTTTTTGATCAGACCTCATATGTTAGGTTAAGTGGCTATGGATTGTGAATGATCCGCAATAAAGATGTTTTGTTTGTTTGTTTGTTTGTTATGTAAAAATGGGAGGCAAACGCAGCCTCGGGCCTCACATATGGAATGCAAAGTTTCTAAGGAAATTAAAGAAAGCATAATAAGCATACAATACATATTGTGGAGGACGTCTTGATTCTGCACTTTTTTTTCAAAAGTAAGCAATGCTCTCATTTACAAAGAGAGAAACAGAGCCTTCTAAAAAAAAAAAAACCCTATAGATCAGTTCTGAAACAGTAGTTACAGATAAACGTAGATACTACTTGGAAGAAAAAGAGTTATACTGCATAATCCAAATCAACACGATTTAGTGCCGAATGGTTTTGTTTACAGCAACTCTTAGATAATTGAGAGAGGATCTTGGATGCTTTAGATTAAATAAAAAAACATTGATGTAATATACGCAGATTTTGCTAAAGTCTGCGATAAATGTGACCATAAAATCTTCCCTAACAAACTTGGAAAACTAGGCATTACTAGAAAACTGTAGACTCCCTGGATTTTTAGTTTTTTTTTAAATCAAAGATCTGAAACGTAACGATAAATGGAGTTAAATCGTTTTCTAGTATTGTGGTCAGCACCACAACTGGGGAAACAATATTAACTCTCTTGCTGTTTATACATGATTGCAAATACAAAAACAGGCGCGGATTCATACCGGTTTGGAGCGTTTTGCACAAAACAGTCAGCATTTACAAATTATGAAACTTTCAGGTTTGTTTAAATAAACATCGGCGGGAAGCGACCATGTAATGAAAGAAGATCTTTGTTGTGTCTTTTAGACACTTAGAACATTAAATGAAAGTATAAGGACATCTTAAATTAGCCTTTGACAAAAGGTAAACACATCAACATTCATTTCCTGAACAAAAACACCAATTTGAATTGTCTGCAAAATATATATATATATATATATATACACATACACTGTATGTAATAAATGAGGTAACATACTATAATGTGTATTTTTAGTCCCATATATATAAAAAAATACCCCTGAAGTGCTAAACATCCATGAGTTTTTTTGGGCTCCGCTACCTGACCCCGAGTCAGGGGAGCTGCCCCTGAACCCTGCTGGGCTCCTAGGCGGCCCTCCAGATCTCCGGCCAGCAAACTAGTCACTTTCAGGTTCTGGATTCGCCCCTGAAAAAAGAAATCAAAGATAGTATATATATATGTCGCCTTTTGCGGATAACACAAAACTTTGTAAATAAATTACTTCTAAAGTAGATATAAAAAATTAAAAAAAAACATCAATTTTTTAAATGGTCTGAAGGAAAAAGAGTTAAATTTAATGAAAAGAAAGTTCTAACTTTTGAGACAAATGGAGACAACACAGAATTACATCATAAAAGTATTAAACGAACAGTAACACATACGTAAATTACATCAAACTACCGTAGATCTAGTAGTAATAATGCCAATAAGCGCAGAATTCAGAGAACTTTATACAATATTAAAAGTATCATACAAGAAAATCAGAGAAATCAAATACAGCAGTTTTCTTAACGGAAGAGCGTACACCATGATGAAATTACGGATGAGTTTGGTTCCACTAAAATTTAAATGTTGCTTTGTTTCTACAAGTCTAAGGAGGAAACAAGATATTGAAGTACGACGAAGGATCATCGCATTTAAAATAACAAAACAGGAAAGATGAAGATTGCTGCAAGGTCACGCCTCAAATCTCTGAAATTATATTTAGTGGAAAGCCGCCGTGCACGACACAGAGTTCAAAACGGGTCACCAACCTTGACCCGTGAGTAGGAAATGGTGTTTCTCGAAGTAATATACATATATATATATATATATATATATATATATGTGAAAAGGAAACGACTCTTCAGGAAGACAAGTTTTTATTTCTTAACACCAATACAGTTTCGGCTCCTCGCAAGCCTTTGTCAATTGACAAGGGCTTGCGAGGAGCCGAAACTGTATTGGTGTTAAGAAATAAAAATTTACGTCTTCCTGAAGAGAGGTTTCCTTCTTCATACTTCGTCTCGACAGTGTGTTATTTTACATTATATACACACAGTATATATATATATATATATATATATATATATATATATATGTGTGTGTGTGTGTGTGTGTGTGTGTGTAGAGACCGACCAGAAATTCCTTTCCTCCCCTTTCGCAAACATCTGGGAATCATCAGAGATCGAAAAACACCCGACGCCACTAATATATATATATATATATATATATATATGGAATGAATTTCACAATTAAACACGTGAAATGAATGAATGATGCAAATCCACAAGGAAAAAGAAAAACGATTCCAAGGCCTTTCGTGTATTCAGAGCTACACCTCGTCAGGGAATGAAGAGAGAAGGCAAGATGCCCATAAATATATACAACGTAGCGGAAACCAAAGCAATTAGCACATACTTAACAAGAGTTAATGAGAGGCAAAATGAATTTTAGCAAGATATTGTCAATTTTATACATTCCCGCACTGTTATTGAAATTGTTTTTAAAATGAATAAATGCACATTCTGGAATATTTCTTTCAATTATATCTTTGTTTTTAACAAGCGCTTTAGAACTATCTTACTTGATGCTATGATTACAACTATACACATGGTTAAACAATGCATTGGAATTATTTGCTGCTCGACACGCATATTTATGCTGTTTTACCCTAATATCTAACGTTTTACTCGTTTGGCCTATATATACTGAGTTACATTGTGTACATCCGATCGAATACACACAACCAACAACATTATCCGGACTATTCTTTATTATGGCGTGATTTAACAGTATTATTATACTTAAAGACTACAGTGATGCCAATTACTTTAAGTAAAGTCGGAAGATAATGAAAATTAACATGGTAAGGTAGGCTAAGGATATACTGTATATATATAGAGTGGCGCAAAAGTCGCGCATCATAGGAATTTTCAGTGTTGACTATAATATATTTTTTTTTTTTTTAGGTAGGGGATGGCTGCGAAATTAACAATAGACGGGAGGGTGAGCTCGGTTTTAACGTCTGGAATACCAGGTACTGTACTACAAATCGATGGATCGGTACAGAATTTAAATTCTGTAGCGATTCATCGATTTGTAGTACCTGGTATTCTATGCATTAAAACCAAGCTCACCCTCTCGTCTATTGTTAATTTCGCAGCCATCCCCTACCTAAAAGAAAAAAGTAATATATAGATAGATAGATAGAGTAACCTTTATTAATAATAAAATAAATGCAGTAGTCTTTTTACAATTTACAATTTTTACAATGACATAAATAATTGTGAAGCTCGACTATTTATTATTATTTTTTTTTTTTAATTTGGCCCTTAAGCTTTAGGCTTTACTGGGCTCTTATTAAAAATAAGCAGCTAGCCGTTATAAATTAATAATAATAAAATAAATAAATAAGTAAATAAGTATTATTAATAGTTAAAGCCTGTATTTCAATATTAAACAATATTAATGGACAATATTAAACATTATTACATCCGCAAGACGAACTGGGAGGAGTACCAGGCTGACCTCGCCCAACACAAGCCCTCAGAACTGAATGGTGGGGGGATAGCAGCAATTGAAGCTGCCACGGCAGACCTTCTGAAGGCGCTGAAGACTGCCAAGGAAAAGCACGTACCCACCATCACCCACCGCATTCTGCCACACCCCTCCCCCTCCGAAGAAATCGTCGCCGCCACACGCCAATTAAACGTCGTCAGGAACCAGATGGACAGCGGCATAAATTACCTGCATAACAAACTGCAATACAACATCCTCAGAGCCCGACTACGAGGCTTGTGGATTGAAAAAGAACACGACATGTGGAACGCGCTCGTCGTCAGGATAGACGTAGAAAGAGACCCTAAAACCTTCTGGTCACAGATAAGGAAACTAAAAGGAACACCCAAAGCTGAAAAATTCAAGATACTCCGGAATGAAAACGGAAGACCTCTCATCTCGGACCAAGAAATAGCGGAAAGCTTTCGAAATCGTCTCAGAAGAACGTTCAACATAAGCGATGAAGAAAATGACCTATTCGACGAAGACAATGAAGCAAGGGTCACACAGTGGCTGGAAGACAACCACGAAAGGATCCTACCAACGGATAGGGCAGAACCCCTAAATGCCAACTTCAGAATTACGGTGAAAGAGGTCACTGACACGATCAGCCTCTTTAAAGAAAAGGCACCAGGCCCCTCCGGAATCACGAAAACCCTGATCCAAAAGTCGCCCCCGAACATACACGAAGAGATAGCAAACATATTTAGCGCCAGTCTCTCCATCGGATACTTCCCAAAAGCATTAAAAACCGCAAAAATCATCATGATCCCTAAAGGAGGGAAATCCACAGAGTTCATCGAGAACTATAGACCCATCAGCCTGTTAGAGGTACTCGGCAAAACCCTGGAAAAAGTACTCCTTCGAAAACTGAATTTCCACCTCACGATCAATGGTGCGCTTTCAGACGCCCAGCATGGATTCAGGAAAAAGAGAGGCACAGCCACAGCCCTCGCCATTCTGCACGAAGCGGTGGCAAACAAACTAGCGTTCAGCAGAAGAGTCTCGATAGTACTGAGAGATGTGAAGGCCGCCTTCGACAAAGTGTGGCACCAAGGATTACAATACCGCATCCTCGAACAGAACATGGACGCAAACTTAGGGAAAATCCTTTGCAGCTTCCTCAAAGATCGAAAAGCTTACGTCCAACACAAGACCTACACTGGCAAGCTCTTCGACATCCAGGCGGGAGTGCCACAGGGAGCGATACTTTCGCCCACTCTGTACAACCTGTACATCGCCCAATTGCCTCCGCCCCACCACACACCCGAGAAGTCATCTACGCGGACGACATCACGCAAATAGTAACATCAAACCTCGGCAAAGAGCAACACGCCAACAGGCTGAAGAGACAAATTGAAAGAATCAATGAATTCGAGGAACGTTGGAAAATTCAGACGAACCAACAGAAATTCACAGTTATTAACATTGGCCACAGGAACGTTCACGCACTAGAAATAAACAACCGAGTCCAACCTTACAAGCAACAAGGCACAGCTCTCGGCCTGACCATCAACAGCTTTGGCTATAAAAACCATACCACAGCAAGGTCAAACAAAGCGAGAAGTGAGCTCAGTAAACTCTACCGTTTCAGGGGATTCTCGGTAAAAAATAAGAAGATGCTGTACACGGCGCTGATACGGTCTATCCTCGAATACCCGGCAATTCCACTGCACACAACGAGCGACACAAATCTGATGTTGCTACAAAAAATACAGAACGCTGGAACAAGATTCATCCTGGGAAAACGACTCAGCGACAGGATATCATCCCAGGCACTGCACCAACAAGCAAACTTACCAGCCCTCAATGTCCTCCTGCACAGTAGGGCGGAGAAAACTTGGAGGAAGGTACAAAACACCTCTCCACAGACCTATGAAGAACTCGATATTGGACCTCAGCGCGGGAGAGAGTACTTCTATTTCAAGAGAAGTCTACCCCGCAGCAGACAACCCCCACCAACGGCACTTTTTGTACCGTACAGAAGATAAAAACAAAAAAAATAAATAAAAAATAAAAAATAATCACAAAAAAAAAAAAAAAAAAAAATAAAAAAAAAATAATAAATAAATAAATAAAAAAAAAAATAAATAAATAAATAAATAAAAAATAAATAAATAAATAAAATAAAAGAGGTAGAAAACCCAAACTAAGCTAACAAGTCAAGCACCCTACAAAAGCTTGAACGCGCAAGGAAGGTGATTCACTTATCACCAGACCTTAAATCCCCCATAAAAAAAAAAAAAAAAAAAAAAACTGCGCATCCTTGGTGAGCCCGAGGACCTATCACCTCTTCATCTATATTTCCCATTTCCCCACTTTCTGTTTCACTCCTACTACTCTAATTTCACCTCTTATAACGTCATCATCATCATCAAACATTATTAGTGGACATTAATCCAAGATTTTTGTTATTATCCCATTGTTAATCGGGATTTTAACTTGGTTTTAAACAAATTTACATTCGCAATATTTTTTATATCGGCATGCAAGTCATTCCATAGTTTCAATCCAATGAAAATGGGTAGTTTTGAGATGAAGACAATCTAAATTGAGGTATAACAATCTTTGATCTATTTCTGGTCTGATACGGGTGGATTTCTTGATGAGTTACAAAATATCTATTTACCCATTGGAAATTAATGATTTTGCTCTTACACTTGTAAATAAAAATAAAATGTGCCAGTTTGGTTATATCATTGAGCTTTAGTAGGTTTAGCTCTTTAAATAATGCACTAGAGTGATCAAGGAAATCAGCATCAGATAATAACCTTATTGCTCGTTTTTGGATGACAAAGATACCATTTAATGCGTTGTTAGCGGAGTTTCCCCAAACAAGGGTGCAGTATGTTATATAAGGAAGAACAAGAGTATGATAAAGAGTTAATAAAACTTGTTTAGGGACTACATTTCTAAGTTTAAACATTATAGCAACGCTCCTTGAAATCTTTTTCGCGATATAATTTACATGATCACTCCATTGCAAATTCTTATCTAGCATTACACCAAGAAATTTTGTTACAGTACACTCCTTTATGGTGATTTCATTAACATTGACTTCATCAAGATATACATTTCTTTTATTAGTAAAAATCATGAAATTTGTTTTACTGGTATTTAGGAAGAGTTTATTGGTGGTCAACCATTTCATTACACTGATGAATTCTGAATGAAATATATTCTTAGCTGTATTAACATCTTTGCAAGAAAAGGAGAGAGTTGTATCATCTGCAAACATTATGAAGTTCAGTATATCAGATGAACGTGGAAGGTCATTTATATATAATAAAAATAACAGTGGACCCAGCACTGAGCCCTGTGGCACACCATGTTTGACAAGCGCTTTAGTGGAGCAAACCTTATTTACTGATACAAAATTATATCTATCGGACAAATAACTTTTAAACCAATCACTGATTGCCCCTCTAAAGCCGTAACAATACAATTTATTAAGTAGAATATTATGGTCTATTACATCAAACGCCTTACTCAAATCCATAAATATTGACATCATTATTTCTTTGTTCTCCTTAGCTATATTTACATTTTCCATAAGATTTAAAATAGCCATTTCCGTTGTTCTATTATTACGGAAGCCATATTGATTTGGAGATAATAAATTGTAAGATTCTAAATATCGCTGCATTCTACTTTTTACAATTTTTTCGAAAACTTTGCTGAACACAGATAATGAACACACCGGCCTGTAATTTGTTGCTAGTGTAGGATCACCCCCTTTAAAAAGGGGTGTTATACAACCAGTTTTTAGCATTGATGGGAATATTCTTTTGGAAATACTTTGATTGATAATTTTAGCCAAAGTTACAGATATCTTATCTTTAACAAGTTTCAATATAGGTACAGGAATGTTATGAATGTTATTTTTCGTATTTTTTAATTTACCAATAATATTCTGGACCTCAGTAGAGGTAGCAGGAACAAAAGAAAATGAATATTATATCAACACTGAAATATCCTATGATCGCGACTTTTGCGCCACCCTGTGTATATATATATATATATATATAGTGTTGGGAGTAATGGCATTAGGCTACTAGTAACGCCGTTACGTAACGATGTTACTTTTTTAGTAGATGTAGCGGTAACGCCATTACTTTTGAGATGTAACGAAAATGGTAACAGCACTACTTTATAGAGCGATTTCAATCGTTACTCGCTTCTCGTTACTTTCAAACTGATCATTCGACTAGTATCATTTATTAGCTGTTAATTAGCTGTTAGCTCCTCCAAACGAGGAGGACTATCAGATGCCAGTTTTGAAAACCTAGTGTTCCTGAAGTCGAACAACAACACTCCTAAAAAATCTGCGAGATTAGTTTTTTTGGGACAGGCCATTTGTTGATTTGGGTTTATGTTTTGTTTTTTTGTCATATAGAGTATAATTTGGTATTATTTAAGGCTTTTTTACTCCTTAGTCTTTTCTTAAAAGTAACGGTAGCGGTAGCAGTAACGATTACGCGTTACCTTTTCATAGAAGTAACTGAAGCGGTAACGACGTTACTTTTTTATCAATATATCGGTAGCGGTAACGCCGTTACTTATAGAAAGTAACGTGCCCAACTCTGTATATATCGGGTTGCCCAGAAAAAATTAAGCTATTGCTTTTAAGATTTTATTTAAGTTTTATAGAAAGAAATACAAAATAAATAATACATGTTAATAAATACTCCCGTTTATTGGCTATATTATAACATCAAATACTCAAAATATCCACTACCTTGTTGGACACAAAGCTCCAAACGATGGCGCCAGTTATCAATTGCCCTGTTTATAAAATTTTGTGGTAGCGAATTCCATTCTTCCAAAATCTTTTCTTTTAATTGATCGATGTTAGCGAAATTAGTATTCCTATACACTCTTTTATTCAGTTCATCCCATACTGCATAATCAAGAGGAGACAAATCTGGGTTGTTGCCAGGCCAATCTTTAGGTTTTATGTAGTCAGGAACTTCTTTGTTTAAAAAATATTCAATTGTAAGGAGAGCAGTACGACTTCTTGCACCATCTTGCTGAAATGTATATCGATCTGCCGAAATTTCGCGAATTTTTGGTAGATGTTTTGCTAAGATACTGTTGCAGTAATAAACAGCATTCATTTTAACACCGCTTTTAACAAAAACAACATCACTTTTACCCATTTTTGACAGAGCAGGAGATCATTAGTTTTTTAGAAAAGTTAAACCGTTGAATTTAAAAGTCTTTCCGGTGTTATTTCTCTCTTGGTTCTTGCTGTAGAATACACTCGATTGTTTTGAGTGGTGATAGGTGATCGAATTAAAAATGATTTTTCATCACTAAACCAGATTCTATTGACATTGGGAAATCTTTCAAGAAAAGCTTGACACGCTTCCATTCTGTTCATCTTATTGACTTCACTCAAGATCTGCACTGGATAGCGTTTATAAACTGTCAATTGCGGATCTTCTTTGACAATTCGTTGTATAGAACTTCTTGAAATTCCGGTTTCTGTCGCAATTTCATTTGGTGTCATACGCGTTCCAGGCTTTCTTTCCTGACTTAGAACCATTTCCTCAACCATTGCAATGTTTTCATCAGTGCGAACTTCTCTTTTTCTTCCACTACCTTTGGTTCTAGCAACACATCCAGTTCTATCAATTTTACGAATATTTTTTTCTACACTAGACGAGACCATGGTTTATTTGGAAACATTGATATAATTTTTCTGGCACCATAGTGTTTCTCAATACGTAATTGTTTTATCAATATGAGTTCTTCTTGACTATATGAAAGCATTTTTGATGGATGATTAAATATTTTTTAAAAATCCGCAACAAAGATAGAGTATACAAGCGGTAGCTCGCTATCGCTCGCGACCGTTGTACAACTTGGCCCTCCGGCCGGGCCGGGTAGCACTGTGACATATACTGCTATATACGCCATTACCCCCATTACCCCCCACACACAAAAGTAAAAAAGCCATTACCCCCACTCCCCCAATTACCCCACCCCTCTCCCCATTACCCCACCCCCACTCTCCCAATTACCCCACCCCCTCCCCAACTACCCCTGGGCGGGTAGCAGTATATGTCACAGTATGTGTGAACTTCGTGAAGCTCAAGATTTTCACGGCTGCGTTCTTTTCTGTAGTTTTATCGCGGTGCTGGGGCCTTCGGACCCAGTAATTGTGACCTAGGACCAGGAAACTTGACAGAGCACATCGGAAGCTCATGGGTTATCAGTTGGTGGTAGTTGCAGAATTTTCCGATGTGCCGTTTAGGCTGTGCACGGTTCCGAAGAAAGCGGACAGACAGACACACAGACACACAAACACATTTTAGCTCAATAGTATATAGGATTAAAAAAAATATTAGAAAGACATATAGAAGTGCTACATATAAAAGCAAATTATTTATTTAAATCGTTATAAAAGCAAGTCTTGACAACAGTAAATATAATAGCTGATAAAAGCAATAGCTTACTTTTTTATGGGCAACCCAGTATATATATATATATATATATATATATATATGCTGCAAACCCACAAGGAAAAAAAAAACGATTCCAAGGCCTTTCGTGTATTCAAAGCTACACCTCCCTGACGAGGTGTAGCTTTGAATACACGAAAGGCCTTGGAATCGTTTTCTTTTTCCTTGTGGGTTTGCAGCATTCATTCATTTCACGTGTTTTATTGTGAAATTCATCCCATATATATATATATATATATATACAGGGTGGGCCGTAAGTTTCCATACATAGGAAAAATAAACATTTTTTTATGGACAACCATTTTTATTTATATAATATGCTCTACATGGTTGCCATTGTTTTGAAAACACATTTCAATACGTGTTCCCCACTGTTGATGAACACGCATTAGCACAGTTGACGTTATGCTTGTAATGGCGTTGGTGATACGTTCCTTTAGATGATTTATGTCTCGTATCTTTTCCTGATACACCATGGCCTTCAAGTGCCCCCAAAGATAGAAATCAAGGGGGGTGAGATCTGGGGATCTGGGAGGCCACTCCACAGGACCACGCCGACCAATCCAAGCATCCGGAAACTGCTGCTGATCCAAATACCGACGCACGTGAAGACCATAATGAGGTGGAGCTCCATCTTGCTGGAAGTAAACTGGGAAGTTACCTTCCTCGTTTAGCAGGGATGGGAAAATCTCTTCTTGCAACATGTTAAGATACCTTTCGGCATTAAGATTTCCACTGACAAAAATTGGTCCAATAATTCTGTCACCCCATATCCCGGCCCACACCATCACTTTACCGGCACCTTGCATCTTCGTCGGACTCAGCCAGTTAGGGTTAGCATTACTCCAATAACGTATGTTTTGCCGATTAACCTCTCCATTGACGTAAAAATTTGCTTCATCAGTAAACAAGATCTTACGTCAAACGCATATTCTTAGGGTATCTGAAACATAAAAACAAACGTTTAATTTTTCCTATGTATGGAAACTTACGGCCCACCCTGTATATATATATATATATATATATATATATATATATATATATATATATATATATATATATGATGAATAAAACCACGAAGGAAAGGAAACACAGATGGTGCTCAAGCGCTTTCGTCTAATGACATCCTCAGGAACACTGAAGTACATAAAGAATTACAGCCTATATATAGGTTACAGAAAGAGAAAAAAAAAAAATATATATATTAATATATATATATATACATACAATAAACGGAGAAACGAAATTAAAGGATTGTGGAAGGGGGCACACAAATTTATGAGGAAAAACTATCGATTTTTAGCACAAGATTAAGATTTGTTTCCAAACAATGTTATACAGTAGATAAAAAAAAAAATAATAAAAAAAAAAAATAAAATAAAAATAAAATATATATATATACAAATTTATACTGGAAATCTGCCCAAGTTTTAGCACTCTGCTCTTTTTGTATATAAAAATTGAACAATTATCGATTTTTAGCACAAGATTAAAAGATTTGTTTCCAAACAATGTTATAGATAAAAAAATATATATATATACAAATTTATACTGGAAATCTGCCAAATCGCCAAACATAATTTTGTGACCGTTATTCCCCAACCGTGGATCCAACCTTTGTTTGATGAAATTTACAACGAGTTGCGTCGTAGAACTTCTTCACTTCGTAACATTTTGGATCGAAAAATTAAAAGTCTTATTCGAAATAGTCAGTGGAATAAAAAAGCAAGCTCAAAGTGTGTTTTGAACCTTTCTTCGAAAAACATTAGTGACGATGCAAAAAGTGCCCTTGGATATGGTATGTCCTTTTTTATTGTTAAAAAACCTTCGGCTTTACAAATGTGTTACAGTCTCGCTTGTTTTGAAAAACAGTGTAATCTCCCTCAGTATTTGTTTAACATAGTTAAAGGCCTCGTTTATAGTGCGGCGAATAGTAATTACGAAGATAACTTTCCTAAACGTTTTCGCAATAGCCTCTCACAATTGAAAAAAGATGGGGAGCTCCATATTACTAAAGCAGACAAGGCTAACACCATAGTTATTATGGACAAAGTGGACTACATCAGAAAGATGAACGAGCTTCTCCAGGACCCCCCCACATACAGCAAACTTAGGAAGAACCCGCAGGATGACGTCATCAAATCATTTAATAGCGGCTTGAAACGCATTCTCAAAGATCATAAGGACTTAATTCCGCTTTTCCTGTCCACTTCACCTTCTCTGCCCTACCTTTACGGTCTCATTAAAACCCACAAACCTGGTAACCCTATGCGCCCTATTATTAGCTCCGTGGGCTCTATTACTTATAAACTCTCCAAATGGCTTGTCAAAGTCTTGTCCCCCATTCTTGGAACTATCTCTGATTCACATGTAAAAAATTCCATGGATCTTACTGAAAAATTGAATAATGCACGTACTGAAACTAACGATAGATTGATCAGTTTTGACGTTTGTTCATTGTTTACAAAAGTGCCGATTGACGATATGCTTGACTTTCTCTCCCAAGAATTACATAAGTATGACCTGCCACTACCTTCACACATTGTTTTGGAATTTATTAAGCTTTGCATCAAAGACTGTAAATTCACTTTCAATAACGGGTATTATCACAAGTTTTTGGGATGGCCATGGGCAACCCCTTGTCGCCCCTCCTCTCCAATATTTATATGGAGTTTTTCGAAATTACTTACATTCCGAGAATCCTGGGGGTTGGCATCCCTTGGTTGCGGTACGTCGACGATATTTTGTGTATCTGGCCCATGAATCGTGACCTGGATAACTTCCTCCTTCAGTTAAATGATCAAGTCCCCTCTATTAAGTTTACTTTAGAAGTGGAACAAGACAATTGAATCCCATTTTTGGATGTGCGTGTACATAGGGAAAGCCCAGGTTTTAAGTTTAGTATCTAACGGAAAAAAACAAACAATTTGTCCTACGTACACTTTTACTCGGGACATGACACCCCCACTAAGAAGGCCATTTTTTCTTCAATGTTTCTCCGCGCCCTTAGGATCGCCAGTCCGGAATACATCGATGCCGAATTAGGAAAAATCAACGGTATTGGAAGTGATCTGTGTTATCCATCTGCGTTTATGGAATCTTGTCTCAACAAGGCAAAACGAACTTTCTATCGCGTCAATAATAACACTCGTACTTTGTCAAAAAATATTTTAGTACTTCCATTTTTCCCGGGCTTTTTAGGCATTGCTAATGTATTTAAACTTTTGGATATTAATGTAGTATTTTCCTATAACAATATTGTGAAAAATATCATAGTAAAAAATAGCCCTACCAATAATTCAGGCATTATCTATAAAATTGGTTGTAAACAATGTGATTCCTTTTACATAGGTCAGACGGGAAAGGATTTGCACACACGTATAAAACAGCATCAATATTCCGTTAGAACAGGACAATTTTCCAGTGCCCTTTTTGTCCATTTGTCAGAGTTATCCCACTGTATTGATTGGAATAATGCTTCAGTTTTATTCCACTCTAGCAACATTGTTAATAGAAATATTCTTGAGTCTGCCATTATCCAACTAACAAATAACTTCAACATAAGCAAAGGTCTTTTTCAACTCGATCCTGTTGTTTTGAATTCCTTCAGAACAGATTTAGATAAGAAAGGTAGAACGCTAAATCTTTGGTAAAATTTGTATGCCACCCTAATAACTTTTATTTTTCAATTTTTATATACAAAAAATAGGGCAGAGTGCTAAAACCCGGGCAGATTTCCAGTATAAATTTGTATATATACAGGGTGTCCGAGAATTATCTGTACAATTTTTGGCTGTTATTAAAAGTCAACCATGAAGTGTAGAAATTCCAGTGTTGTCCCATTTTACAGAGAATCTCATTAAGTTTTTTCTGATACCAAGTTTTGACAAGTTTTTTAGAAATTCCAGTGTGTCCGAACATTATCTGTACAATTTCATCTTTTAATAAAATTATTGATAACACACGTAAAATTCTTAAACAAGATTATTTAGAATCTGTATTTTCAAAAGTTTCTTTTATTAAAGTAACGTTGTTACAAACATTCGATATGTGCACCATTAGTGACAGTGGCGGATTTAAGGTGCGCGGGGCCCTAGGCCGGTTGGAGTGCGGGGCCCCAAACTACGCAAAGCTAGCTTAATTAACTGAAATGAAGATTTACACCCCCATCCCCCAGTGGTGACCTTACGGGGCCATCAAATCAATGGGCGAGCGAAGCGTTAAAATAAATTTACTTTTTAAACAATATTCAATTTATTGATAATTAATTAGCCAAATGACCATTTCATAGTTGAACATTACACATTTGTTTTTTTGAAGCTTAACAATAAAAAATAACTATAATAATACACCATTAACAAAAATAACTATAATAATACACCATTAACTAAAGAGAATACCACTTGACTGACATGCAAATGATGCAATGAGTGGGTTTTGTTTATTGCAGGCAATTTGTACGGTACACTTAACTATTTCTCAGTCAAAAAAGATTTTTTTCTAGCCTTCTTACTTGCAAACTGTTTGATGACATCAGTAAAATCAAGCACCCTTAATTTCTCATGCTCAATGCTCAACAGGGTGAGTGAAGACAAACGGTCCTGCCCCATGGTGTTTCTTAGATAATTCTTGACTAGTTTCATCTTGGAGAATGATCGCTCCCCAGTGCAGTTTGTGACAAACATGCAGAGATAGAGTCGTAATACAATTTCAACATTAGCAAATGTTTCTACCATGTCATGTCTGTGAATTATCTCATACATTTCTAGTTCAGGACTTTTTGCAGCCTTTGCACCACCTGATGAAGGAGCACTTTCAGGTGAATCTCTTGGAATGGATTTCATAAGGTGTGCAAACTGCAAAAGCTCCGACTCCAATCCAGCCTCCAAGTCCTTAGGATATGAAGACACAAGCTTTTCAGCAGATGCTTTAAGCTCAGTGTTCGTTTTGTTTGAGATTTCTGATAAAAACCCAAATTTCTCTCGAAGGTCGCTGTAAGCAGCAATGCGTTGTTGTAGGGCAGCACAGAGCTTGTCAATGATGGGCAAGAATGCAGTCACTCTAAACTTGTCTCTCCCTGTCAGCATAACATCCTCCGCGGAGTCTAGTTCATCGTGGTGACGCTTGCGCTTCCTAATACGCTGCGTGTCGGCGTAGTATGCATCATTACTCGTCACATCACAGGGATCACACTTAGCCATAGCTTTTGCTTCAAAGTCATCGAACTGGGATCTCAGGTCTTTAGCAAATTGTAAAAGAGACTCTAGCAGTGTGACAGCTGTGTTGAGGGAGAGCCCAGATTTTTGCAGCTGGATACTGCTACTCTGAAACCTTTCCAATACTGTATCCCAAACTTCAAGAAGAATCACTGTTTCAAGTTTTTTCAAACCTTTGAGAAGACCACTTGCTTCAGCTCTTGTTTCAGCTGGCTGATTCTGATCTGAGAATAACTCTTCCAGAACAATGATGTTTTCTTTGTGTGCTCTACTGAGAGCAGCTACAGCATCTGCTCGTGCTGACCAACGAGTGTCTGAAAGTATTTTATCAACTTTCAACTTCTTATCTTTATTAGTCTCTAGTACCTCACGGTGTCTCCTCCAACGATAAGTAGATGCAACAAGAAAGGAGTACATATTTTGTACCAGAGCAAACAATGACACTGCAGCAGGACAGCTTTCTGCAGCACACTTAGCCACCAAGTTTAAGGAATGAGCCATACATGGTATGTACTCAGCTTCACTACACTCATTCTTGATTATCTGTTGGGTCCCCAGATATTTACCAGACATGTTGCTGGCATTGTCATAGGACTGTCCTCGGCAGTCGATAACTGGAATGTTCTTCTCTTTAAGAAAATCAAGAACAGTTGTAGCAATATCTCTGCCAGTGTGGCTTAGCATGGGAATAAACTGCAAAAACCTTTCAACTGGACCTGTAGTAGGCAGTACATAGCGGATTGTAAAAGTAAGTTGATCCATGTGTGAAATATCAGGTGTGGAGTCAACAGAAATTGAGAAGTACTTTGCTGTTTTTACTTCATCTGTTATTGAGGACATAACCTTTTCTGCCATTATTCCAATGACTTCCTCAGAAATGACATGGGACAAGTAGGAAGTATGACCACTACCTTTGTTTGCGTGTTTCTTGATATGTGCTGCCAAGAAACTGTCGTATGTGCTCAGCAGCTCTAGAATCCCAAGATAGTTTCCATTGTGTACTGATCCAATTACTTCATCTTTACCTCGAATGGCTAGCCCCGTTCGCAAAGTAGCTTTAAAACATCTACACACCTCCTCAATACTGCTTGCCAGTACTCGCATTCACTTTCATATTGTTGTACTAGATTAGAGTCAATACGGGCACCCGCAGTCTTTCGATATATCATTTCGACCATACTTTTCCTGTGCTGATCTGACCTACTGTGAGATTCTATGACATACCTAGCGTTCTTCCAACCATTGAAGCCAGTTGTGAATGAGCTTTCCACCTTTGACATAAGCTTGCAAGCAAAACAATACACTTTACCAGTTGTTTTAGAGTAACAGAGCCATTTAAGATTAATTTCTTGGCCAGATAATGAATGAGTTCGAGTGAATAATGTCTTTGTACAATGACGGGTTCTGTTTAGCTCTTTCACAGCTGACTCTTTGAAGTCACCATCACAGTGTCGACATTCTGCGCTTCCCTTTTTCAACCAATAGTCACACACATTTTCAGTAATTATTTTAGGCCATAATCCAAGATCCGTTTCAAATCCTTGTTCAGTACCGGTATTCATACTTTCACTTCCTCTTGTGTCTCCTCACTGTCACTGTGTTCAGGTTCAATTGCGCTAACTACACTAGGTTCAGTACTAGTTGTGGCTTCTCCAGTTGTTTCAGGCGTAATTGGTGTCTCTACTGATTCAGATTCAGTTTGACCGGATTCAGTTTGAGTTTGTGATTTTGCAGATTCAGATACTGTTGGATATGTCAACCATTGAGTTATTTTTGATAGTTTTTTTACTCTTTGGTTTACGTCTGCCTTTTCTTGTCGTTTAACAGAGCCAGCTTTATACTTCCTCCCTTGATCACGATCACGACTTGTTGATTTCTCCATTGTGCCTCAGTGCAGCCTCACTGCCTTATCCTGAAACATAAAAATAAAAAACAAACTATTTACACTTGACCCTCGGTTTAGTATTAATTAATACAGTTTAATTAATTAATCAAATACAGACACTAAACAGTTGTTCGGGTGAAAAAGTCGCTTTATGGGAAAAGTCGCCAGCCCCCACCAGTGGCGACTTTTTCCTTAAATATGTATAAAATGTATTTATTATGAAATCTAAGCTAAACTGACCTAACCTAGCCTAAGTACGTTTCATATAAAAAAATTAATTACATTAATTTAACATTTTTCAACTTATTTATGTTATTATAAAGCTGACTAAAACTCCCCCATCCCCATTTATTGACTGGCGACTTTTTCGAGATACGACTTTTACCATTACTTACCACTAAACACACTCACATGTGCACTCCACAGCGGCCTGAATAGAACTAAACTCCCGCCAGCAAAGAGAGTGATACCATAATTATCACTAATCATTAATCAATTGTATTATTTATAGTGGAATCCAACATTATAATTATATGTGAGGGCGCGGGGCCGTAGGCCATGGCCTACTCGGCCCCCCCCTAAATCCGCCACTGATTAGTGATTCGCAAAACATCCAATCGATACTCCAAATGTTGCCATGTACGCTGCAGCATATCCACATCAATTCGCTCAATAGCAACTGTGATTCTTGCTTTTAAATCATCAATGTCTGTCACCCGCGTACATTTCTAAAAAACTTGTCAAAACGTGGTATCAGAAAAAACTTAATGAGATTCTCTGTAAAATGGGACAACACTGGAATTTCTACACTTCATGGTTGACTTTTAATAACAGCCAAACATTGTACAGATAATTCTCGGACACCCTGTATATATTTTTTTATCTACAGGGTGGGCCGTAAGTTTCCATACATAGGAAAAATAAACATTTTTTTATGGACAACCATTTTTATTATATAATATGCTCTACATGGTTGCCATTGTTTTGAAAACATTTCAATACGTGTTCCCCACTGTTGATGAACACGCATTAGCACAGTTGACGTTATGCTTGTAATGGCGTTGGTGATACGTTCCTTTAGATGATTTATGTCTCGTATCTTTTCCTGATACACCATGGCCTTCAAGTGCCCCCAAAGATAGAAATCAAGGGGGGTGAGATCTGGGGATCTGGGAGGCCACTCCACAGGACCACGCCGACCAATCCAAGCATCCGGAAACTGCTGATCCAAATACCGACACACGTGAAGACCATAATGAGGTGGAGCTCCATCTTGCTGGAAGTAAACTGGGAAGTTACCTTCCTCGTTTAGCAGGGATGGGAAAATCTCTTCTTGCAACATGTTAAGATACCTTTCGGCATTAAGATTTCCACTGACAAAAATTGGTCCAATAATTCTGTCACCCCATATCCCAGCCCACACCATCACTTTACCGGCACCTTGCATCTTCGTCGGACTCAGCCAGTTAGGGTTAGCATTACTCCAATAACGTATGTTTTGCCGATTAACCTCTCCATTGACGTAAAAATTTGCTTCATCAGTAACATAAAAACAAACGTTTAATTTTTCCTATGTATGGAAACTTACGGCCCACCCTGTATAACATTGTTTGGAAACAAATCTTTTAATCTTGTACTAAAAATCGATAATTGTTCAATTTTTATATACAAAAAGAGCAGAGTGCTAAAACTTGGGCAGATTTCCAGTATAAATTTGTGTATATATATTTTATTTTTATTTTATTTATTTATTTTTTTTTTTTATCTATAACATTGTTTGGAAACAAATCTTAATCTTGTGCTAAAAATCGATAGTTTTTCCTTATAAATTTGTGTGCCCCCTTCCACAATCCTTTAATTTCGTTTCTCCGTTTATTGTATATATATATATATATATATGGGATGAATTTCACAATAAAACACGTGAAATGAATGAATGCTGCAAACCCACAAGGAAAAAGAAAAACGATTCCAAGGCCTTTCGTGTATTCAAAGCTACACCTCGTCAGGGAATGACGAGGTGTAGCTTTGAATACACGAAAGGCCTTGGAATCGTTTTTCTTTTTCCTTGTGGGTTTGCAGCATATATATATATATATATATATATATATTTTTTTTTCTCTCTTTCTGTAACCTATATATAGGCTGTAATTCTTTATGTACTTCAGTGTTCCTGAGGATGTCATTAGACGAAAGCGCTTGAGCACCATCTGTGTTTCCTTTCCTTCGTGGTTTTATTCATCATAAATATTTTTCACGTGTTACTTTCGTGAAATAATTTTCATATATATATATATATATATATATATATATATATATATATATATATATATATATATATATAAATGCTGTGTAAGCAGTTTAAGTGATAATTTATTTGGCTTCAATCTGGTATCCTGTTTCTTTTTAAATATTTGCAAAGAAATATACTCCATTATGCTTGTACTCCCTTATCAGAGTTGGAAACAGGTCACCAACCTTGACCAGCGACCCATGTGACCCGTCCAGCATCTGATCCGTGACCCACTTGACCCGCGACCCACTGACCCGGCAAACCTGCTGACCTAAACGATACAATGAACAAAACATTTTCAAAATACATCATAAAGTAAGCTTTGTTTCAAAATACAAAAATTTTATTTTGATACACAAATGCAAGCTGTCTCACACACGAGCTTTTATTTCATAAAACAGTAATGATTATTTCAGTGAAAAGTAATTTAGAAAGTCTTGTAATACTCCAAAGCGATGCACAGTGATTCTACTGCTTCCGGTGCTAGTAGTACGTGCTGTGGCCGTATGATATTACTCGCGTTGAATACGCTGAAATGCCTCTCCCACTGGCTGCTGCATGCCTGCATCATGAACACAGACCAGACCTAGCTACTCTATCGAGTACAGGAAGAGCAGCCTTCTTCGATTGCCACCAATTCACCCTTGATGAACACGTATAAAAATATGAAATTTTAAAATTTTACTGGAAATTTGTGCTCCCCACCTAATCGCAGCATTGACCCGCCTTGACCTGCAAAAGGATCAACCTCATGATCCACCTCGACGCGTCTTGAATTCACTTCCAAGTGACCCGTTGACTGACCCGTTTCCAACTCTGCAACACGTGATAATATATGTAAGAAAAATAGTTCAAAATCAGTTCTTAATCGTAAAAAGGAAATAAAATAATGTAATAACCGAATACGAAGCTTTTGCATCGTCCCTAAAGACAAGAAACCTGCATAACAAAGAAGAAAACTCACTTAGCATATACGAGGCCAAAAACTGTCAAATATACTGTACAACATTCGCAGAGAATGTGTAATCTTCCAAAATATATATTTAGTTAACTAACGTTTTTTAAAAAAACGATTCGACACATTTCTTTCCCTCACCAGTGATGCGTGGCCGGTTACGAGGGCAGGATGAGAATGGAAAATAACCCTCTTCTCCATCAAATCTCACAAATGAAGAGGATAGTGCAGAAAGGTCAGTCGATCCAGAGCATTTGTTCGAAAACAACAAAAATAAATAATCATAGATACCGTCAGGTCCGGGTGACTTACATATTTTTACGGTTTCTTGATTTTTCTTTGTTTATAGTCATCTCCAGTAAAAATATTAACGCATTCTATTAGAGTTTATGAGCAGCTAACATTGATAATTAAAATGTAGAGCTTACGTCTTTCTATTTTATACGTGTGACACGTATAAGATACACGCAAGAAATCACACGCATGTAATAAGATACACGCAAGAAATATCATTTTGATCGATCATGTCATATCTTAACCCTTTGGTGCACAATGGTACTGTACTGATTTTGTTCTTAGCTAAAGCCAGACGATTTTATTCAGTCTTGAAAAAGACCTCCCTACGATAAAGGGTTAATCGTTTCAAAATATCTACTGAATGTCTTGACGCTTAGGACGCAATATTTTGAGAAAATAGTGCAGTCAATAATGTATATCGCATTTAATATGTGTCTAGCGCAAAGGTTGCAGACAGAACTCTACAACCTGTACAGAGATATCCCCGACGCAGTCAGTGAGTCAGAAGGCTCGACACGCGACCGGAGGAGAAGATAGGAGGGGCCAGTTCATTAAATTTGTTCCGAAAATTTCTGTCGATTTCTGTCGGCGTCACTGCGTGGCAGTCTACAGAAAATCGTGGCAGAGCTCGCCAGTGTTTTCAAAGTAAATATTTAAACTCTCTTTCACTTGTTTAGGCTAATTGCTCTCTATTCAATTTGAATACATGATCATTCATCGTTTTTCTTATTTCTGAAGATAAATAAAAATATAATCTTTGTTTTACTAACAGCGGAATCAGTAACAAGTTAATTCTTGGGAAGTTTTTTACCTAATTTTGTAGACTAGTGTCCGATATGAAAAATTTTAAGTCTGATGAACGGGTTACAAGTTGACAGATATAGGAAAACTTAAGACCTGATAATGACGTCACCAAAGTTAAATGACCTTAGATGCGGCCGATAAGCATATCTCGTCTCTCAGAGGCCCTTCGATAAGAAATATCTCCAAATATAGGTCAGAAATTCAGTAAAACTGGCTGCTATACCACAAAATAAAGATTATATGTGTATGATCTCTGACGTTATATGAGGCCCTCCTAGAAAGAAGTGGCTATGTGACCAAAGAAAAAACATCAGAAAACGCAGTTAAAAGTTGTACCAATTTGGAAGTTGCTATAACTTTTGAAATTTGAAATAACTTTTGCGTGTTCCGGCGTTTTTTACTTTTGTCGCTTAGCCACTTCTTCCTAGGAGGGCCTCATATAGGAGTTCGAGTAAAAGTCAAAACTTGATGATACGTGACAATTGACCAGTAAGAGAGCTTAATAAGACGTCGTGATCAAATAAAAAAAATATTGTGTCTATGTCTGAATTTTCCTACTAATCATTATACGTACAAGTAAGTAAGGGTTCTACAAAACTTCACCTATATCATGCTAAGTATAATGATCTACAGATCTACAGAAGCTAAGGCTAACAAAGGCCCTAAGATCCACTCTAAGGTTAGACCGAGAGAAAGAAGAGAGTTGGGGGTTAAAAGAAGAGAATAAGGGGTTAAGTAAGTAATGAGGGGTTAAGTAAATGATGATAATGATGAAAGCAAAATATTATTTCATTACATAATGATTCAGGGGATAGAATGAATGTTAAGTCGTATTTCAGAGTTGTCTTAGCAATATTATTCACCAGACTTGGAGATAGGTGTTGCCCACTCACGTTTAGATACGTTTATTTTTAATTTAAATGATATGATAGCAGAAAAAATTGAAATAAGTGATTAAAACAATATATTTTTAATATAGAAAATAAAATTAAATTAAACCATATTTTTTTTTGTCTTTGTCGATGTATATTACTTGAAGAAAAAAGTACAGTATATAAAAAAAATTTTTGGGGAGAAACTTGTGAAATCTCAAAATAATTTTCAGCTGACGACTGGGAATTAAGTAACTTTAGTCACGCCTTCGGATTTTAGAATCGGGTTCCGAGTTCGCTGACCTTCAGAGTCATGCCCCTTTTCAAATCAGGGATCGATGAAAGAAAGCCACCCCCAGCCTTCTTTAGTTAACTTTATAAGGCTAACTAACGAAAATATCACGATCTAACCTAACCAATCGTTAGTTCAACTGTACGCCCTTGACGACTGGTTAGGTTAGGTCGTTATATTTTCGTTAGTTAGCTTTATAAAGCTAACTAGAGAAGGACGTGGGTGGCTTTCTTTTATTGATCCCAAATCAGTTTTCCCTTCCCCATTCCCATTGGCACATGACAAAGGAGGGGAAATAATAGCCCTCAGAATAGATAAATATAGGCTACAGGTGAACATTTCTTCTTAATAAGAAAGGGATAATGATACGCCTTATATTCATATTTACGAGGGATGATCAGAAAGTCAAGACACGATACCCACGGTTCTGAACGCAATTTAATCCTTATATAATGTTAGATACGTATGTTGGTAGTGTTTACCCTGCACTACTTCTCCACACAGTTACGAATTCGGCTGAGGCAATTTGTTCCAATTTATCCCATCGATGAACTCGTTTTTCTATGCTAGTCTCAAAGAATTTCGTGCGCAACTACTTTCGAACCCCATCTTGAACTGTGCAGACATCTTACTGCATCGTAATGCGTCGTGGATGATGTACAAACTATCCGTACGAAGTACTAGACGTAGTGTATTCGTGAGGCAATCGTGAAATCATAGTCTAATATAATTAGCAAGTCACTTCATCCCATTCATGAGGTGTCATACTAAAGTAAAAATACTATAACCTTCCATAACCTACAACTACTTTTACAGCTTACGATTACTATATTCTACACAACTTTTTATCTTTCCGAAAGTAATGAAAATTTATACTCGTATTGTTTTTGTTTCTCTAATCTGTATGCTATTACAATCGTACACAGAGAGAAATTTTTCAATTGAAAGATTATGCCAAGGATACACGAACGACTTTGTCTCTGCGTCAGAGTTGCAAGATGTCGCAGCGACACAACTGCAGTGGCTGTTGCAGACTATATAGGCTGCGACAAGTGGCTGCGATTTCTTCGATTTTGGTGCCACGTGCCAGTGACGCTGTGACAAAGTCGTTTGTATAGCCTACCGCAACTTGAAACAATACAACACATCCGAATGCAACAGAGAAGAATTGTCGCAGCGACTGCCTGCCATGTAGCTTGCCCCATAGGAAAGAACAGTACCTATTCTTTGCGATTTGTCGTTACAACTTCGTAATTAGCCATTAAACTTGGAAATTTGGAATTTGGAAGTTTAATTAGCCATTAAACTTGGAAATTTGACTTTTGCAGCTATTCATGTAACGAAGCCTCCATTTAACGGCATAAAATAAATTGAATAGCTTCATTTCTCCGTTAACTAGTAGATAGACTACATGCAAAGTAGGAGCCGAAGTCATGCCTAGTTTCTAAAATTTTATTCAGAGTAGACTGACTACCTTCAGTTTTTGGTTAAAAAGTCAGGTGGTTAATTGTATTTTATTCGAATATCGATTGATTAGCTTAATTTTTTCGTTAACAGGTTGATGGACTACATGCAAAGTAGGAGACCAAGTCAAATGCTCTGTTCCTAAAGTCTTTATTATTTACAGATATCGTAAGTATCTTCCAGATACTGAACACCAGTATCTAGATTACAGTCATGAAATGGTTAAATTTATTGTCCTGAGATTACACTGGCAAACAACGAGCACTATAGTTGTATTCCCAAAACATTATAAAATTACGGTTAAATTAAATCATAATCCCAAATAAAATTGAGTAAAATGAATTTACTTATATTCCATAGTTTAGGGTTTTAAATTGTAATTTACAAATGATTATAAAATGATCAGAGAATACTATGGAATGAACACTGAACATACACAGAGCTGGGCAATAAATACATTGAATGTATTTAAATACTAAATACTAAATACATGGGAGAAATGTATTTAAATACTAAATACTAAATACATTTTACGAATGTATTTAGATACTAAATACAAAATACATCAATTGTATTTAAATACATTTGTAAATACATTTTAAATTGTTATCTGCAGATATATCACTGTTTGATTCACCGGATTTGCTTGTTGAAGCATGACATGCACACGATAAAGAAATCAACCGCTTTCGACTAAGAGTGGCACACAACTGATTGAACTGACACGTTGAAACATGAACCATGCTGTACTACACTGTTGACGCGTCGTACTGTGCTAGTACAGAACGTGTATTAAACCAGTAAAAGTATTTACATTTTTATATTTTGAGTATTTAAATACATTGTATTTAAATACTTATTAAAGTATTTAAATACTATATTTAAATACATGAAAAACAATGTATTTATAAATACAGTTCTAAATACACAAATGTATTTAAATACGTATTTAAATACAAATGTATTTAAATACTGCCCAGCTCTGAACATACATTTATACAGTCATTTAAAGCCATTTTAACATGCTACCATAAATGAGGTACAAAAGTGTTGTATGTAATAAATAACACAAAAATATAGGGTGACCCAAAAGTTCCTTTACCGAGATTATTGAATTTTAGTTTGTGTGTGTGTATTGTTTCATATTTCTTTACTATATATATATTTATACTATTAATGTTTTTCTATTTTTAGGGTTATAATATTGATAATGGCAGGAGGTGACAGAAGGCTGATATTAGATGAAAGAATTTTTGGTGCTCTTCCAATACGTGCTCTACCGTAAAATTTACATTCCAATATGTGCTAACTAACGAAAATATCACGACCTAACCTAACCAATCGTCAAGGGCGTACAATTGACCTAACGATTGGTTAGGTTAGGTCGTGATATTTTCGTTAGTTAGCACATATTGGAATGTAAATTTTACGGTAGAGCACGTATTGGAAGAGCACCGAATTTTCTTAGTTGAAGAATGGTTGGGTACAGGGAAAAAATCGGCTATAGTTCAAGATCGTTTCCGCTGTGCTTTTCCAGCTTCAGTCCCACCATCTGGGCAAACTATGCATTCTTTGGCTGCAAAATTTCACCCAACAGGATCAGTTGCTGACGCTGCAAGATCAGGACGACCGAGAACTTGCAGAAGTGTTACAAACACTGAACACGTACGATAGGCGTTTGAAAACAGCCCGAGGAAATCTTAAAGAAGGGCATCTTCCGAACTTACGATTCCTCGTTCTACCTTACGAAGAATAATGAAAAGCCTCAACCTCAGGAACTGGAAGCCGCGACTAATGCAACAGCTAATGAAGACGATCCGGACAGACGTAAAGAGTTTTGTGAATGTTATGTTGAAAGATGTGATAATAATGAAGGCTTCGAGGACAAAGTTCTCTGGACCGACGAAGCTCAGTTTAAATTGAATGGTCAAGTTAATAGGCACAATTGTGTTTATTAGTCCCCAAAATCCTTATCTGGTGGAAAAAGAGGCAATAAACACACCAGGAATAACCGTATAGGGTGGAATATCATCTTTCGGAATTTTTGGGTCTGTGTTCTTTCATGGATCGGTGACTAGCGACAATTACCTAGAAACGTTACGTGCCATTATTGCGCCACAGTTACGGGGTTTACAAAATTTTGATTCCATAATTTGGATGCAAGATGGAGCTCCGCCTCATTATGGACGAAACGTCACACAATTCTTGGACGAAACATTTGATATGTGGATTGGAAGAAGAGGAACTGTTGAATGGCCACCAAGGTCTCCGGACTTAACTCCTTTTGACTTCGCGCTACGGGGTCCCTTGAAAGATAAAGTGTTTCATTCAAAACCTAGAAGTTTAGAGCATCTCAAAGACAGAATAAAAGATGAATTCCAGGCTTTGGCAAATAATTTAATCAAGAACTTTGCAAGAAAATATGTCATTGTATTTATAAACGCTGTCAAGCTTGTATACAACAGAATGGAGACCATTTTGAACATTTAACTTAGCCTGTGCATTTCATTTTCATTCATTCCCATTCTTGTTGCAATTACATTTGTTATTTTTTGGTAGATCATAAATATAAAAGTAAAATATGTTTTTTGTATTTTTCCTAGTGAAAGCTTCAGAGTATTGCTACCAAAAGTTCGGTAAAGGAACTTTTAGGCCACCCTATTTATAGAAATTTTGCATGCATACATTTATAACAATTTCTATTGTAAAAACCCTTTCTATAACAATTCATCATTTTATATTTGAATATTAAAAAGCTGAATCCTTTCCATTAAATTATTAATAATTTAATATACTTACAATTTACATTTCAATATGGAATGATCATAAACTATTTCACAAACATTTCCATAAATGAAGAATTCTAACATTTTTAACTATACTCATACCTATCGTCTCTAGTGGAATAAAGTTAAGTGTTTACGAAGTCTCGTGCACCAAGTTTGCTCTTTGCGGTCCCGGTCCTTCATTTTCCTGATTCGGTTTAACTCTTGTGTGATGTATTTGGGGCACACACACACACACACACACCTTAGGTTACCTTGGTTTTTGCTCCAGCTCCAATTGTTTATTCTGACGAAGGTGAAGTTTGTTGCTCCACCTCACCTTGGGCATACAGCTTAACATGGAATCCGAACCACGACTCACCACGGGTAGTAAGAAATTACAGATTCTTTGCCTGATCTCACGACCTCCCAATAAGCAGCCCCGCGTCTTAACCACTAGGCCACCCAAAGTACCCATTTACCTACCAACCTTTTTTCCGAACGGGGTCCCTCAAGGCTCTGTTCTCTCACTAACACTGTTCAACTTGTACATGCATGACATTCCAACACCCATAGATAACAAGCTTACCTTATCATCATATGCAGATGACATCACTCTAACATCCACCCACAACAACATCGACATCACTACAAATAACCTACAAACATACATAAACAGTATACAAGACTGGCTCACACACAATAGACTCAAAGTAGCGCCCACAAAAACAACCATCATCTTGCTAACAAGCAACACAAAAGAACACCAGATAACTCCACAGATTACACAAAACAACACTAACATTCCACACACTCACATGACCAAAATACTTGGGGTCACATCAGGGGCGTACCTAAAGTATTTGGCACCAGGGGCGGATCCTTCCTTTGGCACCCCCCCCATAAATAATTTTAAAATGTAAACACACAGAAAAATATATTATGTTTGCAAGTAGATTTTTAAACAGTACAGTACTGTCATAAGCAAATTGGAAATAAGAAAAATGCAGGACATTTAAAAATTCAGTGAACAGGTAATACTGCATTTTATTTTATACAAAAAACACAGGAAATCCAGTCTCAACGCTTAGCGTATTTTTCAAAGGTAAGTAGAGAGGATTCACAGTCTCTGCTTTCGAGCCTTAATTTCTGCAAATTGATCAATGACCTCATCAAAATTTACCTTCTTTGCATATTCATGTTCAATTGAAAGCAGTGGCGGCTCGTGACTTTCAGTTATGGGGGTGTTGCCTCAGAAATTGCGAACAATTGTGTCAATTATATATAGGCTGACCATATTTCCTTGAGACAAAAACGGGACATTGGGATGGCAAAAAAGGGACGGGGGTTATGTAATATTCTGTATTCATGAAAAAGTAAGTACATAAACATATTGAGCTTACAATTATTCTTTAGTGACAGAACCCATACAAAAATTTAGGTAGACGTAGAGGGGGACTGTATTTCACCACGATCGTACCATGAATATTTCTCCGATGAAGTAATCTTACGCAGCAAATTTCGGTCTTTCAACACCTTATCATAAAACTTCTCACACTCCATGACACAATTTTGTCTTACAACTAACATAGCCCTCATTGTCTCAACACTTAATCTAGATTTCTCCTTTGACCACATACTGTTCATAACAGAAAATATTCTCTCAACAGGTGCTGTACTTCCTGGAAGACAAAGAATAAACTCTACAATATTACAAAAGTCTTATAGGTTATGAATAATAATTTATGATTGACCAATATTAAAGTATATTTATAGTTTTTATTAAAAACGGGACAAAATTGACATTTTTATTAAAACGACGGGACGGCCAGGAAATATAAAAAAACGGTACTGTCCCGTTCAAAACGGTACGTATGGTCAGCCTATATATATATATATATATATATATATATAAAATGAACAATGAATAATCAATATTCATTTTTACATAAGAACCAAAATCGCTTAACGCGAGTTTGGATAATAATTTTACTTGTAGCTTCCTATTTTTGTTCGTGTCACAACCCTACGATCTACCATATCTATGGTTTAGTCGTATCCATTTTCCATTTGTTATAGGTTATTATAATTAACTATGATTGTCTTGCATCTCACCCTCGACCCTAGATTATGCATACACATTGCATATAACAGGATTGGAACCCGTAGTTGTACTTCTTAGTCATTAATACCCACTCTTTGTCTCTAATTCGTTCTTGTAAATCTTCCTAATAATGATTTGTACTATACGTACAAATTCAATAACTATGACGTCACATTTTCCCGTCATTAATTTCCCTTCATTATATCTCTAGTATGCCATGTATGAAAATTCTTTATCATCATAATAAAAACTGTACACTCTATAGAAGTCATTATTTGTATGTTATGTAGTATAAATATAACTATTATTCGACCATATCCCCCGCCCCCATACGTCCATATCTTATCTTGACCATTATCGTATGTCAATTTTATTAAATATTCATTTTGCTCGTGAAATGCAAAACTTTTTGCATTCGTTCGAAAACGCTCAAATACGTTCTCGTATTGTTTTTTTCATTATTTTTTTTCAAGTGCGTTCACCCCTCACAAGATATTCATAAATGCTTATGCAAGTGTACGCAATTCGCAAATCAGCATAAATCAAACATCTGAAAACGTGAAACCTTTTGTCGCTCTGATTTCAAATTTATAACATGTTATAACATATTATAACATATTATGTTGTATATAAATCCATACCGTATGTGCCCATGTACTTTGTATTATATTTCTAACATCTTAATTGTCTATTAATATGAAACACTGTAAAAAAACAAAACAAAGTTATAGTAACTGTTTAATTGTAATTAACTGTAATACTTTAATTTAATATAACGTAATGTACTTTAATGAAACTGTAATTAATAATAACTTGTAATGTACTTCATTGAAACTGTAATTAAATGTAATGATTTAATATATACGGTAATGTAAGAATGTACTTTAAATGGAAGTGTAATTAAACAATAAGTGAATATGAATTAATTGGTAATTGTAATCGTAATTGTAATGAACCAAAATTAATACGTACTCAGTCGTGTACTTAATTTGTACTTATGTACTATTACGAAATGATATCGCCTTCAGAAATGAAGATTCGGAAAAAATATACGATTATTTTTTTTTTTATTTTTTTAATTTTTATTTGGAATCTTTCAAACATCTGATCATGTGTTTAAAAGGGGGAAACTTAACCTTCAACTGTCTTCCCCCCATTTAGGTTTATATTATACATGTATTTGTAAAATTACGGCACTTCATTGCGGTACTTCATTACGGCACTTCATTACGAGCCTCCCTTGTTAGCAGCCTCGCTGCGAGGAGGGGGCAGAGGCCCCTTGCCTCCTTAATTTTTTTAGATTCCGGCCTGAGCCATGGTCGAAAGAGGTCGAACCTCTACCCTTGTAAATTCAGAGCACTAACTGTAAATTTTTAAGAAGTAAATTAGAGTAAGAGAACTTTTTATTTTTCCCCTCGAGTTGGGCTATCTTCAGAAGAACTTAGTCAGTTAAGTCGATAAGTTATAAAAGAAAAATCGATAAGTTTAGTACCAAGAGAAAGTATCAGAGTATTATAGCAAGAGAAGAATTAATAATCGTCGACCCATAAAGCGAGAGAAAGAGACAACCCAAGCACCATAGAAGATATTGGCATAACAGTCTGGCGAGTCTGTAGCCAAGAGTTTAACAAGAGGCGACCGAAAAACTAGAATGTTATAGAAGAAATATCCGTTGCTGCCTCCTAACTAGAACCCCCGTCGATCCGAACCACCCAAGGGCCATAGACGGAGGGGTTAACATATATATATTATATAATATATATATATATGAGAGAGAGAAAGTCGAATAGATAAATAGATAACTACTCACTACTCAGTCATAAAAATAAGTAAAATAGTATCATAAAATCAATTATAGGGTACTTACGCTTAACGGGTAATTTGGAATTTGCCAAATTTTATTTATAAACAAATTCCATTCTTCTGTTTTTATTCTGAGCGAAAACATATTCTAAGAAATGAAAGCTATATATTGTAAATAATCCAATTATTATATAATTAACTTCAATCTCACGACAAAAAATAAATGATAACGAATCATTGATAAATGCAATTCGGAAATTAAATTTCGAATTAGCAAACGATACAGCAACACAACTACCACGTCAAACAAACAAATCGGCACTGCTCTGTCCACAGTGCTTTGGATCCTCTTAAACCCGCGATTCTGACTCGCTCTTCGTACGTCCGCCACAGAGGGTTCAAGCGTTTTGAACAAAATCTGGAACTGTTAAGTACGCAGTTCCACAGGAAGGCTGAAGCTACTTTCGTGATTCATTCGTTCGGCATTGAAATAGTTTAAGGAAAAAAGGATATAATCTGATTTAAAAACTCAAAGTTCATTAAAAAAAACAATCAGAGAGGCTATTTTAAATATTTAAATATAAAGATCATAAGATCATGGGGGTGCTGCAGTTCCACAGTGCCTACCTGCGAGCCGCTCCTGATTGAAAGTAAAGCCAGATTTGTCAATCTTGTCTGACTCATGGTCGAGCGAAAGAAATTTTTTATCAATTTCAATTGGGAAAAACTTCTTTCACATGAAGCAATAGACTGTTATAGAAACGGAGACAGTCAAAAAGAATCTCAAACACAGTGACAAGCTTGGCAAAGATTCACAAAAATCCCATTTCACAATAAACTCCAGAAACTGCAATGCTGTCCATTTCTTTGCCTCTTCAACGCTGATTTTGGCAGCTTCCAAATGCCTCCGAAGTCGTCCAATTTCCACACTGATATCTTCATCAGAGAATTCATCGAAAATCTGAGTCAAATTTGGAATACACTTCCGAAGTTTTTCTTCTGTTGCAACAACCAAAGTGTTTGGCTGAATAATAGCGAAGATTGACAGAATTTGATCCATTGCCTTAGAACGAATCTCCAATTCTTGATGAAAGCGATCACGACATTCAAACATAGCTCTTTTTACTTCCTCTGGCAATGTGAGACCAGCATCCTTTGCCATCTCTCCTGGCATCCTTTTTCGGAGCTTTACACTCCCTCTTCTCTCCATAGAAATGTCCATTTCCTCACACTTTGTAGTTGCATAATGAATGGCCCTCTCCACAATTTCATTGTGCTGATCTTCAAGAAACAGTTTTAGAGCTTGGAACTTCACAATACACTTTTCAAGACTGATTTCAACTGTTTGCAAATACTTTTGTGTGAGATTAATTTCTTCCAGGACTTCACACCAGAAAGAAAGGTAACTCAAAAAAGAGAAATCACATACATACAGCAGACAGCAAAGTCTGAGCTGATCCTCTTGTGTCCATATTTTCTTTGGGATCGCACAGTACTTCAAGGGTTGAGGTCAGCTTTTCAAAATTTGCCTTCACTGGTTTCACAGCGTCATAATGAGCACTCCATCTCGTCTGGGAAAGTCTTTTGACTGTCATGCCTACATTCTCCATCAGCACTTCCCATCGATGAGTTGAGACTGAAAAGAAGGAATAGACTCTCCAAGGTTCCAAAAAAAGTCACACATGAAGAAACGCTTCCAAATGAATGCACTCCGCAAAGGTTCAGAGAATGATTTGCACAAGGCACAAACAAAGCCTTCGGATTAATCTCTCTGATCTTTGATTGAACACCACTATGAATCCCAGCCATAGTTGTAGCGTTAGCGTTGTCATATCCTTGACTACGGCACAGATTTATGTCCAGTCCATTTCTCTCCAGATGTCTCAGGATATCCCCTATGAGCTCAGCAGCAGTCTTTCCGGCAATAGGGAAGAAGCCCAAGATCAACTCTCAAGTCATTTGGAACCGGGATTGGCCAAGCAGCGACATCAGAATAAATTGAAAATCTATCCGTCTCCTCTTCTTCATCAGAGTCTTCCTCCTGTTGGTGTGGACTTCTGCTGGCGTCTTCTTCCTCTCCATCAGTTTCACTGTTTTTAGAAGATGAATTGCCATCCTCCAATCCTTGCTCTCTCTCATTTGAATCCTCTTGTGAAGATGCTTCTTGTATTTGCCCTTCAGATTCACCAGGCTGAATATCTTCAGGACTTTCTCCTATTGCACTTGATGTTGAAGGCGTCACATACTTCAAAATTGATCCGGACATTGCCTGAGCCACCTCTTCTCTTGCCCTCTTCATTTTTCTTTGTTGGAATCCACTGGGTCAATTTCACTTCATTGTGGATGTTTTCTGCAAAATTTTAAAATCAAAAGGTATAGAGCATGAACATACGTAACAAGCATGAACTATCATGACTTGAAATACATTAACTGAACAAATTGTCTGTGATTATTATTATTATTATTTATTATTATTATTATTTGGGGGGGGGGGGTAAGTGCAAACACGACTCCTAAAAAAGCAGAAAACTATGAGCATTACTCACAAATAACTAGACCACTGACAAAATGAAAATTAACAGTATATCCAGTAAATAAAGAAGCAAAAAAAATTTATTACAACAGAAAAGCTTCAAACAAGTGGTTCTCAAACTTTTTCCAACCAGATACCCATTGAGTTATCAGATTATTAACCCAGACAAGCAGAGACAATTAATTATCATTATTATTATCATTATTAATTATCATTAATTATCATTTATAAACACTTAAACATCACTATGATACCACATTGTCAAAAATTACTGGACACTGGTATAAGTACCATGATATTGTTATAAACACCAGCACTTTATGCTTTATCATAATTATTTAATGAAACATACCTCATGTGTGTGGAGTCACAGTGTCAAGTGAACAAGGCTTGGAATGTCAGTTGCAGCCAGCTGGCTATGCTCAACAAACTGATGACTAAAATGTCAACAAACGTTCGCTTTTCGATGTAATTTTTATCAAATATTTAATTTTTCGTTTGTAAATTTTGTATTGCCAATAAAAATAAAAATATATTTTATAGTGGAAATTAACATTAAGCTGTTGTAATAGTTCGAACATTTTTAAATTTTTTTTCTTACTTTGACGAATTTTTCATTTGGTTTGAAAACTTGTACTGGTATTTCAACTCTCCCGATGGCACCCCCCTCCTGGCTATCACCCGGGGCGGACCGCCCCCAACGCACCCCCCTTAGTACGCAACTGGGTCACATACAACACATTGAAAACTACATTCAGGACATTAAAAACACATATACGTCAAGACTTAACACGCTTAGGGTACTAACCAGTGGTGTAGTGCTGTGGGAACGAGTGGGAACGGCGTTCCCTTACTTTTTTTGGTAGACGGAACGGCGTTCCCTCACTATTTCAAATAAATCCGAACTTACAAATCTCTAACGTCATGAAATTTTAATTCCCACCCCTAGAAGAAATATGAGAAAGAATCATTAACTGTTTCATTTCTTTTAGCTTCGACTGAGGCAATGCTAGCCTATAAAGATCTGGTGAAACAGTCACCACGGCGTACCAGTTGTTAACTTTTTTTTAGTTAATCATTCCAGTTGTTAGCTATTTTTATTGATCGTACTGGATGTCATATATCTAATGACACTGGAAATACTGCATCTTCAACCTTGGAATATATTCTAATATCCAGTGCATATGACCTCAAAATATCCCTGAAATTGGTCAGATTTCAAAAGATTTCCCGCGGGGCTTACAGTGCCCCCGGACCCCCAGCTGTATGGGCTCGCCATTGTCCCCCCCCGCATCTGAGTAACACTTTCAAAATGCGTTCCCTCACTTCTTTATTTAGCACTACACCACTGGTACTAACAGGCACAAACTTTGGACACCAGCAGGAAACAACATCACTCATATACAAACAATATATTCGCTCAGTCATGGACTATGCTAGCCCATGCTGGGCACCCATTATCTCAAACACACGCATAAACACCTTACAGACAACACAAAACAACGCACTTCGTATCATTACAGGATGTACTCAAACAAAGGGGCTAGTTCGGGTTTGGCCTCGGTCACTAGCGGGGTTCTTCAGGGTTCCGTTTTGGGGCCACTGTTGTTTATCATTTACCGAAATGATATCGACGGTGACATCGTCAGTAGGATCGCCAAATTCGCTGATGACACCAAGCTTGGGGCCAATGTTGGAACGCCCGAGGCGATCGAGGAACTGCGTGCGGACCTACGTAAGATAGGAGAGTGGTCCGCAAAATGGCAAATGCCGTTTAACTTGGGTAAATGCAAGGTGATGCACATTGGCTACGCCAATTCCAATTCGGACTACTCGATGTTGGGGAGTAATATCGAGGCCACTGATTTGGAAAAGGACTTGGGTGTGCTAATTAGCAGCCACCTTAAGTTTATCAAACAGTGCATAGAGGTGGAAAAGAAAGCCCAGAAGTTGTTGGGTTATATGAGGAGGCAATTTCGATTTCGAACAAGGAGATTGTGCTCTCTCTGTACAATTCTCTGGTTCGGCCGCACCTGGAGTATGCTGTGCAGTTCTGGTCGCCCACCCTCAGGAAAGATATTGACAGGCTGGAGCGAGTCCAGGCGAGGGCCACAAAGTTAATCCCTTCCGTTAGGCATATGGGCTACAATCGACGCTTACGCGCCCTGAATTTGTTTTCGCTGGAAACTCGGAGGCTGCGAGGTCAACTCATTGAGGTTTTCAAGTTCTTACGCGGGTTCAACAATGTCGATTTTAGAAGCATGTTTAGTTTAAATGATAACCCAACTCGCAACAATGGTTGGAAGTTGGATTTGAAACGGTTTAGGACTAGTGTGTGTGGGAATTACTTTACGTATAAGATCTGTGACACGTGGAACAAGCTACCTTCAGAAGTTGTGAACAGTTCTTCTGTGGATCTGTTCAAGAAAAGGTTAGATTTGAGGGTGTATGAATTTTTCCCTGGCACCCGTTGCCATTGGTACCTCCTCGGTATGGGCCGCAAGGCCTTTTAGGTACTACTTTTCCTTGTAACACAAATAGAACACCTGCACACAGAAACAAAAATACTGAAAGTTAGGGAACATTTAGACATGAGGGGAACACAATTCATGTCAGCAGCGACAACTAACCCACAACACCCTTGTCACTACATGTACAATCGGAGCACCGACAATTCAGCGCAGGACAATTCAGCGCCGACAATTCAGCGCCGACAATTCAGCGCAAAGACAATTCAGCGCAAGACAATTCAGCGCCGACAATTCAGCGCAAGTCAGTACAGTTAAAAGTTTAGTTAAAAATAATAAAAATAAATCGCAATAAATAAAAAAGAGAAAAATTTGTATATTTATATATATGCTAAATTGGGTCTGTATCGAAGGAGTGACATTTCAAAGGAGTGACATAACAAAGGAGTGACATAAATACCGTAACGAAAGAGTGACATAACGAAGGAGTGACAAATCGGAGATAAAATTCAAAGGAGTATAATTATTAAAATTTTATTTAAAAAAACAAAATTTGTTAGAATTGTTAAAATTAAGATTTTATTTAAAAAACTAGAAACCTAACCTAACCTAACCTAACCTAACCTAACAGTTGCAAGCCTCTCTTCCCTCTGGATTTGTTCTTTCTTCTTCTTTGTTGGTATTTTCGCGCTGAATTGTCTTGCGCTGAATTGTCTTTGAGCTGAATTGTCTTGCACTGAATTGTCGGCGCTGAATTGTCGGCGCTGAATTGTCCTGCGCTGAATTGTCGGGTCACGGTACAATCATGCACCAACACCTCGCACCATTAAGGTAACACCAGAGAGACATTATAACCAAATACTCCATTCCATACCACGCCCCACAGACATCACACAGTACAGAAAACATATATATATACAGGGTGGGCCGTAAGTTTCCATACATAGGAAAATTTAAACGTTTGTTTTTATGTTTCAGATACCCTAAGAATATGCGTTTGACGAAAGAGCAACGAATTGAAATCATACTGATGGCTGGGTCGGGAAGCAGTCGCATGGTTGCAATGAACTTTAACAGACAACATGGAACGAACATCACACACGACACTGTGGCAAAACTTATTAACAAGTTTCAGAAAACTGGAAATGTTGCAGATCAACCGCGAAGTGGTCCAAGACGTACAGCCACCGATGAAGACACAACAGCTACGATACTTACAGCGCTTACACGGAGTCCCAGAAAAAGTACACGACGGTTGTCTGCAGAAAGTGGTGTCAGCAGATCGAGTATCAGGCGCATTTTGAAAGCAAACAAATGGCATCCATACAAATTGCATATGGCACAGCATTTGAGTGAAGACGACCCGGATAGACGGATGGAATTCTGTGAATGGGCATTAACCAAAGTGAACGAGGATGCAAACTTTTCAACTAAGATCTTGTTTACTGATGAAGCAAATTTTTACGTCAATGGAGAGGTTAATCGGCAAACATACGTTATTGGAGTAATGCTAACCCTAACTGGCTGAGTCCGACGAAGATGCAAGGTGCCGGTAAAGTGATGGTGTGGGCCGGGATATGGGGTGACAGAATTATTGGACCAATATTTGTCAGTGGAAATCTTAATGCCGAAAGGTATCTTAACATGTTGCAAGAAGAGATTTTCCCATCCCTGCTAAACGAGGAAGGCAACTTCCCAGTTTACTTCCAGCAAGATGGAGCTCCACCTCATTATGGTCTTCACGTGCGTCGGTATTTGGATCAGCAGTTTCCGGATGCTTGGATTGGTCGGCGTGGTCCTGTGGAGTGGCCTCCCAGATCCCCAGATCTCACCCCCCTTGATTTCTATCTTTGGGGGCACTTGAAGGCCATGGTGTATCAGGAAAAGATACGAGACATAAATCATCTAAAGGAACGTATCACCAACGCCATTACAAGCATAACGTCAACTGTGCTAATGCGTGTTCATCAACAGTGGGGAACACGTATTGAAATGTGTTTTCAAAACAATGGCAACCATGTAGAGCATATTATATAAATAAAAATGGTTGTCCATAAATTTTTTTTTATTTTTCCTATGTATGGAAACTTACGGCTCACCCTGTATATATATATATATATATATATATATATATATATACACACACACCTAACCCACAAAGCACTGACATGACTAGGTCCGAATGCGGTCTTAAGTGCGAAGCCGCCACCCATTGACAGGTCAGAGACCAGCCTGAGCAGATCGGATCGAGTTAACTTAGCACGATTCCGATGTGGACATCACCCCAACTTACAGACATATAAACACAGACTAGACAACTCCACAGACGACACCCGTCACCTGTGCCAGGACACACCACAAACAATTGAACACATTATGACAGACTGTACCGCTCTAGCACAACAACGAACACAACACAACATCACTAGTGCGCTGAACCTCTGGTCCACTCCGGAGAGGGCGATCGGTTACCCGCGTGCCGCCGGCTTGCTCGATCAGGTTGGGCTGATCGGCTAACCAACAACAACAACCTACCAACCTATTTTTCCTGAAAGAATGAACAGCTGGGTAAACTATGCACCGTCTGCTTTCGCCGGGAATCGAACCCGGAGACGATGGATTCGTAGTCAGCGATGCCAACCACTATACCACCGAAGTGCATATATATCGTCGTTTATATCTTGAAAGGCATTAGCTCGTAAAAAGTCAATTGTTCAGGAAACAAGGAAAACTGTTTTGTTGCTCTATATATTTATATATTTTTTTTCAAATTCGTCTCAATACTAAAAATGCTTTCTGATTGGAGGAGAGCTACGCCCTTTTGAGGCAAGGTGCAGAACACGAAAACGAACCAGTCTTTCGATAAAAACGTTTTTTTATTTTTGAGCTAGGGCCTTTCAAGATATAAACGACGATATACTGTGTATATATATGTGCGTGTGCGTGCGTGTGTGTTTGTGCGCGAGTACACACACACACACACACACACACACACACACACACACATGCAGGTGTTTACCAGTCATCGTGGCCAGTACATTCCTGTTTAAAACTGTTTGAGCTGACTTTTATTTCTGTATGGTCTGTTTATTTGGCCAAATCGATGCTTATACCAGCTTGCAGTCAAATCATCCTTTTCAACAATTTCAGTCATTCCCACCAGCTTTACGTGGCTTTATTGGCTTTAATTCTCTCTCATTTTGTCTTTCTGTTTGTAGACGCGGGTGATGAAGGTTGTGTTTTTCTGTTATTTCTTTGTAAATAATATATATCTTTATATGAAAAAGTATATACATATATCGTTTATTTTAAACTCGCCTTCTGTTTACACGAAATAAATATATCTTCTCTTATTTCTTCCTAACTTTTATTTTGTATTAAAATCTAAGTTATTTTGGAGTAATATATATTTTGGTAATTTCTCTTTTATTCTTAATTATCATAAAAGCATTTATGGACGAGACATAGGCGTTGTCTGGGAGGCTTAGGTACGTTGACGGGAGTGAGGAGTGTTGGTTGTCTTCTGAACCTGACACTTTATTCATATTACTTCATAATATATATATATATATATATACAGGGTGGGCCGAAAGTCTGGATCCATAGGAAAATATTTATTTTAATACATAAATTACAACAAATGGTAAATACTTAAAATGAATATTAACTTTAACTCGTAAATGCGTATCCGTGATACTGTACAGTGGTTCGTACTCCAGTATAAACAACAAATTATAACAAATGCTCAAATTGGCGGCCTCTGACATCGAGACACTGAGGGATGGAATTTATGATTTTTAATAATTCTTCGAATTGACGTTCTCGAGATGCGTGTTTCATTTGATAATCTTCTTGTTGACTTTACTGGACTATTCGTTAAAGTTTCACATACTATTGCAGAGGTATTTTCATCAGTTGCAGTTTTTGGACGACCAGAACGCCGTCGATCATGTACACTTCCTGTTTCTTTGAAACGTTTAAGCAACTTGCCAACAGTCGCATGTGTTACTGGATGCTTATCAGGATGATTTCTATTGAATTCGGTAGCAACTTCTCTGTGTGTAGCGAGCGCCCTGTCTTGCGTACATGAGCACAAGTTCTACCCGGTCTTCTGTTGTTAGATTCGAAGCCATTTCTGGGCTGAAATAAAAAAAGTATTTGAGTATTTATACTGGAGTATGAACTACTGTACAGTATCACGGATACGCATTTACGAGTTAAAGTTGATATTCATTTTAAGTATTTACCATTTGTTGTAATTTATGTATTAAAATAAATATTTTCCTATGGATCCAGACTTTCGGCCCACCCTGTATATATATATATATATATATATATATATATATATATATATATACATAGTCGATTCCAGTTAATGGGGCCGCCGGTTAACTTTGGGCAGTCGGATCATTGGGCCAAATTTCTAAAAACAAAAACGAATAATTGAATTGTCGTACTATTAAATCCGCTTATTAAAGACAGTGAAGCTGGTTTATTGGTCCGCATTGTGACGTCAGTTGTGACGCTACACACACACACACACATTATTACCCAATTTGTTAATAGTGAAGACGATTGGTTGATGGTGGCGTTGTATGGATGATGTATACAGTGTGCGCTCTTACCTTATTTGGTAATGCAATGTGAATTAGGCTCATAACTGGCTGAACAGTATCATTGTGATTCAAGATGTCACGGCGACAAGACATTTCACTTTCTCAAAAAATTTATTTGTTGGATGAGATCAAATCCCTGCCGGCAAACAGCAGTCAAAGTCAGTTGGCAGAAATAACTGGCGTGCCGAAATCAACCATTGGTCCTGTCCTTCAGTGCTACTGTTTTGTTGTGTGGAGAAGAATGTAAACACTAATCGACAGGGAAGTACTCGGAGGTGGATATTAGGCAGGAGACAGTGAGTGCTGGAACTCCCGTTTCTCCTGTCATTGTCTTCCTTAGCTGATCTTTTTTCGCGTCTCATCTACCCTGTGAGCAGTCCAGCATGCTCTCAAACACACACTTCTCCCCCTATTTCTCACTTACACACTCCACAACCTTTTCAAAATTTCAATTAAAAAAAAAGAAATGGCATCATTGGCCTTGGAGACCTTGTTTTTGGCTCTGTTTGTCTTCTGTGGATGGATTACTTTCGCGGGCGCTCGCCCTTAGCCCCCTTCTTACGACATAAAAAAAAAAGATTATGACGATCGTCACGAGAGTATTATAGAGCAAGGTAGCAGCAAATCGTCTTCAAAGAGATCTAGATGCAGACAGCGACGATGACGACGAACCTGAGCCTCGAAAAATAACGCATGCAGAGGCTAAAGCGCGCATAAGTGCCTTACAAACGTATATGCAAGAAGGAATGACAGGGTATCCTCGATCTGCTTTAGATTCATTTAGTGATTTTGTTTGTTTCACAATCAGTAAAGTCTTTGAAACAATCCACTTTAGATAATATTTTCTCGCAATAAATAGGCCCTATGTGCGCGATTCATTTTCATGATCCTTTGTACTATGTATATACATACCATCCCTCAATAAAAACAGTGTTTTTATTAAATAAATGTTTATCTTTTATAGTTCTATTTTTTTCCCCGATAGCAGACAGGTTCGTTTAACTGGGCCCAGGGCCGGATCTAAACCTCAAATTTGATTCGACCGATGCAATTTTTCAGGTTAGCCATTTCAGTACATATCTTCAACTTTTTGTTTACGTATTCATAATATATATATATATATATATATATATATATATATCGTAAAGAACGACGCTTGTATAGGAGATATTCCGCGCAAGACGAGAGAGAGAGAGAACGAAACAAATGAAAAAATGAGGTAACCACCCGGGAATCGAACCCGGGATCTTCAGATTGCCGGTCAAATGCGATACCATTACACCATGGGCCTCACTCTTCCAAATGCCGTAATTCTTCTACATGGCCCATGGTGTAATGGTATCGCATCTGACCGGCAATCGGAAGATCCCGGGTTCGATTCCCGGGTGGTTACCTCATTTTTTCATTTGTTTCGTTCTCTCTCTCTCGTCTTGCGCGGAATATCTCCTATACAAGCGTCGTTCTTTACGTTATTTATACTGCGTGTTCTTTGCAGTTGAATATATATATATATATATAATATATATATATATATATATATATAATAGTAAGATGAAAGTAGGGAGCAACCTTAAACAACAAAAGAAACGCCAACACACACATACAAAAAGATCAAACGTATATAGCAAGATAATTACATGAGCTCAGATTATCGACTGGTTAGTTACTTGACCTATGCATATGATGCACAAATTTTTTTGACCGATGCAAGTGCATCAGTTACATCTGTTTGGATCCGGCCCTGGGGCCAGCCACTTTATTATAATGGAACAAAACACATTAGTGATGTAGCGGTTGTGGAGCTTACAAATAGAGCTCCGTGCGGTTGCGGTTATGTGCCCTATAACAGCATTCCTCAACCTTTTTTGTACTGCGGACCGCTTATCAAAATCTTGATATTTTTGGAGCCCCCTCCCCAAAAATTATCTTTTGCATTATGATTAAGTAACATAGACAAACTGAGGCATCCAGATTAGTATGGTTTTTTCAGTCTACAATATAATGACTATAATGACTATATATCCCAATTTTTCCTGAACACCTTCTGTGACATGTAAGCGGAAAAAAATTTTGCTTTGTACCTTGGATCCAAATAGATAGCCAAAGAATACATGTCATTTGCTTCTAGGCCATCAAATCTTGCTAGCTCTGTGCGCATTATCTCCTTCATTGTTTTTATTCCACGATCAGCTTCAGAATCACCACTTCGAGGTTGCAGCACATTTTTCAAGGAAAAGACGAGGGGAATAACCTCAGATATGGAAGGGGTGGAACTACTCAATCTTTTTGTGATATCATCGAATGGTTCCAGCACAACCACACAGTTTGACAAGCGAGTGAAGTCGACGTTAGTGAGTTGTTGCATTTTGGAGTTAGTCTTTAGCAGCGCTATATAGACTCAGTGGTTCCTTCAACTTCAGTGTTATCTGCATCATGTGATAAGTGCTGTTCCACCGTGTGGCAACATCATGAATAACTGTAAGTTTAGGTTGATCTAAGGCTTCTAAGCGTTTCTGAGTTTTTTTTAACTCATCCTGCGCCATCGTAGAATGATTGAAATGAGTAGCGATGGATCGAGGTTTAGCTAACAAGTCACCGAGAGATTTTTGTGAGGATAATCCACTTTTGATTACAAATTGCAGTTTATGAACAGTGCAATCAATATTATGGACGCCAGTGAGAAACAAAGCTTTTATCATGTTTGCTCCTGAGTCGCGCATTACACAATGGATGCATGAATGGGCAATATCCCACTTCTGAAGCATCTATTCAAATTTTTCTGACAAGTATTCTCCACTGTGGCGATCTTCAAGTGGCATTACGCTGAGCACCAAATTGGTTCTCTTGAAGTTTTGATTCACTGCATGGCATGTCAAAAAGAGTAAAGACACTCCAGCAGACGCGTCTGACCATGCATCCGTTGTCGATGATACTTTCGAATCTTTTAGAGGCTCAAGAATTTTGAGCACTTTCTTTGAAACAAAGTCATAGATATCGTTGCACACAAGATCAGTGTAGAACTGACGCTGTTTCTCTTTATACTGTGGAGCTGTTTCCGCCATGAGTCTCATGAAACCTAAGTCCTCAACGTGGCTGAATGGCAAGTCATCCATTATTATCATTTCGGCTATGCGATAGTCCAGTGATTTTGGTTTGGAATGATTCGCATCCCAAATTTTGACTTTTTCGAAGCAACTTTCAATCGTCTGATTCTTTTCTTTCACTGCACACTTCATTTCCTGTAGGGGTGTAAGAGACACTTTTGATTCCTTTTTCTTCTTTGACTCTTCATTAGCTTCATTTTTACTAGATATCACTTTATTATATTCCTTCTTGTGCATTGAACGCAGATGGTTTTATTTTAAGTTAGTGGTACTCCTTCCTTTTCGTGAATAGTTCTTATTACATATGATACACTTCCATACATCGTTTGACACTCTTGAGTACTTCCACACTGCACTCGTAGATCGCTCCATGATGGTTGCACCACAGTCTAACACTTTACTAATGGGTTGAAGCACGTAACGTCACAAAGGTAGCGACGGAGAGCTACCGCAACACAACCACCCTCACTCGTGACTCAGGGCCGGATTACTAGTAGGCCTGGTAGGCTAATCGTAAAAGTGGCCTGTCATGTCTAGGCTCACGCTAATATCTGCCTAGACACTCAGGTTTGGTAATTCTACAAAATAACCTATGATATGTACACTCAGTATTGGCAGCTACAACACTTGTTCACAACATAATATTGTTCAAGAAAAGACAATGAAACGAACAAATTTACTACTGTAGTCTGTACATGTGAGACAAAACCTTTGGATATACTTTGGTTCAAAAGATTATATAAAACATAATGACTCCAGGTTCTCCAGAGTCAGGCGGAGCTTCTGGTTCGGTCTGTTTCTCAGGTTCGGCGGCCTGTTCTGGTTTTGCGTTTCCCCTCAACTTTGGAAAAAGTGTCCTGGTACATTCGTGGCCTGGTAGGCTATAACCTACTTCAGCCTATTGGTTAATCCGGCCCTGTCGTGACTGAACAGATACTGACGCTGGTGCTTTAGTTTAGTTTGTAACTTGGTAGTGAAGGTTGCCTAATTTCTAATAAAAAAAAATGAGTGTTTTTTATTTTTTTTATCAACAGTAATTATACATCATCACTGCTGTATTAAATATAATTAAAATAATGCTTTTTTAGCCACCTAGCGTTGATAAATGTAAGTTATTACATAATGCATCTATCCATCCAGTCCAAGTAGCAATTCCAGACATGTCGCAACTAGGGCGTAGCAAACTTACTTTTTTGCACCCTTGAGTGAAGGCATGAGGCGTGACAAGAACAGCATTTGGCGACGCTTATAGCATTTATAGCCATTACACTAGCATTTATAGCATTTGGTTGCCCTAGTAAGAAGATATCCTCAAACAACCGCAATAACCACATATTAGTTGCGGACAAACTAATATATATATATATATATATATATATGTAAAGAACGACGCTTGTGTAGAAGAGCGTTCCGCACAAGATGAGGAGGGAGAACGAACAAATGAAAAATGAGGTACCACCCTGGAATCGAACCCGGGATCATCCGATTGCCGGTCAGATATGCTATCCACTACAGTGCCTACACCATGGACCTCGATCAATCAGAAGTCGTAATTCTCCTACATACGAGCAGAAACCAATGCCCTGAGGGGGCACCTTCGCATGCCGTACATATATACAGTTTAACTGCAAACAACACACAGTATAATTAATGTAAAGAACGAGGCTTGTGTAGAAGAGCGTTCCGCACAAGATGAAGGTGCCCCCTCAGGGCATTGGTTTCTGCTCGTATGTAGGAGAATTACGACTTCTGGTTGATCGAGGTCCATGGTGTAGTGGATAGCATATCTGACCGGCAATCGGATGATCCCGGGTTCGATTCCCGGGTGGTACCTCATTTTTCATTTGTTCGTTCTCCCTCCTCATCTTGTGCGGAACGCTCTTCTACACAAGCGTCGTTCTTTACATTAATTATACTGTGTGTTGTTTGCAGTTAAAATGTATATATATACATATATATATACCTTTCAACCTTTCAAATGTTCTGTGCGATGATTCCTCATTTCTCGAAGTTCAAGCTTGTCGCCCCTCCTCCTCAGTTATATATATTACATATATATATATATATATATATATATATATATATATTATATATACATATATATTATATAATATATATATACACAGGGTGTTCCAAAAGTTTCTATCTATTTTGCTGAAATAATAGTATTTTAGGATAAAAATGTACAGTAGTAACAATTAGATGTATATTTATTTATCAAGCTTAGTTGTAAGATTCGATGTGAGCATCATCAGTGTCTCTGCAAAACTCAACCCTGTCCACTGCATTGCGGAACACATTCTCAAACATCTCTGGGGTTATTTTAGCGACTTCCGCGAAAATGCGGGTTCGCAGATCCTTCAGGTCTATAACTCTTGTTTTGTAACCTCAGACTTTATAAAGCCCCACGCAAAGAAGTCTAATGGTGTTAAATCCCGAGATCGTGCTGCCCAGGGCCTGTTTCCACCACGTCGAATCCAGCTATTTGATAAGAGCTCATCAAGGTACGCCCGAACGATATTTGCATAGTGACATGGAGCTCCATCTTGTTGAAAGACAACAGTGTCGAGAATGCCATCTGAACGAAGCTGGGGTTCAAGAAACTGGTGAAGCATGTCAAGATAAATTGGCCCTTACCGTAGCTTCTGCAAAGAAAAAAGGTCCGTAAATTTTCGATCTTGTCATACCCAACCAGACATTAACTTTAGGAAAATCCCTCTCAGTTGGTTTTTTACTAGCCCAGATATAGCAATTATGTCGATTAACCTTTCCGCATGTGTGGAATGTCGCCTCATCGCTGAAGAAAATGTTGTTTAATAAATTTTCGGTATGAATTTTTTCAGTCAATTTGGGCACATGGTGGCTCGTCTTAGATAATCCTCTAATATGGTAACTTTTCTTTTTTAATGTTGATTTTAAAATCCTTAGAACAGTCGTTTTTGGTATGCTCAGTCTACGTGATATTGTACGAGCTGACATGCTAGGATTTGTTTCAAAGGCATCTCTTACCAATTCGACATTTTCTTGAGAGGTACCTGGACCTTCAGATTTTGCCTCATCATGAACAGATCCTGTTCTTTTAAATTTATTTACCAACTCGCGAATTGCTTTGTCTGTAGGTCCTGGTTTGTGAAATCTTCTTTCGAATTTTTCTCAAATTTCTGTGCACGTCTTCCCTTAGATACGTAGTGTTACTACCATCACACGTTCTTGTATATCCATCATCACCTATGGTCTATAGAAAATAAAATAGAAATATAATTATTTCAGCAAAATAGATAGGGATTTTTGGACCACCCTATATATATATATATATATATATATATATATATATATATATATATATATATATATATATATATTATATATATATATATATATATATATATATATATATAACTGAATTTAAACACGAATGGTTCCTTTGGAAGATTAAAGGATCTGAAAGGGATTAAAAAGTTAATTTTTGAGTGGCACACTTTACTTCCCTGCCCTCAGTATCAGTATCACACCTCTCCTCCTCCCCCGTTACTACTGACCGTTCTATATGTAATCTAAAAGATCCTCTTCATTCTATTTCTTAGATATTTTCAATAAAGGGATAAAAAAGCAGGGAACGAGAAATACATTTTACTTTTTTCTGGAAAGAGGTGCCTCTAGAATACTTAGTCAGTGTATTTGGTACTACTCAGTTCCAGTAGCGCCCACAGGATTTTCTGACTACGGGGGCACTTCCACTACATTATATATATATATATATATATAATATATATATATATATACGCCTCGGTGGTGTAGTGGTTAGCGTCGCTGACTACGAATCCATCGGCCCCGGGATGGAGACCCAGTGACGGCAGGCGGCGAACAGCAAAACCCAGTTGTTCATCCTTTCACATAATAAGGAAAGTGGTTGGTAGATAAATGGGTACCCTTGGTAGCCTAGTGGTTGAAACGCTGGGCTGCTGGTGGGGCGTGGTTTGGATTCCACGTTAAACTGGAGGTCTAAGGTGGAATGAAAAGCTTGACCTTCGTCAGAATGAACAATTCGGGCGGAAGCAAACCTAAGGGATATATGCTAATATCAAAGGTATATATCTAATATAATATTGGGAATTTATAGAGTATATTTAAGATAATACCTTACTGTATAAGTAATCTCGAGTATTTATACTGTTATAAGTTAAACAAAAGCAATGAAAGCACACTAACACATAGATAACAATTTGATATAAAAGAATAATGTCAGCTATTGCATGTAAATATAAAGTTGTTTCACCAGTGTAAAAAATTCCGAGAAAAAAATAAAAAATTTGTGGGTAAATAATATAATTTGATGTCGTTTACTTTATATGTATCTATAATTGCAAAAATGCATAAATTTTAGATTCAGATAAGACTATATAGTACATTCAACTGTATAAATATCATTGGATGGTATCATTACCATATATTTTGGGTAGATTTTCCGTGTTGCTTTATAATTTTGGTAGATTCTTATATTTTATCAAAGAATTAGAATTTCTGATTTTTCGTATCAACTCGTAATTTCGGTAAAAATAAAAAAATAAAAATTTCGATAATGATAACTGATTTTTATTTCTGTGCATTTCATGTATATATCTGCTTATAGGAAAAAGTTTCAAACTAGTACATATAATAGCAATCTTTATATACATATTATGAACGACAGGGGAGGCAAGTGTCCAAGTGCCCCCCCTTGCGGGCGCTACTACCCAATTCTAGAACTTGTGACATGGCATAAGTCTGTTTCTAAGTCAGTTTCAACTATTTGGGTATTTTTAACATTTTTACTATTTTAATTTTTCGGTGTTTGTACTTGTTTTTTGTGTGCATTATTTACATATGTAAAATTTAATCTTTTACACTATTTTATTTCATGTTTATACATTTAAATTTTTAAATACTTTCGACAAATGATCATTAATTAAAGTAGACTTTTATAAATAAACTCTCCTTTGTACTTCATTCTCATTTTTCATTCTTTCATTATTTGAGATGTAAGAAACTTTTTGAATTAATTCATTAATGGCTGTTTCACATAAAAATGATTAAAATTTAGGTGGTTTTCATTTTTGTTTCATTTTTTTTTCAAAGTTAGAGATCAGTGGAAATTTTACATTTTTTAATAAATTATTGTTTGAGAGAGAGAGAGAGAGAGAGAGAGAGAGAGAGAGAAGGGAGACAGAGAGAGGTTAGTAACCGTAGGCTTCTAAAATGCATAAGCAGATTGCGAAGTTCGGATATGGGTTTACAATTAGGATGTATCTCCCCGTTTGTTGACCCTTTACACTGAATCTGTCACCAGCGCGAGGTATAGCAACAAGATCACTTGAGAAAACTGGATCTGAAGTTGTCCCTGTGTCTCCAACCTAAATGAAAAAAATAATATTTTCAGTAATACGTTTGCTGGGAAGCGTAATTTAATAAAAAAAGAGGATTAGGAAACTTCGAGATATTTTCTTTGAAGATATTTTGACGAAATATCTTTAAAAGTTCAAGTTGTCACTTTCAAATTTGATACAACTTTAATTCCGTTTTCTGGCGTTTTTTTATTTTTGTTGCTTAGCCCCTTTTTCCTAGGAAGGTCTCAATTCCAACAAGCGGAAAAAGAATAGACCGAAGCTAACGCAAATGATGCTTTGTGGAAACTGTTATAATAAATACGTTGTTTTTATTACAGTGTTTCTTAGAAATAATTTCAAATATACCATTCTACTTTGAAGTATTTTTTTATTTTTTATTTTGAGAATATACCCGAAACAAAAATTATAGCTAACCACTAGTGCACTCTTTTACACTTTTATTCTAAAAAGTGAACTAACAGTTTTTTGTCAAAAGATAAAATTATGGTCCAGCTATCTCGACTATTCTGGGTAATGGACTCTGTCCAAGGGAAAAAAGTCGTTTCCCAAACTATACTACAACATTAAAAAAAAAAAAAAGTGGTTGTAACATGTCAAAATAAAGTAGGCCTGCTTCAATTGACTACTTGGTGCTGGTTAAGTGTGCGGTCTACCTAGCTTTTAGTTAGCCTTATAAGGCTAACTAATGAAACTATCACGACTTAACCTAACCAATCGTCAAGGGCGTACAGTTGACCTAACGATTGGTTAGGTTAAGTCCTGATATTTTCGTTAGTTAGCCTTATAAGGCTAACTAAAAGCTAGGTAGACCGCACACTTAACCAGCACCGACTACTTTAAGGTAAGACTGAGTAGGACTGCAGGGGCCCCCTAACCTTTGTTTTAGTTTAACTTACGCTATAAATTAAGGTTGCTCCTTCAGAGCTTAGCCGATTTAGGCTGGGGTTCCGAACCCTCTTAGAAAAAAATAACCTATAGAGTTTATGAACATTTCTACAATACTCGCATAAACTGTAATTTCAGTAAAGTCATTGGACGCATCCTTTGGAGTCGTGAAGATCATTTCGGTGATCGTGTAGGACTGATCCATAGTGATTAAAACATCTTGATAATTCACCCCAGCACCAGAGCACCAGCAGTCATCAGTTATTTCCTGACAGCCAACACCTCGAGTCTGTAATTCATTATAAAAACTCAGTTCGTTTTAAGATGTTTGAATTTATAATTATATGATTTCTTTTCTAATGAAGTTTGGGAAATAAATCCTTATTTGTGTTGTACACGAAGTCAAAGATTAAATGAAAAAGCTTTTTTAAAGTGATTTGTTAATTAATAGGTTTTTGAGTAAATAATTGAGGTTATAAAATGTCACTCGACTGAAAAATGCATATTTTGAATGTTACAAATATTGTCTAAATTATGTAGGTTTATCGAACCTCACTATAATTGTAACTATGAAAAACAGACATATCTACAGTATTATACTGCAATCGGAACTATGTACACCCATTTGGTCGACGTGACATTCTACCGACATTCTAACCTAACCTAACTTAAAATAACTTGCCGAGTAGATGTCACTTTGAGAGAATGAGTTAACCCGGTACAGTCCTGGTCGAATGAAGAAGAAAATCGTCAAAGGAATCTGGGTCTAGACGTTTCTTTATTTTTAATTAACCATGAGGAAATAAGAAACCCAAAATCGTTTAACATTTTTTGTTTCTGTGAAAGCTTAACATTAGTTTTAAAGTCTACAATGATTCTTTATTACTGTCCAAGCAATAAAAATAATTGTCCATTAACATTTAAAACCAAAACATTTAGGAACGTTTATAGCTAATTCGTCAAGGGAGAGGGGAAATTGTTGGCACTTATTGAGATGATCATGCTAAATTTTCAACCTATCTTGCATTCGTTAGGTTAAGTTATGTTCGATTATGTTACGCAGGTTAGGTAGGGTTAAGTTAATTTGAATTAGATGAAAACGAACGCCAAAACTATATCGGTGTCGGTTTCTGTAAATGTAGAGAGATGTCTGCTAAATTAATCAATATGGCCCCACACTTGCAGTCTAAAAGAAAAAATGAGAAAAAGGGGATAAAATGGCATGAGAGAGGATCACTTCCCACTCAATGTCATGCTCATTTCATTCTCAAATTGATTCATTTCTATTTCATGCTAACCTCATTCTCATCCACGGATTTGTTACCTCGGTTCAGGTTAGGCTGCATTAGTTAGGTTAAGGATAGGTTAGGTAAGTGTTAGGCTGGGTTAGGTTAGGTCAAGTTCGATTAGATTAGGAAATATTAGCCATTCTCATTTCGCGTATTTGCTGTGAATGAGAATAATATTGAATGGGAAGTAATCGAAGAAAGGACTGATAGCTAGAAGAAAATTTAAAAATTATAACACATGACTCTAAAGAAATGTAGACTAAATACGTAAACAGAGTTATGCACAGCAAGCTTCGACTTCATTAATGACCTACATACAGAAATAAACAACAAATTTGAAAAATTTCAGGAAACACTATGATGAGCCGTTTTTAATGAATCTTGCCCATCATTGACAAAAATATTTCTGTTAAAATAAACAACTGCTGGTTGACTCCAGGTTTAAAAAACTCCATTAAACAAAAAAATATACAAAATTGTGAAAAAAGGCTAACCCTCAAAAGAAATATATACTCACTATCGCTAAAACTTAACTCATTAATAATTATAATCAAAACAAAAGCTAATTACTATAAGTATAAATTTGAAGAATATAATGGGACGATTCCAGACAATATTGGAACTTCATTAACAAAGCGATTAATCACAATAGTAAAACCCCTCTACACCCAAAAAACTAGTAATTAATAATGAACCCATTACAGACAAAACAAATATTTTAAATTCTTCCAACGAAGTTTTCATTGAATGGGAGCCAAACTCGCGTCAAATATGCCACCCACAGCGCCCAAATATCCCACCCACGGCGCCGTCCTTCGATAAGTACCAAGGTCTTCCCTATTGTTACCTACTACGACATACGATTTAATAACAGTCATAAAACAATTGAAAAACAAAAAATGTACCTCGACACAATCCCAAACAAAAGTGATAAAAAGTACACGAGTGTACGTAATTGCGTCCCATCTCTCAAAGCTCATTAATCTCGCCATTTAAAATGGTATCTTCCCAGACTGTCTTAAAAAAAGGCTAGACTATGCCCTATTTTTAAATCAGGAGCTAAAGCTTCCTTCTCGAATTACAGACCAAGCTCTCTCCTTCCAACCATCAGTAATATACGAGATATAATATATACCTTTCAACCTTTTAAATGTTCCGCGCAATGATTCCTCATTTCACGAGGGTCAAGCTTGTTGCCCCTCCTCTCGAGTTGGCCTGGTGAAGTAGAGAGTTGGTTTCTTGTACTCTTCACCTCACATAGCCAGGTACTCCTGGCTCATTGGGGATTGTTCTGAGCCAGGCTTCTAATCTTCTTTTGAAAATGGCCACCGCAACACCACTCGTGTTCCTTAGTTCATTGGGCAGCTGATTAAAAAGTCTTGGTCCTCTCACCACAAAACTTTTTTCTTTCAGGGTTAAGGATGTTCTAGCCTTTAATTTGGGAACACGACACAATCTTCCTTTTCTACTTTCCACTGTTGTTTGGGGGATTATAGGGTTCAGAGTAAGATTAGGGGCTAGTTTCTCCATTATTTTTTCAATTGTAAATAATGGTGTATCTCTCTCTTCTCCTTTCCAGTGAATATAGATTTAATTCGCATAACCTTTCCCAGTAATTTAGTTTTTTGTACCCATTGATCTTGGCTGTGAAGCTTCTATGAATCCCTTCTAGCTGTCAATATCTTCTTTTTCATATGGGCATGTTAGGACCGAGCAGTATTTCAGTTTGGGTATGATCAGTGTTTTCAATAGGGGAATCATTATATTCCTATCCCTTCGTTTAAAGGTTCTCAGTATCTGCTCACTTAGTCTCTTTGCTCTGTTTACTGCTATCTTATTTTGTGTTTCAAATTTTGCATCATCTGTCATTACAACTCTTAAATCTTTTGCTTTAGAATTTCTCTGAATTTCCTGTCCATTTGGCGTATAGTATTTCATAGATTTTAGGGCCTCCCTTTTTCCGTACCGTAACAGTTGAAATTTCTCAATGTTAAACTTCATATTGTTGTCTTCCGTCCACTTGTAGATTCTGTTCATGTTTGTTTGCAGAGAGCCTATATCCTCTGGGTTTCTTATTTTTCTACTGATCTTTGTGTCATCGGCAAAGGATGTTACTGTACTGTCTCTGGTAACGTCCTCATCTATGTCAGTTAGCATGATTATGAAGAGTAGTGGAGTTAATACTGTCCCTTGTGGTACTGAGCTGAGGACCTCTGATTCTGATGAAGATATTTCTTGAACTGTAACGACTTGCCGCCGCTCACTAACGAAATTATACAGTATATCTATTTCCCAACTTTACCTGTTATTCCCATGTATTTCAGTTTATGTATTATGATTCCATGGTCACACTGGTTGAACGCTTTGGCAAAGTCTGTGTATATTACATCATAGTTTTCATTACTTTCAAGTGCGTCAATAATATTTTGTAGTGTTCCGTTAGCTGCGATAGGCATGATCTTGTCTGACCAAAATCCGTGTTGGTTATCATTTAATTTTTTCCGAGTTTCCATAAAGTCATAAATTTTTTCTCTAACTATTCTTTCAAATATTTTAGTGAGAGGAGATGTAAGCGACACTGACATAGTTTTTGGCCTCGGATCGATCTCCTTTATATATTGGGACTATGCTCGTTCTCTTCAGGATGCCCGGTATTTCTCCCGTGTCCAGTGATTGTGTCCATATCAAATATAGGGGCTCAGCGATTGCATTCTTGCATTTTTTGATCAGTGTGGCATTCCATTTGTCCGGTCTTGCCGCTGAGTGTGCTTTTAGTTTCCCTATAGCTTGTGTAATATCATCTGTCGTAAAGTCGAAGTCCGTTATACTTTCCCCTTGTAGTTCTTCTTCAAAGAACGCGTTTCTATCGCATATCAGTTTCTCAGTTTTTGGGGTACTGAAAGATGATTCCTACTGAGCTCTTAATATTTCAGATACTTCTGTTAGATCATCAGATAAAGCATTGTCTTCGTTTTTCAAAGGTCCGATAGTCGTGTGTTTTTTCGAGTTCCTTTTTGAAAAATTATAGAAGTACTTTGAGTTAACCTTTATCGCTTCTATAGCGTCGTCGTCTTCTTTTTCTCTATGCTTCTCAATTAGTTCCTGTCCTGTATGACGCAATCTATACTCTGCAGTTTATCATTTAATATTTTTCTGATGTTGTTATCTTTACAGTTACTTAATTTTGCAGTTACTCTTTTTCTCTTTCGGAACAATGACCTCTTTTATCTTTCGAACCTGCTTCTCTTTCCTCTTTGTTGCATTTTTGGGACATGTCTTTCCACAATTTCCAGCGTCTTCCCCTCTAAGGTCATTAGCATCTCTTCCGTTGTCTTGGCCTTGAAAATGGTTTTCCAATCTATTACTTCCATGCTGGATGCAACACCTTCCCAGTTTATAGCTTCGGAGTGTAAATTAAAAATTTCGAATTTCCTTCTTTCTACTGTTCGTGTTCTGTTCTTTCCTTTCCTGATGCTTTCATATTGGTTGTTATTTCAATAATGTTGTGATCCGATATTATAGTTGGGGATATGTCTACGTTATCAATTAGGTTGCTGTTGTTTGTGAATACCAAATCTAGGCAGTTATTTTTTCTTGTGTTTTCTGTTATTTCTTGTGTTAATATAAATTCATCGGTTAGAGCGAGTAGCATTTTTACCTGCTCCTGGTCTTCCCTTGTGCCCCCCTTGTCCTGGTATATACATATATTTTTTCCTATCCTTTTATATTTCATGAATGGGAAATTAAAATCACCACAGAGAAAACTATTTGGGGTTAGAGAATCTTTACCCAGTTTCTGACTTCTGTAATGGAATCTGAGAATTTTGAAGTTGGCGTGTTCGGGGGTCTGTACAGTATACATTCTCCGTAGCTGTTTGAAGTACTTATAGTCATTTCTGCAATATGTCTTTCGCGTGTGTAAATAGCATATCCTCCTTTACCTCTCACTGTTCTGTCGGCTCGGAGTATGTTATAGTTGTCAATTTGTATTTCTTTTTTGTCAAACAGAACTCACAGTTTTCACAGTTCGCCTGGCAGTCTTTAGATGTTTTTCCGTGGGGCATGCAAAGTCTGCTCCTGTTTCTTGTATGAGTCCTTTCAGGTATAAAACTTTGTTTGGGGAATGGTTTGATTTAAGGCATTGAAGTTTGACTAGTATTATTTTTATTTTTTCTCTATCGTTTTTACGTGTGGTTCCGATTCGTTTTCCAATGGTGGTGCCGGTTTCGTTGCCTTGTGATCCTCCGAGAATTTGCTTCTTTTTATCTTTGTCGGTACCTGTTGTCCCGAAAATGGGTAAAGTATCTTTGTGCGTGCCTTCTGTCCGGCTCTCGGATTCCTATATTTGTCAGCTGACTTTGTATTTGCTGGGTGGTATTTAGCGGCTGAATTGTGTTGGCTTAGTCTAAAAATTGGTAGCCCTCTTTGATGCTCGGTTTTCCTGTTCACCTGTTGTGTTCCTTTGAGGGGTGGTGGTAACGGCATTTTTGTCCGTATTTGCACCTCCCATATCTTGCATAGGTGTTGTAGACATTACTTCAAGATGGTAGAACTTGCACTTTTTTCAAAATTGCAATATCCTCTTGTTTAATGTGAGTTACATAATCCAATAATAATCAAATAGTAAAATTTATATTAAAATAAAACCCAAACAAATATTTGGGTTACTACGGAAACGCACAACCATCAACACACTAACCCACTACGGTATATCAGAAGAACTTTTAGCAATCTGAACGGCAAAAAAAAAGACAATAATCATCCTACTACCTCATGACATACTCTTAAAAAAAAAGCTCGCACATTACGGCTTCAGGGGACTATCCTCAAGATGGTTCCGCTCATACTTGAGTAATAGGACCCAGTTTATAGCATAGGGTTCTCATACGTCACAGACAAGATTCATACGCGTCACGACGACAAAACGTAAAGTAGGTGTATATTACTGATATATTTGTAGTAATTGCATTTCAGTGGCTCTCATCGGTTGTACTACAACACATCCTAAACGACAACAAACAGCCGAGTGATATAGGATTAACATGCTAAAAAAAATCAGAAAAAATTAAAGATAACTTCATCAAATTATACAAACCATAACATCCCTATTCTCTCAGCTATTTCCGTTCTAAGCTTCTTGCCTTGTTCCTTAACTTCCCTTCCCTCTACACGCCAATTACAGTTAATGATAACTACTTTATCCTTGTATAGACATAAAAAAAATTATGTAACGGTCAAAGTATTTAACCCTAGAACTCCAGTGTAGAACCGCACACACAGCGACTAGTGTGGGGTTTACGTAACCCCATGATGAAAATTACATTTCTAGATTGAATTAAACAATTTATTGTTACTAAGCAATAATAAAAATTAACTCGCGTACAATAAAAGAGATAATTTCCAGAAAAACAAATGTAATTTTATTGCAATAGGCCACGCTGGCTTTCTAAGGTTAATATTCAATGTCAAGGTGTGTAATATCAAAGTATTTCACCCTTTTCATTTCATGATACAGTATATGTTTCCTTAAATTAAAAGGAATAAGATATATTTTGGTAACTAGTCACTTAAATGACACATTTTGGGTTCCTTTTCCTGCAGCTAAACAACACTTATAAAGACTTGTAGAAAGCATTTGTAGAGACTTTGCTTCGTATTGCCATTTATATTATTTCAATTGGGACTGTAATTCTCAAGGGTCGTGAAAGGGTTATATTCAATGTTAAGGTATATAATATTATACATACAGTTAAATTCGTTATCTCAAGTAAAAAGGAATGTGTAATCTCACCTCAGATCTCTATGTACAGTATATATATATATATATATATATATGTGCGCCTCGGTGGTGTAGTGGTTAGCGTCGCTGACTACGAATCCATTGGCCCGGGGTTCGAGACCCGACGGCAGCCGGCGCGTAGCAAAACCCAGCTATTCATCCTTCCACACAATAAAGAAAGTGGTTGGTAGATAAATGGGTGGCCTAGTGGTTAAGACGCTGGGCTGCTGATGGGGCGTGGTTCTAAGGTGGAGTGAAAAGCTTAACCTTCGTCAGAATGAACAATTCGGGCGGAAGCTAACCAAAGGTTTTATATATATATATATATATATATAATATACATGATACACACAGACCGTGTAACAAGGAATTCTTCTGGGAAAATTAAATCTACTATGGTCCGAATAAGTAATGGTAAATGACAAACACTGTAGTTTTTCTATAGTTTCTTTGCTTATATTGAGGTTCTGAATATAGTAGGCTAGGTGTAACTGTAACTCACAAATCCTGTCCCAAAGTTGCATCGGGACTGCATCAATTTAGCGAATACACATTGAGCGAGTGCACTTTGAGCGAAGGAAATTGAGCGAGTACAAATTTAGCGACTTGATGCATTGAGCGATTAGGCTAACTGAGGGAGTACAAATTGAGCGAGTGCAATGAACGCAAACTGACGCAAAAATAATAAACATTCACCTTGTAAAAAATATTTATTTAAAACAGATATATTTAATTAAAATGTATATTTATTCAAAACAGATTTAAAAATATAATAAGTTAAGCAGTAAATTACACTGGGCAACACGTATTTTATTGAATGATATCTGACACTTGATTCTAGGTAATTTGGGTGCGCTGAATACGAATTTCAACTCGGTTTGGCTCTATCAGGTCCTGATTCTTGTCGACAGCCTATGTGCCATTTTCCAGATTTTTCAAATTAGGACTAAAAAATTAAGTCATGTGTTAAATTTTTTTTTTCAAGTTCATGAATACAAGCAGTTCAAACTACAGTAAAATTACATTATAATGATAGAAATGACTTAAAATAAAAAAACAAACAGATATGAAGCTTTCACTGTGGCAAAAATTTTCTTTTGTAAGACTTTCTAGCGTATTTGCTTGTTGATGGCAGGTCTCTTTCAAGCACCAGCAGTAATCAGCCATCATGTGGGAATCCCAGCGGCCTTGGTACCGTTCCTCCATAATTTTGATATCTTGGTGGAATCTCTCCCCTTGTTCGTCACTTACATCACCTAAATTACTTGGAAATTGGTCAAGATGGCTATTCAAAAAATGCATTTTTATGCTCATATTGCAACCTAACTCTTTGTAGTCCCTTAAAAGTTTTTTTTACGATTTCTTCGTAGTTATCTGCCCTATAATTGCCTAAAAAGTTTTCTATCAAGTCCACGAATGAGAACCAGCCATTTTTTTCACGTTCATTCATGACATTAGGAAAATTGCTGTCTTTAATCATTGTTCTTATTTGTGGACCGTCGAAAATTCCCGCCTTGATTTTTTCATAACTTAAACTTGGAAATTTTGAAGTTATGTATTTGAAACACTCGCCGTTCGTATCTAAAGCTTTTACATATGTTTAATGAGGCCTAGTTTTATATGCAGAGGAGGAAATATGATTTTATCTCTGCTCACTAAAGGTGGATTAATTACGTTTTTTTCTCCGACAGTAAGTGATGTTCGTGCTGGCCAGATTTGTTTGAAATAATGTTCTTCCTTGGCTCTGCTGTCCCATAAGCAAAGGAAGCAGGGATATTTAGTATACCCTCCTGTTGTCCTAGCAGAAAATTAACCATTTTTAAGTCAACACATATGATCCACTCGTGCTCCCTATATTTGATAAGATTTAAAACCTTTTCTATATGTTCATACTTTTCTTTTAATTTTGTTGAGTGCCCAATCGTTATCGAGCCGTATAGATTGCCATTATGCAACAACACACACTTAAGACTTCTTTCGAACTGTCTAAAAACAAGCGCCAATCATTTGCATCGTAAGACTCAACCCCCATCTTCTTTAACAAACCAACTATGTCGCAGCAATATACTAAACTATCCTCTGTTCTAAAATATTTAACAAGTTCTTCTCTTTTTCTGTAAAATGAAATGTATGTTTGAAGTAAGCAAGTTTTTCTCTTTAAGTCTTGAAGCTAAAATTTCCGCAGCATTTTTTGGCAAATTTAGATCCCTTACAAGATCATTCAACTCGGCCTGGTTAAACTTTTGCGGATCGTTTTGACTTTCAAATACGCTGGGGTCAAAATCGGTGTCTGACTCCTCAAAGTGCATAACAATATTTTCAGGAACATCTTCAACTAATTCTTGAGTTGGCAGACCCTTAAATTTTGGAATGGGGATCTCATTTGAATGTAGCACAGGTCGTATCGCGGTGTCGAAATTTGGGTACTCGATACAATGTTTTTTTTCTTAGTGAAGCCCGAAGTCTTGACAAAGCAAAGGTAGCAATCGGTCTCGTGGTTAGTAGGCTCTCGCCACACTGATATGGAAAAAAAATTGTAAAGCGTTAACAAAAGCGACGAGAGACTTGTTTTTATGAATTTTATCAAAAGTTATCACCCAAACATTTAACATTTCTATGTGTTTCAACCTTATGCAATATTTGAGATTCTTATAAACATTTTCTGTAAATGTTTGTTTATGTACCTAAGTTACAATTACATTTAGGTAAGTTACAGTATACTAGTGATTAAATTACGTAGTTTTATGAAATCATAAACTTACCATCGGAACTCCAAAAGGTATTTTTGAATCCGAACCCTTCGTCCAATGTCGCAGTCTTTCAATGCATATAGTGCAGCTTTATGTGGAGCCCACGATTTATCTTGGTCCCCCAGTTTTATGCCAAAATAAGCTAAGTAAGCTCTTTTTACGAAGTCAGTTATATTTGCTCGTTGATGTGGAAGTGTAAAATTTCCACATATATAACAGAAGGAATCAGGGTTGTTTTGCATTTGAACTTTCTAGTGCTTGATGACATATTGCTTGATTGTTCTGCCAATTTGTAAAGGTATTTAAAGCCCTTAATTCATATAAATTTAAGAAAATCTGAAATATAAACACAAAAATTAGTTTAAATAGGTACTTATTATGAAATAGGTACTTACAATCTATGAAATTAAACTAGAAACACGGATGAGTAGGTACAATATAAATTACGTCTAATTAAATCAACTATATTAAATCACGATGACAAAATTACTCACTAAATCATATGCCAATTCAAAATTATGTTAATGCCCAAACTAATTAACTAACTCAACTGACTGACTGACTGATTGAATTGACTGATTAACTCTGGAAACGAGTCGCTTTTATATATTTTAGTTGTCCCTCTAGAATACTCTACAGAGAACAGGAACGCTCGAGAAAATTTTAGAATTCTATGATATTTTTAGCTTAATTTACTAATATTAAAATGGGTTAAAAATTACAAAATTAAAATATTTTTAGGGTGTTACATATAAAAATATACATAATACAACAATACCATAACAATAGGTACAAATACCTAGATAAAAACCTAGTTGCATAATGTGTAACTGCAAAAAGACAGCGAGTATTGAGAAAAAAACCTTTTTATGAATACGACGAAAGAGGAGGGGTGTTGAGCAAAATCAGGACCTGATAGAGCAAAACCGAGTAAAAATTCGTGCTCAGCACACCCAAATTACCTAGAACTAACTGTCAAATCTAATTCAATAGACAAAAAGTTGAAATTTGTTCCCCAGTGTTATATATGTAATTCCAAATTGTAGGAAACATTACGAGAAAGTCAAGAATAGTTTCATCATTATCACCTTCGATCAGATGTTGCAAGCAAACAGTTACTTGTTCGTATTTTTTATAGGGTTAATTTCTATTTAACCGTCGGAAACTCAAATCGGAAACTCAGTCCAAGTGGGACGTCATCTAGGCCTAGGTTAGGTTAGGGGTACTACTTACCTTTCCGGGTCCCGAATTTATTATGGGGTACCCAAGCCCGGTTTGGTTAATTGAATGCCTGGTTAGGTCAACTGTATGCCCTTGATAATTGGTTAGGTTAAGTTGTGAAGTTTGCGCTCAGTTTGCATTCGCTGAATTTGTATTCGCTCAGTTAGCCTAATCGCTCAATGCGCCAAGTCGCTGAATTTGTACTCGCTCAATTTCCTTCGCTCAATGTTTACTCGCTCAATTGTCGCACAATCAGCTGGATCCTATCTGCTTTGCAGATAGTTGGTGAAGGAAACTATGTTTTTGGGGCCTCTTTGCGAGTGACCCGTTGCCCACGTCGGGCTAACTTCATGAAAAAGAAAAAACTATAGTGTTTGTCATTTATCATTACTTATTCGGACTATAGTAGATTTAATTTTCCCAGAAGGGTTCCTTGTTCCATGCACGGTCTGTGTGTATCGTGAAAGAACCTCATATATTCTCAAATATGTCATCTTGAAATGTAAATTATCTCTCTGTTCTGTATTATCTGGAAAGATTTGTTATCCATTCTGCCAATAAAGCACAAAATATGATAGTAAATGGCAGTTCTACAGTTTACTATGTATGTATACGAAAGCAGTATATATATATATATATATATATATATATATATATATATATATATATATATATATATATATATATAATGAATAAAACCACGAAGGAAAGGAAACACAGAATGGTGCTCAAGCGCTTTCGTCAATGACATCCTGAGGAACACTGAAGTAAATAAAGAGTTCAAGACTATATACAGGTTACAAAATATATATATATATATATATATATATATATATATATAAATTGTGGGAGGAGCATACAAATTTGTAAGGAAAACTACCAATTTTAGAACTTTGCCTGAATTCAACACAAGACCAAATTTTATAGTTAATGCCTGAATGATATATAGGTCACAAAAAAAAAAAAAAAAAATATATATAAAATAAATTGAAAAATAAAAATTGTAAGAGGAGCATACATATTTATAAGGGAAAACTACCCACGTTTTAGCCCTCTGCCCTTCTTGTCTAAATCCTTTCTGAACGAATTCAACACAAGATCAAATGGATTGTTTACAACCAATTTTATAGATAAGGCTTGAATGATATATAGGTCACAAAAAGTAAAAAAATATATAAAACTAAATTGAAAAATAAAAATTGTAAGAGAAGCATATACATTTATAAGGAAACACTACCAAAGTTTTAGCACTCTACCCTTCTTGTCTAAATCCGTCCTGAACGAATTCAAAACAACGGGATCGAGTTGAAAAAGACCTTTGCTCATGTTAAAGTTATTTGTAAGTTGGATAATAGCAGACTCAAGAATATTTCTATTAACAATGTTGCTAGAGTGAAACAAAACTGAAGCATTATTCCAATCAATACAGTGGGATAACTGACAAATGGACAAAAAGGGCACTGGACGACTGTCCCGTTCTAACGGAATATTGATGCTGTTTTACACGCGTGTGCAAATCCTTTCCCGTCTGACCAATGTAAAAGGAATCACATTGTTTACAACCAATTTTATAGATAATGCCTGAATTATTGGTGGGGCTATTTTTTACTATGATATTTTTCACAATATTGTTATATGAAAATACTACATTAATATCCAAAAGTTTAAGTAAGGGGTTCCGAAAAACCTTAGCCCCCCCCCATTTGCAGCTTACATGTTTACTTATATCGAAATAGTTTTTAGTGATTATAAAAATATATAAAATTCTTTATTTATTGCAGGTATTAAAATTACTCTAGCTGATAAAGTGATAATATAATGGCTTCTCAATTAATTGGTGATTCGGAGAGGCAACGTGTGATAGATCGCATACGAGCAATAACATTTCGGGAAGCTCGTGATGCTGGAGCCACCTTTATAACACATTCATGGGTTGCCAGAAAGTTGCGAAGAAGTGAGGACTTCGTCAAAAGAAATTGGAATAAAACTTTGGATGAATGTGAAATGGATACAACCAAATCTGGGCGCCCAAATTTGCCACTCTCTCAGGAAACAAAGGGACATCATTGAAAGCGGTACGCGTAAGCGGAAAAACAGCTGTGCTAAACTTTCTAGAGAGATCGAAGTGTTGAGAGGAAAGATCGTTAGTGGTGAGATCATTCGACTGTACCGTCTAGGCAAGGTTTAAAGCCTTGGCATGAACTTCCAAAAGCCAAGAAAAATTCAACTTAACATCGATGACAGAATGTGGTTTGCCCATTATCTTGAAGATTGGGATGTGGATGATTTCATGCATTTAGCTGTCTCCGATGAATTTTTTGTTTACGTAACACGTCGGCCTAACTACCAAAATGATCGAGTGTGGGCCACAACACCAGATGAAATCGATGACAATGAACATTATCGCGAATTATTAAAAAGTCCAGACTGTGTTGGTGTGTTTGTTTTGTTCACTGCAAAGAAGCTCATGTGGGTGCTGAAGCCAAATGGTCAGAGTTGGGATGGACAGTATTTTTCCGTGATATTATTCTATCCCAGCATGTCATTCCTTTTCTAAGAAACCCAAACAATGTTATGGATGTCGATCAGGTCACACTTCTGCACGATAAGGCCCCCTGCTTTAAGGCATTAGCCACTCAACAGTTGTTGCGGAACCATGAGATCGATTTCTTTGGAAATGAAGAATGGCCAGGAAATTCTCCTGACCTGAACGTCTGTGAACACATTGGATCAGTTATAAAGGACAAGGTTGAATGTCTCTTGTTTCAAGAACCTGCAGCAAATCGATTTTCGAAGGATACAACGACGCAACACATTGAAACTGTTTTAGCAAATTTGCGTAACGATCAAGATCTATTCACGTCACTTTTGGCAAGCTACCCAAAGCGAATTCAGGCTGTCTTGGAAGCCAATGGCGGGAACACCAAGTTTTAATTGTTTCTCATTAAATGCAGGATTAAATTATCTTTTATGGACTCTTGCCTTGTTAAGGCAAGAGTCCATAAATGCAGGTGGGTAGCACAGATCACTTCCAATACCGTTGATTTTTTCCAATTCGGCATCGATGTATTCCGGACTGGCGAATTTAGTGCTTGCATAATACCGAAAATTTCCAATACCGGTATTTGGAGGCAATTATGCTAATCCCGGTATGATACGGTATTATGAAAAAAATAATTTATTTTGATTTATTATGGTGCCACCCTACCAACCCTCTCACAAGTCTGAGGGACTTGCAGTACTCACCATATTTACTATAAATTAATGACCCAACTCCAAATAGATGGCATTCTATTCGAAAAAGTTTATACAGTAAATTACTAAATTGTAATAAAAATATTATTTGAATTTTTTTTAGCATATTATTATACAACTACTGGGGTAGATAGAAATTATTAGTATCTAAATATTTATTTCTTAGTTTGATTTTGAAAGTATGCTTTGAGGAAACAAAGAGCATCTAGGGATTGTTCAGATAGACTTGATCTCAGTTCGTCAGAAATAGGCCTGCAGCAGAAAAGGCTCTTTCTGATTCTGCACTTGTAGGTTTAATTGAAAGCAGTGCCTTGTACAGCTTCTCTAAATTCTCACTTCTCTGTAAAGTAACTTCCAAGCTTTTAAATTCATTAGTAACATCAAAATCAATGAATTTTTTTAGATGGCACTTTTCCTAGTTTGTCCATTTCTTTCATGTATTCACTCAGTAATGAATCTGCTTCCACTTCAGTCTTATCGGAGGACTAAATTGCCTAAATTTTACAATAGCAATTTTTGTCAATACCGAAAACCTATAATATCGGTATCGGTATTATTTGTACTTCTTCAATACCGGTATTAATACCGGTATTTCAATACCGGTTTTAACCCCTACTGGCGATCCTAAGAGCGCGGAGAAACATTGAAGAAAATATGGCCTTCTTAATGGGGATGTCATGTCCAGAGTAAAAGTGTACGTAGGACAAATTGTTTGTTTTTTTCCGATAGATACTAAACTTAAAACCTGGGCTTTCCCTATGTACACGCACATCCAAAAACGGGATTGAGTTGTCTTGTTCCACTTCTAAAGTAAACTTAATGGAGGGGACTTGATCATTTAACTGAAGGAGGAAGTCATCCAGGTCACGATTCATGGGCCAGATACACAAAATATCGTCGACGTACCGCAACCATGGGATTGGGATGCCAACCCCAAGGATTCTCGGAATGTAAGTAATTTCGAAAAACTCCATATAAATATTGGAGAGGAGGGGCGACAAGGGGTTGCCCATGGCCATCCCAAAAACCTGTTGGTAATACTCGCTATTGAAAGTGAATTTACAGTCTTTGATGCAAAGCTCAATAAGTTCCAAAATGATGTGTGCATGTAGTGGCAGGTCGTGCTTATGTAATTCTCGGGAGAGAAAGTCAAGCATATCGTCAATCGGCACTTTTGTAAACAATGAACAAACGTCAAAACTAATCAATCCATCGTTGGTTTCAATGCGTACATTATTCAATTTTTCAGTGAGATCCATGGAATTTTTTACATGGGAATGGGGGACAAGACTTTGACAAGCTAATTGGAGATTATAGGTAATAGAGCCCACCGAGCTAATAATAGGGCGCATAGGGTTGCCAGGTTTGTGGGTTTTAATAAGACCGTAAAGGTAGGTTGTAAAGGTTGTAAACAATGTGATTCCTTTTACATTGGTCAGACGGGAAAGGATTTGCACACGCGTGTAAAACAGCATCAATATTCCGTTAGAACGGGACAGTCGTCCAGTGCCCCTTTTGTCCATTTGTCAGTTATCCCACTGTATTGATTGGAATAATGCTTCAGTTTTGTTTCACTCTAGCAACATTGTTAATAGAAATATTCTTGAGTCTGCTATTATCCAACTTACAAATAACTTTAACATGAGCAAAGGTCTTTTTTCAACTCGATCCGTTGTTTTGAATTCGTTCAGAACGGATTTAGACAAGAAGGGTAGAGTGCTAAAACTTTGGTAGTGTTTCCTTATAAATTTGTATGCTTCTCTTACAATTTTTATTTTTCAATTTAGTTTTATATATTTTTTTTTTGACCTATATATCATTCAGGCCTTATCTATAAAATTGGTTGTAAACAATCCATTTGATCTTGTGTTGAATTCGTTCAGAAAGGATTTAGACAAGAAGGGCAGAGGCTAAAACGTGGGTAGTTTTTCCTTATAAATATGTATGCCCCTCTTACAATTTTTATTCTTCAATTATTTATATATATATATATATATATTTTTTTATTTTTTATTTTTTGTGACTTATATATCATTCAGGCATTAACTATAAAATTTGATCTTGTGTTGAATTCGGGCAAAGTGATAAAATGGTAGTGTTCCTTACAAATTTGTATGCTCCTCCCACAATTTTTATTTTATATATATATAATATATATATATAATATATATATATATATATAAAACCTGTATTATAGTCTTGAACTCTTATTTACTTCAGTGTTCCTGAGGATGTCATTAGACGAAAGCGCTTGAGCACCTTTCTGTGTTTCCTTTCCTTCGTGGTTTTATTCATCATAAATATTTTTCACATGTTACTTTCGTGAAATAATTTATATATATATATATATATATATATATATATATAGCGTCCCAATTTTAATTTTAATAAAATCGCCCTATAAGTTACCCAAAAAATGCCAAAACATTATTTGGGGTTGAACAAGCGCCATCAAACACTTGTCAAAAAGAGGAATCGTAAAGAATAAACATTTTCACCGTACGATCTATGATAAAATTTAACTTTAAAAACGTTATCAATATATCATACAGTAGTGTCAATGGATGCTTGCGCCGCGTAATATTTGGTTCCAGAAGGAATGAGTCCTCTGATGACATCTCTCTGTCGATGGTTCAATTTGGTGAAGATTTTTGTGTCTCCGTTGACGCCCTCTTGAGGAGGACTCACGACAAAGTGGTACAAGGCACAGCCATTGTCTGAAATGCGTCGAATTCGTCAAATGTTAAATCTGGAAGCACTTTGAGATTACGCGAGAATATACTACGGTATTCTTCACAACAACCGCGGTAATATTATCATAATGGGAGTTTGTATACGAGGATACTATACTGATAACAGTAGCAAAATTAAAAATATGAAACTACTCTCCACTATTATTGCTGGACCAGAATATTACTGAAATAACAACCCATATGATAAATAATTAAACAGAACGACAGTCAAATATTACTAACTTTTGTAAATTTGAACGCTTCAACTTGACCACTTATAATTCACTGGTCTACAGCCAAAATGCTTCGGAAATAAAAATAGTCAATCTACTAATTTTGGGTCACTGAATACAAAAATGATACCTAAAATTGTCAATTGGCTCTATTTATAAAGATATCAGGCAACCCTGCACCCTACTAACTGGACTGCATCTGTCGCGTAATATGTAGACGCCTGTGACACATCGACGCATTGACTCTACTGCGCATGCGCGTAGATATTTTTTTATTTTAATAAATTAATGTAAATATATACATATATATACAATAAAATGTAATTTTAAATTTATCTATTACATTATGTATTTGTAAATTATTTATTAAAAAATAGATTGGATCATTTTAACATATTGCATCCCATAATGTTTTTATATTAATATAAATGAATACTAACCTAACTTAACCTTACCTAATCTAAAATTATTAAAATGCAATGTAATTACATTAATTTATTAAAATAAAAAAAAATATAACTACGCGCATGCGCAGTAGAGTCAAGGCGTCGATGTGTCACAGGCGTCTACATATTACGCACAATCAGTTCATTCGCGGAAGTCATACTGTGCACCCTTGTCAAACTCTTTTCAGTGTTTGCTTTTGAAACTGAATTTTTTCAGCCTAATTTGAACAAAGATGCCTCGTAATTGCGTGAACAGTGTAGATAACTTCTGTTATGTTTGTGGAGAATTGACTTTTGCATCACAAAAGCGTGCAATAACCGCCGTGATTAGGAAAGCCTATCACCTTTATTTTGGCTGTAAGATTGGAGATCAGGACAAGAGCTGGGCCCCACACATATGCTGCAATACTTGTGCAACAAATCTTCGCCAGTGGTTGAATCGGAAAAGGAAATCTATGCCTTTTGCAGTGCCAATGGTGTGGAGAACCAACAGATCATGTCAGCAATTGTTACTTCTGCATGGTGCCTCCAGTCAAGAAAGGTATTTGCAAGAAGAAAAAGTGGATTTTACAATATCCGAATATACCCTCTGCTATACGCCCGGTACCTCACGGCGAAGGACTACCCGTTCCTGAGCCCCCACATTCATTCTCTCTGGAGTCAGAGGACGAGGAGAATGAAGGAACCTGCGAAACTTGTGAGCCTTCAACTTCACAAGACCCTGAATTTGTTTATATCTTGACATCTTCTAAACCGCACATGATAACTCAGAATGAATTAAACGACCTTATCAGAGATTTAGAACTGCCAAAGAGTAAGGCAGAGCTGTTGGGTTCCAGATTGCAGCAGTGGCATCTCCTCGCTGAAAATGTTAGAGTGTGTAAGTTTCGTGACCGTCAAAAAGATTTTGTTCCATTCTTCATCATGGAAGGTGACTTTGTAGCTTTGTAGCTTGCAACGACATCGATGGTCTGATGGCAGCTCTCAACATTATTTACAATCCTGATGAGTGGAGACTGTTCATTGATTCATCGAAGTTGAGTCTAAAAGCTGTTTTGTTGCATGTTGGCAACGTATTGCCATCAATTCCAGTTGGTCATGCAGTCCACATAAAGGAAACATATGACAACATGAGACTGCAACTTTTGAAATGCATAAACTATGACAAACATCAGTGGCAGGTTTGTGGTGACTGACAAGTTGTAGACAGATCTTCGACTGCAGTCGGGCTACACTAAGTATTGCTGTTTTCTGTGTGAATGGGATAGTCGGGCTAGGACTTCTCATTACATCAAGAAGGATTGGCCACTCCGACACTCATTGGAACCTGGAACAAAAAATGTTCAGTATCCTCCACTTGTAGAATCGAGCAAGATTTTGTTACCACCCTTACACATCAAACTGGGCATCACGAAAAATTTTGTTAAGGCTCTGGATAAAACGGGGGCAGCTTTTAAGTACTTCGGTGGTAAATTCCCAAAGCTCAGTGAAGCAAAAATCAAGGAGGGTGTATTTGTTGGTGAGGAGAAGACAGCGTGGAATGCTTTCCGGTTAGTAGCAACCAATTTTCTCGGAAATACCAAAGCTGACAATTACAGGGAGCTGGTGGAAAACCTGCTGTTGTCCTATCAAAAAATGGGCTGCAATATGTCTTTAAAGATACATTTCCTCCATTCGCACCTGGAATTTTTTCCTGCCAACTGCGGAGCAGTCAGCGATGAACATGGTGAACGTTTCCACCAGGATATCTCAGCGATGGAGAAACGCTACCAGGGGAAATGGAGTCCATCATTGTTAGCAGACTACTGCTGGACAATAACAAGAGATGCTCCAGAAGTTGAATACAAGAGACAAGCAAAGAAGCGACGGGTTAAATCAATATAAGTGACTGCATTATACAGGGTGTCCCAGAATTAACTATATATTTCAATGAAATCGGACAAATTTTTTAAAAACACACTTTTATTTATGTTTATCATGTTTAATATGTGTTAAAAATGTATAAATTTCTAAATTTCTTTCATAATTTTATTTTCATAATTTTTTCATTATCTGGTCCAATGAAAGACCGTTTGAAGCCATAGAATGGCAAAGAGACTCTCCAAAAGTTAACGTGTGGCTTGGAGTGATCAAATCCAAAATTGATGGCCCATTCTTCTTTGCGGAAGCAACTGTAACAGGTACCGTCTACCTTGATATGCTTCAGCAGTTTCTCGAACCACAGCTTCTTGATGATGGCATTCTGATAATGTTGTGTTTCAACAAGATGGAGCACCATGTCATTATGCTCTAATTGTTCGAGAATACCTCAACAGACGCCTTCCGAATCGGTGGATTGGACGTGGAGGACCTCGACCTTGGCCTCCGCGTTCTCCGGATTTGACACCCCTGGATTTCTTTGCATGGGGTTTCATAAAAACAAAAGTTTATCGCCAAAAGATCAATGCTTCTTGTTGAAACACAACATTATCAAGAATGCCATCAAGAAGCTGTGGTTCGAGAAACTGCTGAAGCATATCAAGGTAGACGGTACCTGTTACAGTTGCTCCCGCAAAGAAGAATTGGCCATAAATTTTGGATTTGGTCATTCCAAGCCACACGTTAACTTTTGGAGAGTCTCTTTGCCATTCTATGACTTCAAACGGTCTTTCATTGGACCAGATAATGAAAAAATTATGAAAATAAAATTATGAAAAAAATTTAGAAATTTATACATTTTTAGCACATATTAAACATGATAAACATAAATAAAGGTGTGTTTTTAAAAAATTTGTCCGATTTCATTGAAATAGATAGTTAATTCTGGGACACCCTGTACAGGTATGTTACTAATACAGGGTGTACATAAAGTCAGGATCTATTTTTGTGAAGCACTTGGAAATTATATGGAATTCAATCATAAAATGATAAAGTGGTAACATTTATTAAATAATTAAGAGTAGGATTCGACGTGACGCCCATCAGTATCCCTGCACAGCTCAAATCGTTCCGCAGCATTTCTAAACACATTCTGGAGCATTTGCGGGGTTATGTTATCTGCAGCAGTTCGTATACGCGTACGTAAGTTTTCAAGACTCGTAATCTTCGTCTGATAGACGTGCGATTTGATAAAGCCCCATGCAAAGAAATCTAAAGGGGTTAAATCTGGTGATCTCGCTGGCCAAGGTCTGTTGCTTCCGCGTCCGATCCAGCGATTTGGAAAACGTCCATTTAGATAATCCTGAACAATTTTGGCATAGTGACAAGGAGCACCATCATGTTGATAGACGACGGTACTAACAATCCTATCCCGTCGTCTATCAACATGATGGTGCTCTTGTCACTATGCCAAAATTGTTCAGGATTATCTAAATGGACGTTTTCCAAATCGCTGGATCGGACGCGGAAGCAACAAAAGACCTTGGCCAGCGAGATCACCAGATTTAACCCCTTTAGATTTCTTTGCATGGGGCTTTATCAAATCCACGTCTATCAGACGAAGATTACGAGTCTTGAAAACTTACGTACACGTATACGAACTGCTGCAGATAACATAACCCCGCAAATGCTCCAGAATGTGTTTAGAAATGCTGCGGAACGATTTGAGCTGTGCAGGGATACTGATGGGCGTCACGTCGAATCCTACTCTTAATTATTTAATAAATGTTACCACTTTATCATTTTATGATTGAATTCCATATAATTTCCAAGTGCTTCACAAAAATAGATCCTGACTTTATGTACACCCTGTATATGGTATACATATACGCAAAATGTGTAACTTAAATTTTCTTGGAAACTGTAGCCAATCGACTGTTTTTATGGTCATATTCGTTTTCAGCACCCCAAAATCCATAATAGGAAACACATTTTATCTCCGAAGCACAAACTTTTTCAAAATTTGTAGACCAGTGTTAATATAATGCCCGTGCCATACGGGGCAGAGTTATTCAAACAGTTCTTTACTAGTTACATAAGTCCCTATTAAGACGTAAGGTGAAGCTTCGATTTTTTCCATATCTACTTTTACTGCAAGTGGAACCAGGTCTATTTATTCATCTGGTTTAATGGAATGTAAACAAAGTTAAGCTCAACATTGGCTTACTGTAAATTATTTTTATATAGTTTTAGTATTGATTTAGAAAGAAAATGTAAAAATTAATTTAAAAAAGAATTATTTTATTTTTGGTTTTAGACTTTCTTGTAAATTTGCCGTGTTAAAAGGATGCGGAATTGAACTGTGATAGTTTTTACAGACCTAGTAATAGTGCTAGCCCTCAACTGGTATGGCGGGGTCAAATTACATACATGGTATGGCGGGGTCAAATTTGACCCTTTTCATTAAAAAGTTAAATATTTCATGGAATATTTTTTCCGAGTCATTAATTATTTTTCTGTACACCAATTACATTTTTGCACGTGTCTCAGTTTCCATGTATTCTCAATTCTATTCATGACGTGGTCGTGTGCGGCTATGGTACTTTGTGCGTGGTGTGGTTGCTAAGATACAGAGCTTTAGGGTCAAATTTGACCCTGCGATACCAGTTGAGGGCTAGTAATAGAGGTTCTAGAATAACTCATTCCGATGATAAAAGAATTCAGACCATACCTCAAACACCTTCATATTGTCTTATATTATTCACCCTATAAGAAAGGCATAAAAGTTGTGTTGATTTCACTGACTTATAGTGATGGCCTTTCGCGACATGCACAATTGCTGAAGGTATGAGAATCATACCATGGTTTAGGGTAGGAGTCACTAATAGGCGGACTCTGGCTCGAATCCGGACCACCCATCATTTATGGACCCCAAGAAGTGATTATACATTAGAAAAAAATTAAGAGTAAAGCGCAAAAAGTTTAAGACCAGACAGTACGATAAGTTTTCCCAGTACAGTATAGCTATCTTATTAATGCAACTGCGTACCTTAATGCAACCAGGTGACTCCTGGTTTAGGGTTTTAAGGAACTGTTTCCTCACTCAGATACAGGTAGAGAACGAAAGTAGATGAGATGGTAAGTAGAAGTGTGAACGGAAAGAGGAAAAAAAAAAAAGAAAGATAACTGGGAAACGGACAGTCGTTAGACCCTCCTATCCCCCCCCCCCATCAAAAAACTTCTACAGTACATAAAGAACTTTACCTAAAATTTGAAATGCATAACACTTCGGATCTGCAGCACACGATGTTACACAGAAATTCAGCACTCGGATTTTGTCGTTCTGGAGATAAATGTTGATCGGTGGACAAGCACTTGTGAAAGATGAAATGGTGACGTAGGTCTATGCGTGACAAACAGGAAATTATCATTAAAGGGAACGCTCAAGTTTATAAATTCAGGTTGAAATTTAGGTTTATCATTGTTCAAAAGTTAAGCACGGGTAATATAAACATACAGTTATTGCAATAAGGAAATACATCTTTTAAGTATCAAATTCATTTTCTTCCATTTTCTCCAAATGCTTTAGGAGAGAAGAGACGGTAAGTGAAAAGTCTGACTTCTTAAATTATCTAGGAAGGATTAGGTACAAGCATCTGAGCTTATATGAGGCTCTCCTAGGAAGAAGTGACTAAACGACAAAAATAAAAAACGCCAGAAAACGCAGTTAAACGTCGTACTAATTTGAAAGTGAAATAACTTTTGAACTTCTGAAGATATTTCGACGAAATATCTTCAAAAGTTCAAAAGTTATGTCACTTTCAAATTGAAACAACTTTAAATGCGTTTTCTGACGTTCTTTACTTTTGTCATATAGCTACTTCTTTCTAGGAGGGCCTCATATACATATACACCTGCATTTCATCAGTGTGTATTCAGTAAATTTTGTATAAATAGAGAAACACGAAACAAAGGATGTGGTTAGAGATATAAACAATTGTCACTAAGTTAACATTTTGATTCAGATCACCTTATGTGTGGTCGATCAGAGAAGAATTTTCTAAAGTAGTTCTTAACTCTGATATGATTTGATAAGAGTAAAACCCCTTTGGTAACATTGCTAATTAATTTCTTATGTGTATATATTATGAGCGTCCGGTAGCTCTCTCAGTGGTTACGGTGGCGGACTCTGATGGGTTAGGCTCTGGTTCGCTCGCACCTGCTGGCTCTTGAGTTGGGTTGAGTTGGTCGCTTACCCTGTTACTGCTCGGGCTAAAGGTGACGCTTGGGGCACACTCACCCGTCTGGAAATGAGCTTACTAGCTGTGTATATGTTATCATTAACTCTCAGGAGGTCTATATTTATATCTTCAAAAAGACTTTGTTTATCTTTTAAGCTATTATTGTACAGTGCGTTCGAAAAGTCTCTCCGCAGTGCTATGTTAAACGCATAGGAAATTGAAAAACTACAATGTTTTCATTGAACCATGATTTAGTGATTTTATTACATAACCTTTTGATTTTACACCATGTGTTCAAAGTGTTTTCCACGACTTTGCAGGCACAGAGCAACTCGTCTACACTTGTTGTCAAACACATTTTTTAAAGTGTTGGTTGACTGCGGAGAGACTTTTCGAACGCACTATATACTGAATCGAGATATTCAATAAATTGCAAACGGCTTCTATTAGAAAGTAATATAAACCTGCTAATTTTATTGATTCTAACACTTATACATTTAGAAACAAGCTCACATTTCAGTTATAAACGATTCTTTTATCACGGTGTTTAGAATCTCATTCTTTACGTAAAAACAGACATTCAACCCCAAAGATTATTTCGCCTAACGTAAAAAGAAAAAACACTTTGTATCAATATGATGGAAAGAGGTCTTTGGATTGTTTAACAGGGTTTCGTTAATAATGCACAGGCCTGCGATGGTTTTGTTGTCCGAAATATTTTATCACTTATATAGTAATTTTTGTACGCTGATTCCGAAAATATTTATTTTTAGCCATCACGTACAGATTTTTCACAAAATGTCGTATTACATATGTAAGTAATTTTCATTAAATTTTGATTGAAAACTACTGCCTATAAATGCTTATAAATGCTTGGTTTCACCAAGACATTAAAGAAATGGAGATATCAGGAAAGGTGGGACATCAGCATTATGGCTGATTACTGCTGGATGTTGAAACGGGATACTCCAGAATTATTAACCTTTGGTTAGCTTCGCCCCAATTGTTCATTCTGACGAAGGTCAAGCTTTTCACTCCACCTTAGACCTACAGTTTAACGTGGGATCCGAACCACGCCCCATCAGCAGCCCAGCGACTTAACCACTAGGACACCTAGGGTACCCATTTGTCTACCAACCACTTTCTTTATTGTGAGGAAGGATGAACAGCTGGGTTTTGCTGCGCGCCGGCTGCCGTCGGGTCTCGAACCCGGGGCCGATGGATTCGTAGTCAGCGACGCTAACCACTACAGCGCGTACATTCGAGACTAAAAGGCATAGATCTCACAAGAAAACTCAGGACAAATAAAGATGAATATGTAATTGACGTTAATAATCTTCTTCTTTTTAAAGTTGTTTGCATTTGTAATTAGTATAACAAAGCGAAATAGGTACCTAACGTAAATTGAAATAAATAATATTTATTTATGTTGCTGTTTTTTCCCTTCCAGTTTGCAGAAAATTCTTGCGTGATAGAAAGAAATGTACACCTTATTCAAAATCAGCGTAGTTGAATTATATAAAATCAGTTATTAGTAAGAAAACAACTCTTACAAAGTTTTCATTCGCAGGTCTGTGTAATTAGACGGTAAATTCTGATTTCATTGAATTCAGAGAGAATATTAAAGATTTGTGAATTTTTGAGGGAGTTCATACTTGGTGTAATTCATGATTAAATTTGTTGACGAATGAATTTAGTTTACATACTTTGTTTTGAGCTGGAGATAAGAGTTCATTATTTTCCACATTATCATTTATGAGATCCATCTCGTTTGAAAGCGCGAATAATGGTTTTGTGTTGATAGTTGGAATATCATGAATGAAAGTCAGCATTTGTACAGTTGCGCTCATTATTCGTAGGACACTCTTGAGAACAGATAGCGACACCTGGCATATAAGCACACCGGACAAAAAATTAGTCACCCCTAATAGCACCGATAGTAGGAAGTTCAAGGTCACACAGAGGGCGCTGATGTAGCATTGGTAAGTGACAAGTAGCGGTGACGTAGCACACAGGATCAGATCTGTTTCGTGAGGTGGTGAAGAACAAAGTGTGTGTTGGATATAGTCTGCAAAATGGGTCGTGAGGCAGACGTTACTCAGTGGCAAAAAGGAGCCATCGTGTTTGGCAGAGCCCACGGACACAAAATGTCTGAAGTAGCCCAATTTGTTGGTGTGTCAACGCGTACTGTCCAGCGAGTTTACAAAGAGTGGTGTAGTTCGCAATCAACTGACAATCGACGGCGTAACTGTGGCCGGAAAACAATTCTCGACAATAGGGGCCGCCGCCATGTTTCTCGTCTAGTAACTGCAAATCGTTTTCAAACCAGAGAACAATTGCTCCAAGAAACCAATGAGGTTCTCCAGCGACCAATTTCCGAACGGACATTGCGACGAGAACTGCATGCGATGGACATCTGGAGCAGGGTACCACGGAAGAGGCCGCTGTTAACAGCAAGTCACAAATTGGCACGTTATAAATGGGCTCAGAGGCACAAAAACTGGACTGCGGCAGATTGGAAACGTGTAATTTGGTCCGATGAGTCCCGTTTTTGTTTGTTCTCCAATGATGGGAGGCGACGAGTACATCGCAGGTCCAATGAAGCCTTTAATCCTGAATGCGTCGAAGGTGTTGTTCAGGCTGGAAACAGAAAGTGAAGCGCAGGAATAGACACCCACGGACTCTGGCGGAACTTCGGGACCGGCTGATGAACGAGTGGCAGCAAATCGATGTTCAGTACATGCACAACCTCGTAGAGTCTCTGCCTCGCCGGATTCGTGCGGTTATCAAGGCCAGAGGCGCCGTCACACGTTATTAGGTACATTCTGAGAAGGGTGACTAATTTTTTGTCCGGTGTGCTTATTTGTTGCGTGTACTACAAACGGTTGTAACATTTTATGAATGAATCTGGCGTTTAGTTACTTAAGTTGTAACATGGAACTTATGAATACAAAACAATTGTACGCCTTTATGATGCTGCCTCAATACAAAACATTCTTCGTTTCTAAATAATATTTCTCTCAGTGACTCTTTATTACTATATCAGTGTTACTGATCTAGAAATAGCATTTGCTCCGGATATAACAATGCCATATCAGTAGTATCCATTCAGCTGTCGTCCATTTACCAATTGGAAGATATTCTAAACAGTGACGTATGAAATCTACAGATACCCATCAATCTGGTAATGTTATAATGTTATTAAAATTTAATATGCATTAAAATATTGCATTAAAACATAAACCGCCTATATACTGTATGTATATTTATATATATCAGGTTTTTGCTCTGTCTTTTTTATAACACAAAATGATATCTGAATCTATGTTCAATATTAAGTATAAATAAGTAAATAAATAAATGAATCGATATGAAATTTGCTCAGGGCGCAATAATGCCTACCAACGGCTCTGTTTTTATACATTGAAACTTCAATTCGTTCAGGAAGACAGGCTTGCCAATACCATGAACACTGTCATCACGTCCGAAGTTTTTTTTTTTAAAGTTTTTACAAGACCATTTCTTATTCACTTCATTGTTAATATATATCCCCTTTTTGAATTTATATTTACTTATTCATTCATGTCTCCTTAGTAATATGTAAACCAGGGTGATGAATGGAAATAATTATGTTCTAAAGATATTTGGCAAATGAGTCAACCAACCAATCAGCGCTAAACCCCAGATTCACTCATAAAATATTACAAATGTTTGTAGTACACAACAAATATATGCCAGTTGTCGCTATCTGTTCTCAAGAGTGTCCTATGAATAATGAGCGCAACTGTACATGAATATAAGAATATAGAGGTAAACAAGAAGAGACTTAGCTAAAACAGAAAAGAAGGGAATATAATTAAAATTTACGAGATAAACTTAAAATTAACTACATTCTTTTACACTTATTAATTAGGTTTTTTGTGCAGGAAGGAGGGGCCAAGGGCAAATGCCCGCAAAAGCGCCCCTCTCACAGAAGAGAAGAGAGCCAAAATCAAGGTCTGGGGTTTTCGAGATGCCTAGACACTCTGCGTTTGAAAGATGTGAGGTCATAGACAGGAGGAAAGGTGGATTGAGGAAGATTGTTCCAGAGTTGACCGGCGGTTGAGTAGATGAAAGACTGAAAATGTCGATTAACCCTTGCATTAGATAGTTGGACAGAATAGGAATGAGAAAGTGTGGAAAGTCTGGTACTGCGTGCTCTCCTTAAAGGAGGAGGCATGCAGTTAGAGAGTTCAGAAGAGCAATGTCCGTTATGATAGCGATAGTAAAGAGAGAGTGAGTAAACATTGCGGCGAAGAGAGAGAGATTAAAAACAATCAGTAAGAGGGGGGTAATTGATGAGACGAAAAGCCTTTGATTCCACCCGGTCAAGTACAGCTGTGTGGATTGAACCACCCCGCACATGAGAAATATACTCCATACAGGGGCGAATAAGACCTTTGTACAGAAACAGCAACTGAGTGGGGGTGAAGAAACCGCAGAGGCGGTACAGCACACCTAACCTCTTAGAAGCTGTTTTAGAAAGAGAGTATATGTGATCTTTCTAGGAAAGATCACGCGAAAAGGAAACACCAAGAATGTTTTGAAGAGGAAGGATTGAGTTGTGTGTTGTTGGAGGTAAGGGGATAGTCGTGTGGAAGATTGTGACGAGTAGACAGATGGAGGAACTGAGTTTTGGAGGCATTGAAAGGCACAAGGTTTTCTCTACCCCAATCAGATATAGCAGAAAGATCAGGGGTCAGGTGTACCATAGCCGTCCTACGTGAATCGAATCATGAAGCGACTGTTGTGAGGGACGCTTTGGGAAGCGGGTGGAGAAGTGAAGAGGGGAATCATCGACATAGGAGTGAATAGGACAGGAAGTACGAATTAAAAGTCATTAATAAATAAAACTTAATTAACTTGTTAATATTTGCATTGTTTAACCATAATAATAAGTAAGCTTTACTTACCTTTCGGTAACTGAACTGCGTGATCTGGACTCCATTTGCAAAGATTTGACTTATTACGTAAAATATGAATGAAAAGATTAAACTCCAATTAAGATTCATGTCCGTTTTTAAATTTTAGAATTTTTAGTGTTATCTTTAAACCTGCAAGTAAATAAAACACAGTTACACTCAGATGGTGACAAAAAGCCCCTATAATAAAATCAATTTAGTGGAATGGCAACATGCAATCTTAGAGTTACCCTTGGCCCCTCCTTCCTGCATTAAAAACTATATACACAAACTTATATAATTAAGTAGCTAACTGAAGGAATTTCTTACTTTTCATGACTTCTTGTTGCTAATTGCATGATTTGTATCCGAATTAACAGTTCGAATCATATAACAGAGGGGACCTACAGCTCAACGTGGAATCTGAATTACGGGTGGCCTGGTGGGTACATCACCTAGGCGCAGAGGACGGTTACCTATCCAACTATTAATCAGACCCAACGTCGCTTAACTTCGCTGATCTTATTGGAAGAGATATAACGAAACAGCCACTCACGCAGCCCAGATTTCATGAATTAGATCTAACCATAAAGAAGCGATATGAAGAATTACATAAAATAACCTAAGTTATATTATTTGGTATCCCAGCAAACACATTACGTAAATACAACGTTGTATCCTGGTTGAATCTTGGTCATGTCAGAAATTGACGTTGTACTGACGTAGTCACAACGTAAAACTTAAACGTTATATTGCAACATTGATACAACGTTGCATAATGATGTTGTATACATGTGAAGTACGAGTATAGTTTCGTATTACATTATTCTTTGTCACAAAATTGTAATGGAGTTACATACGACACACTACTATTTCAAATACGGCGCCTTTGTTGGACCAAATTCTATTCTTGAGACGTTGAGACAACGTTGTATCTACGTAAAGTTTACTTAATATCACAACGTTGTGAAGGCGTAACTGAGACCACACAAATTTATGTTATATCTTGTATCTACGTCACAGTGCTAAAATGCAACCTTGTGACAACGCTGTATCTACGTAAAATTGTTAGCTGGGATGTATATTTGATTCTTTCTCTCTTTCTCGGGTACTTAAGAAACCTCATACGTATGATTATTTTCAATACTGGTTATAGCTAAGTACCATTGTACATTATATATATCGATACGGAATAGTAACGAAATGACACCTGAAAATGTTTGTTACTTTCACAAAAGTCCCCGCCTACATGGGCGGGGCTGTACCTCTCTCACTTACGTGTATTCCTACTACGTTGGGTTAGAGATTATGAATTATTTAATCAGGAACATTGTTTCGTTTCTTCTACAGGTTGACCAATCAGAGGAACGAAAATTTACACCTAAAATCGTTAGAGTATAATATACAAGTAGAATCAAAGGCTTTTCGTCTCATCAATTCCCCGCCTCTTATTGACTACACTGGGGAACAAATTTCAACTTTTTGTCTATTGAATTAGATTTGACAGTTAGTTCTAGGTAATTTGGGTGGGCTGAGCACGAATTTTTACTCGGTTTTGCTCTATCAGGTCCTGATTTTGCTCAACACCCCTCCTCTTTCGTCGTATTCATAAAAAGTTTTTTTTCTCAATACTCGCTAAGTCTTTTTGCAGTTACACATTATGCAACTAGGTTTTTATCTACTGTAGGTATTTGTACCTATTGTTATGGTATTGTTGTATTATGTATATTTTTATATGTAACACCCTAAAAATATTTTTAATTTTGTCATTTTTAACCCATTTTAATATTAGTAAATTAAGCTAAAAATATCATAGAATTCTAAAATTTTCTCGAGCGTTCCTGTTCTCTGTAGAGTATTCTAGAGGGACAACTAAAATATATAAAAGCGACTCGTTTCCAGAGTTAATCAGTCAATTCAATCAGTCAGTCAGTCAGTCAGTCAGTTGAGTTAGTTAATTAAGTTTGGGCATTAACATAATTTTGAATTGGCATATGATTTAGTGAGTAATTTTGTCATCGTGATTTAATATAGTTGATTTAATTAGACGTAATTTATATTGTACCTACTCATCCGTGTTTCTAGTTTAATTTCATAGATTGTAAGTACCTATTTCATAATAAGTACCTATTTAAACTAATTTTTGTGTTTATATTTCAGATTTTCTTAAATTTATATGAATTAAGGGCTTTAAATACCTTTACAAATTGGCAGAACAATCAAGCAATATGTCATCAAGCACTAGAAAGTTCAAATGCAAAAACAACCCTGATTCCTTCTGTTATATATGTGGAAATTTTACACTTCCACATCAACGAGCAAATATAACTGACTTCGTAAAAAGAGCTTACTTAGCTTATTTTGGCATAAAACTGGGGGACCAAGATAAATCGTGGGCTCCACATAAAGCCTGCACTATATGCATTGAAAGACTGCGACATTGGACGAAGGGTTCGGATTCAAAAATACCTTTTGGAGTTCCGATGGTAAGTTTATGATTTCATAAAACTACGTAATTTAATCACTAGTATACTGTAACTTACCTAAATGTAATTGTAACTTAGGTACATAAACAAAAATTTACAGAAAATGTTTATAAGAATCTCAAATATTGCATAAGGTTGAAACACATAGAAATGTTAAATGTTTGGGTGATAACTTTTGATAAAATTCATAAAAACAAGTCTCTCGTCGCTTTTGTTAACGCTTTACAATTTTTTTTCCATATCAGGTGTGGCGAGAGCCTACTAACCACGAGACCGATTGCTACCTTTGCTTTGTCAAGACTTCGGGCTTCACTAAGAAAAATAAACATTGTATCGAGTACCCAAATTTCGACACCGCGATACGACCTGTGCTACATTCAAATGAGATCCCCATTCCAAAATTTAAGGGTCTGCCAACTCAAGAATTAGTTGAAGATGTTCCTGAAAATATTGTTATGCACTTTGAGGAGTCAGACACCGATTTTGACCCCAGCGTATTTGAAAGTCAAAACGATCCGCAAAAGTTTAACCAGGCCGAGTTGAATGATCTTGTAAGGGATCTAAATTTGCCAAAAAAGGCTGCGGAAATTTTAGCTTCAAGACTTAAAGAGAAAAACTTGCTTACTTCAAACACATACATTTCATTTTACAGAAAAAGAGAGAAGAACTTGTTAAATATTTTAGAACAGAGGATAGTTTAGTATATTGCTGCGACATAGTTGGTTTGTTAAAGAAGATGGGGGTTGAGTCTTACGATGCAAATGATTGGCGCTTGTTTTTAGACAGTTCGAAAAGAAGTCTTAAGTGTGTGTTGTTGCATAATGGCAATCTATACGGCTCGATACGATTGGGCACTCAACAAAATTAAAAGAAAAGTATGAACATATAGAAAAGGTTTTAAATCTTATCAAATATAGGGAGCACGAGTGGATCATATGTGTTGACTTAAAAATGGTTAATTTTCTGCTAGGACAACAAGGAGGGTATACTAAATATCCCTGCTTCCTTTGCTTATGGGACAGCAGAGCCAAGGAAGAACATTATTTCAAACAAATCTGGCCAGCACGAACATCACTTACTGTCGGAGAAAAAAACGTAATTAATCCACCTTTAGTGAGCAGAGATAAAATCATATTTCCTCCTCTGCATATAAAACTAGGCCTCATTAAACAATATGTAAAAGCTTTAGATACGAACGGCGAGTGTTTCAAATACATAACTTCAAAATTTCCAAGTTTAAGTTATGAAAAAATCAAGGCGGGAATTTTCTCGACGGTCCACAAATAAGAACAATGATTAAAGACAGCAATTTTCCTAATGTCATGAATGAACGCGAAAAAAATGGCTGGTTCTCATTCGTGGACTTGATAGAAAACTTTTTAGGCAATTATAGGGCAGATAACTACGAAGAAATCGTAAAAAAACTTTTAAGGGACTACAAAGAGTTAGGTTGCAATATGAGCATAAAAATTCATTTTTTGAATAGCCATCTTGACCAATTTCCAAGTAATTTAGGTGATGTAAGTGACGAACAAGGGGAGAGATTCCACCAAGATATAAAAATTATGGAGGAACGGTACCAAGGCCGCTGGGATTCCCACATGATGGCTGATTACTGCTGGTGCTTGAAAAGAGACCTGCCATCAACAAGCAAATACGCTAGAAAGTCTTACAAAAGAAAATTTTTGTCACAGTGAAAGCTTCATATCTGTTTGTTTTTTTATTTTAAGTCATTTCTATCGTTATAATGTAATTTTACTGTAGTTTGAACTGCTTGTATTCATGAAACTTGAAAAAATTTTAACACATGACTTAATTTTTTAGTCCTAATTTGAAAAATCTGGAAAATGGCACATAGGCTGTCGACAAGAATCAGGACCTGATAGAGCCAAACCGAGTTGAAATTCGTATTCAGCGCACCCAAATTACCTAGAATCAAGTGTCAGATATCATTCAATAAAATACGTGTTGCCCAGTGCTATCTTTAATCCCTCTCTCTTTGCCGCAATGTCGCCTCACTCTCTCTTTATTATCGCTATTATAACGGACACTGCTCTTCTGAACTCTCTAACTGCATGCCTCCTCCTTTAAGGAGAGTACGCAGCATCAGACTTTCTACACATTCTCGTTCCTTTTCTGTCCAACTCTCTAATACAAGGGTTACTCGGTATTTTCAATCTTTTATCTACTCAGTTGGTTAACTCTGGAATAACCTTCCTCGATCCATCTTTCCTCCTCTCTATGACCTCCAATCTTTCAAACGCAGAGTGTCCAGGCATCTTCAAACCCTGAACCTTGATTTTGGCTCTCTTCTCCCTCTATGAGGGAGGGGTGGTCGTTTTGGGGGCATTCGCCCTTGGCCCCTCCTCCTGCATAAAAAAATTATTAGTACAATTGTTGATAGACCTATATTAAGGTCTGTTGAATGAGTATTATATTGTAGTTATACTCATTAATTATACTCATAGTTATACTCATTAATGGTATTATATGATTTTCATTAATAAAAATAACACATCTTGTTGCCTGAAAGACAGTTAATTGCTAGTTTTATTAAGTGACTCTACTTAACAATAATAAGTAAGTGGAAAGATTTTTTAATAGTTTTAAATGGCGTTATTATTGGAAAAAGGTGCGTGAAAAAAAAAATTTCAAAATGGACTCTAAAATTAATAATAATATTAGAATTTTATTTATGGTATTTTATTCTTTATGCCGAAAAGAATATTTAAAAAAAAATGTAAAACTTTACTAATTAGTAATTTGGGGGCTTTCGAAATTTTATTTTTCGGTGAATTTATTTCCACAACTATATAATGAGTAAAGTCAATTATTGTAATAATAATTATAAAAAAATGTGATTGTTCTTTCTTTCCTTCAGTTAATTCCAACGTGGAAAATGAACAGTTATTACAATAGTGAAATTTGTTGCTTCAGAAAACTTTCTCGTGATTGGTGATACTATTAAACAAATTGAATAGTTATACCTCGATATTCAGTTTTCATTAAATCAATTACAAGGGAAACTTTAACATCCGAAATCACATTATAAATTTTTCTACTTACAAATTACCTATTTGGTTATTAACCTAAGTTGACCAGAGTCCCGATTTTCGGCGAGACAGTCCCGCTTTGGAGAAGTGTGTCCCGCTGACGTATGGTGTCCCGAAATTGTCCCGCTTTGGAGAAGTGTGTCCCGCTGACGTATGGTGTCCCGAAATTGTTCCGCTTTTAGAGATATTGAACAAAAATATCTCGCTTTATTAAAGTTACTACCAATAAGCTATTTCATGAATGGTTATTGACATACTTCGATTTTTTTTAACTTATTACACGTAGATGCTATTATAGACTTGTGCAATAAGTTAAAGCCTTAATCTTCATAAAGTAATTCATAAGGATTCTAAAATTATACTTGAGTTTCCCAGCAAGGATTATTATTATATAAAATTATATATATATAATATATAGATTTTTTAAAATTCAGACCTTACCACAAACTGGCAACTCGTTGTTTTAACAGACTGTCAGTTTGCACTGGTGGAAAAGTGGTAATTTGACTCTGACTGTTTCGTCATTGTCTCTTATTTGATTTTTATTGTTAGTACTGTATTAATGGTGGACCGAATGTCAGTTTTTCAACATCTGCGGATGCGGATTTTTTATTTCAATATCCGCGGATGCGGATATTTAGTTAATCTATCAATATAATATAGAATTATGAATATATGACATAATTTTTCAAATTTGGGATATTACTATTATGGGAGGCAATGCATAAGAATTAAAATTAATATTAATGTTTTCATTATGATAAAAATAATAACTTTCTCAAGAGTTTCAGCCACAGAAAATTCAATGAAAAAAGTTTCATTCAATTTTCTGTGTTACCAGGTATTTGAGGGGTCGCGCGTCTTAAGGTACCTAAGCGCCACCACAGGCGAAACCGTGTTTTTGATGGATATCACTATTTTTACCCATCCTCTATCGCGTGGTTTGGGTTATAATGACCTTACGACACTAGAAGTATGGTTGAAAACCTTATGAAGCGAACTACTTTTTTCACCTCTATCGCCAGCTAAAAGTTCACCCAAAGTTCGGCATAATAAGAAAATAAAAAAATAAAAAAAAATATATATAAAATATAAAATATGAAAATCTATTCCAAAAACTCATCAACATCTTCATTAGCATACTTAGAACTCTAATTTAGCCAAAAATGAACGTTCTAGCTCAATTAATAACAGAGATACTATTGCGAGAATATTGCTGAACTTTGGAGGCGATTTCCGGCGAATTTTAATTTTGGCGCTTAGGTACCTTAAGACGTGGGACCCCTCATTTATAGTTTGAGGTTTATATATTTGTTTGTTCATTAATAATTAATACTTTACGTGAAATGTGCATGACTGGGCCTTATAAGCTACTTTATAAGCTAATTTAATTGTAAATTGCATAATTTATTAGAGGTAATATCCGCATAACACCCGCAGTCAGAAGTGCGGATGCGGATGTTAAAAATGACGCGGATATCCGGTCCACCACTATACTATATATATATATTTCGTACAACAGAGAATGGAGCATATATGTATGTCATATGGGGGCTTGTTTTTTGCTGAAATTAACATTGAAATATCTGCTTACGATGGCACCAAAACGTGTTTTATGAGTATTGCAGGGGTTGTAATGACTGATGATGCGAAATTTGAAACATAAAATAAGATAACAGTAAACAGAGCAAAGCAAATAACTGGGCAGATACTGAGAACCTTTAAACGAAGGGATAGGAATATAATGATTCCTCTACTGAAAACAATGATCATACTCAAATTGGAAACTGCTCGGTCCTAACATCCCTATATAAAAATGAAGACATTAGACAGCTAGAAGGGATTCAGAGAAGCTTCACAGCCAAGATCAATGGGTGCAAATAACTAAATTACTGGGAAAGGTTACGCGAACTAAACCTATATTTACTAGAAAGGAGAAGAGAGAGATACACCATTATTTACATTTGGAAAATAATGGAGAAACTAGTCCCTAATCTTACTCTGAACCCTGTAACTCCCCAAACAACGGTGGAAAGTAGAAAAGGAAGACTGTGTCGTGTTACCAAATTAAAGACGAGACAGGTAACATCCTTAATCCTGAAAGAAAATAGTTTTGTGGTCAGAGGACCAAAACTGTTTAATCAGCTGCCCAAAGACCTAAGGAACACGAATGGTGTTGCAGTGGACATCCTCAAAAGAAGATTAGACACTTGGCTCAGAACAATCACCGATGAGCCAGGCGTACCTGTCTATTTGAGGTGGAGAGTACAAGAAACCAAGTCACTACTTCACCAGGCCAATTTGAGAAGAGGGGCGACAAGCTTGACTTTCGTGAAATGAGCAATCATCATACGGAACCTTTGAAAAGTTGAAAGGAAAGGTAAATGAACATTTATGTTAAGTTTAACAATCCTATCTTAATTTTTTCCAACAATAAATGCATGTTTACGAGCGTCATTAGTTTTTTTTCCCACCATATATATATATATATATATATATATATATATATAAATAAATGATATAGTGTGTGTGTGTGTATATCTAAGCCATATACGGCTGGCTTCGGCATATCTGGCATCTAAGCCAACTGGCTGTGAGCCAAAGCCGCCCAGGGAGTTCAGGTAAGACCCCACTATGCTCCGAGACGCCAGAACAAAAGGGTCTTCTCCTCTGTTTCCTCCTTGTATTTTATTACCCTTGTTTGGTTAGGTTACTCCACTTTCCCCTTGGAGGGTCTAGCCCCGGCCCCTTCATGCATAACCTTCCCTTGGAGGGTGTAACTCCCCCCCCCCATGCATAACCCCCTCTCCCCGCTTGGAGGGTGTAACACTCACCCTTTCATGCATAACCCATCTCCCCATTGGAGGGTTTAACCCCCACCACTTCTTGCATATAATGTTGCAACGGCGTGGCGCAATGTTGTATACAATGTTGCAATTGTTGACGATTTTTCATGCAATTGATTTGCACTCAACATTTTTGCAAACATACTACTTCCTCCTTAGGTGATCTTTTCCCGTGTCTCATCTACTGTACTCTGTAAGCAGTCCAGCCAGCTATCAAACACACACTTTTCCCTCTATTCCTCTCTACACATACATGCATCTTACACACTACACGCTTCAAAATTGAAAAGAAAATTACACTGGTTACAAAGCAAAACTTTTTTCTGTTTCAAGTACGTCAATACATTTTTTGACCAATTTTTGGGTGCTAATTACGAATATGGCAATGTTTTTGCTGTATCAGGTCACAATTTTTGGAATTCTGACCCCCTCCCCCTAAAGAGGAAATTTTGCACATATAGTCCAAAATTTGGCTCATTACATAAAAGATTCTTATGAATTTTCAAAGCATTTCAGTTACTATTTACTTTAAAATGGAACAAATTACAATGTGTAAATTTCATTCCATGTATATTTTACAATAATTACACACTGGATGTTCAGAAATTAGTTTTTTTTTATTTTCGTTTGAATTCAGTACCTGGTTTCTCTTCTCAGCATCCAGCAAAAGTCAGCCATCATGTGAGGAGCCCATCGTCCCTTAAAGTTTTCTTCCATCTTTGATATATCCTGGTGGAATCTTTCTCCGTACTCATCAGACACATCACCAAGATTTTCAAGAAAAAAATGAAGATGACTGTGCAAAAAGTGAATCTTTAGAGACATACGAGCTCCTAGGTCTTTATAAGCATCTAAAGTTCTTGGATGAGTATGAAAATAAACCTTCTATATCAGAGCAGAAGCATAAGCGATTCACAGTTTTGAAATAGCATGAAACATCGGAACTTCTTTTTCGAAAGGATGTTATCCGAACATCTCCAACCAAATTCCATTGTTTCAGTCTTGATGCCAAAAGTTCAGACTGCGATTTAGAGAGATACAAATCCCTTACTAAGTCATTCAAGTCATCTTGTGTGACGAAATGGGGTTCATTTTCATTATCAGGAGGACAAAACTCTGCATCACCAGCACTGTGTTCTGAAGATTCTTCATCAGAAGAGAAATGAAGCACTTTTTTGCCTTCTAGTGGTGCTGGAACTGGCAGTTCATCACTGTGAGGGTCTGGTTTGATAGCTGAGTCCACCACAGGATAAACAATCTTATGTCTGGTTTTGGAAGTAAACCCAGTTAGTTTGGTTTGGCAGAAGTAGTAGTCATTCACATGAATTTTTGGCTCACGTTAAATCATTGGCACTGTAAATGGCATGCTTTCTCGTTTACCATTCAGCCAGTCTCTTAGCTGGTTTGAACAAAAAGTGCAGCAAACATGTGGTGCCCAGCTTTTCTCTTGGTCTCCAAGTTGACAACCAAAGTAGTGATAATAGGTTGTTTTAATGAGTGGCGAAATGTTCTTGCGTTGTGAAGATGAAGTGAATAAACCACAAATATAGCAGAATGAATCAGGTTTATTGCTGCAATTTCTAGAAGCGCACAGTGTCATCAAATCTGAAAAGAGAGGTGAGTAGATGAAAACAGTTAAACAAACATTTGAAAAGTAATCATTAATGAAAAATCTACAGGAAATACGGTACAGAATACTGCACAGAAAACCCCCGACCTGATATGCATGAAAAAAGTTTATATTCGAAATCAGCACCCTCAAATTAATAGAATACAGTTACTTTGGAGTCTGAAGCAAAAACTTTGTTGACCAGTGTTATTAAGAATAATATTTGTATTTTGGCTCGTCTTCTCTTTTTATAAGGGGGCATTTCGGTGGACGTTCGCCCTTGGCTCCTCAGTCCTGCTTAAAAAACTTCCCATTTATAAAATACAATAAGGTGAATAGGAATATATACTGTATATTCACCAGGACAAGGGGGGCACAAGAGAAGATCAGGAACAAGCAAAAATGTTGATGGCTCTCACAAACGAGTTTATGCTGACACAGGAGATAACAGAAAATACCAGAAAAAATAACTGCCTGGATCTGGTATTCACGAATAACACGAACTTGATTGCTGATATAAAAATAACCCCAACCATTATCTCAGACCACAACTTAATCGAGATATCAACAAATATGATGGCAGCATTAGAAGGCAATACACATATTGTGGAAAGAAGTAAATTCGGAGCCTTTAACTTAAACTCGAAGACTATAAATTGGGAAGCAATCAGATCGCACATGGCCCAAATAGAATGGAGAACAATTTTCGAGAATAAAACAACTGAAGAAATGCTAACAACTTTGGAGGAAAAAACGCTGAGAATTTTAGAAAAATATGCTCCGAAATCACAGCCAAAAGGAAAGAGGAGCTGGCAGAAAGGCAAAAGAGAAGACTATTCCGCAAAAGAAAGAGAGTGGAGGCGAAGTTAGGAAACTGCGGAGATAATGGCAGGAAAATAATAAAAGAAAAACTGGAGGGTATCGATAGGGAAATACAAGCCCTGATTAAGGACCATACAGAGAGGGAAGAGGAAAAGGCGGTAGAAGCAATAAAGGAAAATCCAAAATACTTCTATAGCTATGCAAAAAGGAAAACAAAAACGCGCGCCGCTATTGGGCCCTTAAGGACGGGAAATAATGAACTAACCGACGATCCAAAAGAAATATCTGATACATTGAGAGCTCAATATGAATCAGTTTTCAGTACCGCAAAAAGTGACAAAGCGATACCTGACATAAATGCATTCTTTGAAGGGGAATTGCAAGGAGAGTATATAACAGACTTTGAGTTTACACCAGAAGATGTAGCGAGAGCTATAGAACAAATGAAACTACATTCAGCTGCAGGTCCGGACAATTGGAACGCATTATTGATTAAAAACTGTAAAAATGAAATAGCTACACCTTTATACTGGATATGGAGAAGATCCCTAGACACTAGGGAAATTCCGAGCATCTTGAAAAGAGCAAACATTGTCCCTATATATAAAGGAGGGGACAGATCTCAAGCAAAGAACTATAGACCAGTGTCATTGACGTCCCACCTCACCAAACTATTTGAAAGAATAGTTAGAGAGAAAATTTATGATTTCCTGGAGACACGGGAAAGACTCAACGAAAATCAGCATGGATTCCGATCAGGTAGATCATGCCTATCACAACTAATAGAGCACTACAACAATATCCTAGATGCATTGGAAAGCAATGACAACTACGATGTTATATACACAGATTTTGCTAAAGCTTTCGATAAATGTGACCATGGTATAATAGCACATAAATTAAAGACATGGGAATAACAGGCAAAGTGGGAAAATGGATCTACAACTTCCTTAGTGATCGTCTGCAGGTCGTCAAAATTCAAGGTATATCATCATCAGACTCGGAAGTACGCAGCTCAGTACCACAAGGGACAGTACTGGCCCCACTCCTGTTCATTATCATGCTAACAGACATAGACAGCGGAGTAAACAGCAATAGTATAGTAACATCCTTTGCAGACGATACAAAGATCAGCAGAAAAATCAGCGATGTACATGACGTGGAGGCCTTGCAGAGGGACACGAACAAAATATACAAATGGTCAGAAGACAACAACATGTCATTCAACGCCGAGAAATTTCAGCTCTTGAGATATGGTAGAAAAGAAGAACTTAAACAGACTGCATATTATGTTCCAGATAGACAGGAAATTCAGAGAAGCATGAAAGCGATTGATCTCGAGATAATAATGACAGATGATGCGAAATTCGAAACACAAAATCAGATAGTGATAAATAAAGCAAAAAGAGTCGCCGGACAGGTTCTAAGAACGTTCAAGAGAAGGGACAGGACAGTAATAATTCCCCTGCGAAAAAACACTGATTATACCAAAACTTGAATACTGCTCAGTTTTGACGTCCCCATATAAAAAGGAAGAAACTAATAAACTAGAAGAAACGCAAAGGCATTTCACAGCCAAGATTGATGGTATAATAGCACATAAATTAAAGACATGGGAATAACAGGCAAAGTGGGAAAATGGATCTACAACTTCCTTAGTGATCGTCTGCAGGTCGTCAAAATTCAAGGTATATCATCATCAGACTCGGAAGTACGCAGCTCAGTACCACAAGGGACAGTACTGGCCCCACTCCTGTTCATTATCATGCTAACAGACATAGACAGCGGAGTAAACAGCAATAGTATAGTAACATCCTTTGCAGACGATACAAAGATCAGCAGAAAAATCAGCGATGTACATGACGTGGAGGCCTTGCAGAGGGACACGAACAAAATATACAAATGGTCAGAAGACAACAACATGTCATTCAACGCTGAGAAATTTCAGCTCTTGAGATATGGTAGAAAAGAAGAACTTAAACAGACTGCATATTATGTTCCAGATAGACAGGAAATTCAGAGAAGCATGAAAGCGATTGATCTCGGGATAATAATGACAGATGATGCGAAATTCGAAACACAAAATCAGATAGTGATAAATAAAGCAAAAAGAGTCGCCGGACAGGTTCTAAGAACGTTCAAGAGAAGGGACAGGACAGTAATGATTCCCCTGCGAAAAAACACTGATTATACCAAAACTTGAATACTGCTCAGTTTTGACGTCCCCATATAAAAAGGAAGAAACTAATAAACTAGAAGAAACGCAAAGGCATTTCACAGCCAAGATTGATGGCTGCAAAGAACTCAACTACTGGGAAAGACTACGTAAACTAAATCTGTACTCACTGGAAAGAAGAAGAGAGAGGTACATCATAATCTACATATGGAAAATGATCGAAAAACTGGTACCAAACCTAAAACTAAACCCAATTACCATTCAAACAACACTGGAAAATAGGAAAGGCAGAATGTGTAGTGTTCCCAAATTAAAAGCACGACAAGGGACCTCCTCAACCCTGAAGGAAAATAGCTTGGTTGTCAGGGGGCCAAGACTTTTCAACCAGCTTCCTAAGGACCTCAGAAACGTAACGGGGGTCAAAGTTGAAGTCTTCAAGAAAAGACTGGATGCCTGGCTCAGGACAGTACCAGATGAGCCGGGCGTGCCTGGCTATGTACGGTGGAGAGCGCAAGAAAGCAACTCGCTCCTCCACCAGGCCAGACCTAGAGGCGGGGCCACCAGCTTGACCTCCGTGTGAAGAGAGACCAACACACGAAACAACATAAGGTTCATAAGGTAAAGTAAGGTATATATTTAGGGTGGCCCAAAAAAATGAAAGTTGAAAATATCTTTCTCCACAAGGCCATCCGTGTTCCATATCAAAATGTAAGAACTCATGCCAAAAATTAGACAGATCATACAATATTTAAAGATCGCGACCAGTTCTTATATTTTTAGGATTTGAAACAAAAATACAATATCAATGTTTATTTCAAAATTTAAAGTCAACAGCACAGAGCACATGTTATGCAAAAATATACTAGAACACACATGTCATACAGTTAATACGACTGCACTAAATCCTTGTATATCAAACAAACAACGTCACACCCGTTACTTTTTCTTCGTCAAAACCAACTTCGTCGGAACTGACAATCTTTTTCGGTGGCTGGCGATGAGTCGCAGTAGGTACTGTTTCTGGGTCTCGTCTTTCGTCAGCGCGGTATTGTAGGACTGAATAAGAGCGACTCCTCGTTCGGCACAGTCGTTGACGACCTTGAGGAGCCTGCACTTAGCCTTATGTAACTGGTAAATGGGGTCTGTCAGCCAGAGGGAGGGAGGTTTTGACAAGAATGTCTTGGGTTCATCTTGTCCTTTCATGGAGAGTATATCGAATATCTTCAAAGACCGGCTCGTGATGTACGACGCCAATGAAAAACGATGATCGAACACAGTCCCGTCCAGACGTCTCAAGAGTTTTTGGTTTGAGGGATGTAAGAAGTTGTCAACCATAGCTGCTTTGGTGATCTCGTCGACGCGATCGTCGAAGAGGGCGAGAGGCGCGAGGTGCTCAGAGAAGTACCACAAATGGCGATAGAAGGCCTTAACAGCCGCCTCCCTGATGGCACGGTCAGGATATTCATGGAGGAGAGCAATTAGGTTTAAGTCGTTGAGGGGGGCCCTCTCTGGGAGAGGGGCCTCGTGCCAGTAGCGAACGTAAATAAGAGAAACGAAGAGGCAAATCTTTGTGACGCCAGCTGTCTCGTGGGCCGTCAACTTAATCTGGCTCCTGAAAAGGAAGATCTTCAGCGAGTATATTGCCTTAGCCATCCACCGCGCGTTGTGCATAGCGCCTGGCGCACGAAAGGACGGTTTTCCGTTGGAGGATCCCCCTAGGAATATATGACAGAGCTGAAGCAACTCTCCATAGTCATCCCGTGGGAGCTGGCTCTTGACTGCCTCCGAGTAAAATGACATCATCTCCTCTCGTCGGCCATCCGGCATGCCAACGAAGAGCTCGTCTCCAGCAGAACGGAAATCAACTATAATATCAGGCCAGGTCTTCTGGAAGCGTTTGAAGATTCCCACTTCAGGCCCACCGGTTGGCGAAAATACGGCCGACAACATTACCTCGAACACGTGATGACGGCACGCGATCCAGATGAGCTCCTTGTCCAGAGCCTTCTCAATTAGGGTGCACGCGCCCATATTCAGCCCAGTATTGGTTGCCGTCGTGTCGAAGACTAGTCCCTGGATCATGGGTTTGAGGTTCCATTCCAGCGTTTGGACACATGCATTGCACCGCTCCTCTCCCGTGCCGCGGCCGATCTTAGGGACGGCAAGAAGTTGCTCTGTTTCACCACCAGTCATCAAGATGGTGACGCGATCCACAAGCTTTTTATTGCCGGCGATATCTGGAAGCAGTTTATCGTCCGAGTGGAGAAGCAGTGGGCTGTCCGGCGAGAAAACAGCCTGTTGAGCAGTTGCTACCGCCTCACGAGTGGTGACCAGCGCTCGCTGAATGGTGTTCCGGGATAGCGCCACAGACTCCAGGCCATGACCGAGCGCTTGCGTGACGGCTCCTACGACGAACATGGCAGCGCGGTCAGGGAGTTTCACTCGGTCGAGCGCGGCGGCTACTTCCTTGGTCACAATGGTCTGCTTCGATTTCTTATTCCTTGGCTGATCTTGACTGGATGTTGACGGAGCTTGGAAATCATCTTCGGACTCCGTCGATGTGGAGGAGCTACAGATGTCAACAATGGCGGAACTAGACGGAACAGCCGTATTCGCCTGTTGGGCGCTCAACATGCTTTTTTCCTTTCGAGCACTGGCCTGATCATTCCTGAGGCGCTTGCGAGTCTCCTTGTTCATCAAGGTCTTGTCGATCCCGGACATACTCGCGCTCGAGGGATCCTGCTGTTGCATCCGCAGGAACTGTTTGTCTTCTTCGTCCGTCATAATACTGAGGGCGTCTTTTGGTGAGATGTCAAATAGTTTGGTGAAATTCTCCTTGAATTTTCTTTCTTTGATTCGGCACCCGTCTTTCGGTTTCAATCGGTTTTTCTTCAACCCACAATATTCTTCATAGAGCTTCCGAAGCTCGCGCACGCCGGAGTCCACCCGCTGGGTCGGAATTCGTGCCTTGTCCCAGATTGTCAGCGCTCTGTCTATGGTGGCCTTAGCACTGTCACCGATTGTGGATCCCTTCTGGTGGTGAAACATGAAGTTCCTGAGAATAGCCCCGTTTGTTGGCAGGCCAGATCCCAAGATGTCCGGGTCCGGCTTACCCAGGAGCCAAACTTTCGGACTGCTCCTTGTCGTTGTCATGGTCTTGGCCTGTGGAATGGAAGATAAAATGGAAATTAGAGTTAAAGAACCTATACATATGTTTTATGTAGAATATAAAACAAACAATTTTAACAATTTTAATAAACTTTTATAAATTTTAATTTTTTCATAATTTTTAACAATTTTAATAAACAATTCATTGTTCCAAATTGCTTATCAAGGTCAGTGCAGTAAATGAATGGCAGAAAAACTAAGCATAGTGTCCGCCACTCACTGGTGAAAAGTTTAACTTGCCTTATTGGTGTGATTCACTGCGCGGCGTAACCCAGATGGAAGGAACACAACAAAAACACGTCTACACCTGTCGAGACTTGGCGACCAACTGAGCTAGTGGGAAGAGTGCATTGCTATCATATAGTGATTCTTTGGATATAGGTTTACAGTCTACAGTGGCGTTGCTCGGCAAATATTTATTGTAGAACATAATGGTGACCCAAAATTACTGAAATTACAGAATTTAGATATTTTTACCTTGAGGTCGCGACCTCTAAATATTGGCCGATCTTCCTGATGTTTTGCATGAAGGCTTCTTTTGTGATATGGAACAGGAATAGCCTTGTGGAGAATAGCAATTCAAACTTTTATTTTTAGTTAATTTTTGGGCCACCCTAATATATATATATATATAATTCAGCGACGTGCACTCAGGGTAGGCAGGGTAGGCAAGGTAGGCAGTGCCTGCCCTAGCATAAAATCTAAAAATATAAAAAAGCAACTTTTTTGGTTATTTAAACTTCATTATTTCAGTTCCTTAATGTTCTCTCTTAAAATACATACAAATTTCATGCTAATTCTGTATGTAGCATTATGTGTAATGCTGAAGCAGGCACATATTGCTATGCTTTTTATTCTGCATATAAATTATAATAGCTAAATTCTTCGTAGCGCGTGCCGTCAATCCAAGCTTTTTCCTTTAAAACAATAGGAAATAAAGGCAATTTTTAACCTGCCTACGAAGCAACCCATGGGGTGGGCGTATGATGTAGCATTAGAAGATATGCGTAAAAATTTTGGTGTTTTTTATGAGAAGTTTGAAGAGAATTGTATAGAAAATAACCTTGCTGAATCCAATTGTCGCATAAAACATCCAATTAAGGAAGAAAGAGATATAATTTTTTGTCTTATATTGAATGATGTAATTAAACAAATGGAAGCTAGATATAATGATTTCAAAAATTTGCGGTTTATTACTTTAGTTGATAGTAAGAAGTTTGCTGAAATGGCTAGTCAAGTTGATAAGGAAGCGCGAGAAAGTTTAGAAAAGAATTATGCTAACTTCTTTGATTTCGTAAGACTAAGAGCTGATTTGGCTGGAATCTATAATGCACCAATGTTACGAGACAAATCTATTAAAGATTTGCTCGTCTTCATTTTTAAAAATGAACTGGAACAAACATTTCCCGAAGCAGTGAAACTGCCGCAATTGGTCCTTACAATTCTAGCTACAACCGTTTCAGTTGAGCGAACATTTTCAGCTTTAAAAAGAATTAAAACACGCACTAGGAATCGAATGACACATGAAAGGCTTTCATCGCTCGCTTTAATCTCTATAGAAAAAGTAAGGGTCATGAAACTGGAACAAAGTACTACACGCAACTTTTATGACATGGTTACACAAATATTTCTTCAGAAGGAGAGACGAATGGAATTTATCTACAAATAATGTAAGTAAATACTTATATAACTAAAATTTTATTTTGAACTTTTAATATTTTTATTAATTACCGGGATATTAGTTGGTATAAAATAGCTATGAAATTCTGACCAATTTTATTAAGTTGAGTAACAATGCGATGCATGCCTAATTTCTATATTTCGACGGTAATTATTGTTAATACAGTTTTCAGACCCTTTGTTGGCAATTGATTTTATTAGTGCCTGCTGCCTACCCTGAGTTATTACGCACCGCACGTCTCTGAAATTTTATATATATATATATTATATATATATATATATATATATATATATACACATATATATACCGTATATATATATATATATATATATATATATATATATATATATATATATATATATATATATATCTATATATATATATATCAGTGGCGACTCCAGCTCTTCAAGACTACTCAGGCTCTTTTTAAATTTTCAAGTCTACATATGAGCCGACATTTAAATGCATGACAATAACTTAAGATTATCAATAAAATAAATAAATACATACCTCGGTAAAAAAATTATTTGAATTTTATTTACTTGAACATAAAGTCCAAGCTTCTTGGTTTTAAAGCAAATTCCTTTAATATTCGGTCATGTAATTCCTTTTTGCTTTCTAAATCAATAAGTATTTATTTTTAAATTGAAATCCTAGCCAGGGACGAGAGCCGTTCTTGAGCCATTGTGTTTCTTAAATATGATCTAATTCGATCGAGAACAGAGAAACTTCTTTCATTTGAAACAGAAGTTACAGGTATGGTAAGGAGGAGCTGAATCAGCTTTGTGGTTTCCGACATCGCAGACAATAATCCTAGTTCGTAAAAGACTTCTAAAATTTCATTTGCAGATTTGCATTTTCTAAAGTCACTGTCACGATAAAGATATTTCAATTCGTTAACTAAGGATTTGGAGTCAATTACATTTGGATATTTAGTTTGTAAAGCATTAAGATGATGCATTGGAAAATTTTCAGCAAATTCTGGAAATTTGGTCACATCAATCAACTCAAAGAACGCAAACTCCTGAATGCAATCAAATCGTTCCCTCATTGACATTAGTATAATGTCAATTATTTCGAAATATATTGCTTTATAGTTCATTTGTTTGCCTCTAGCTTTTTTTCTCGGGGGAGAAGGCAGGTCTTCGGATTGTTCGAAGTCTGCCATTGTTTCTTGAAAAACTTTATTATACGCTTTATCAGTACGAGCGCACTCAATAAATTCAATAAAGTCATTTACTTTCTGTTGTGCAAACTTCATGTCAAGCTGCTTGCATTGCGGAAGATGAAATAGTTTTTCGGCTTGTGACAATATATTTTCAAAGATAATAAAAAACAGAAAAGTGAAATCATGCAATTTTATAAGTAGATTATCAGTTTGATTAAGAGTATCTTCATCCCATCTTGCATTGTCATCTAAAATCTTTTGAAATGCATTTTTCAGAGTTTCACGCTGCCTTTTTATTGTTGACACGGTTCTAGATCTATAGCACCACCTTGTTTCACAAAGTGATGGAATGCTGATATTAAGCTCTCTAAATACAGCTTTTCATTTGTACTTGAAGAAGCAAATTTACTGAAAGCACGTACATTGGAAAAGAACATTTTAGCTCCGTTAACTTTCTCTGACATGTTACTTAACACTAAATTTAACTTATGTGCATAGCAATGAATAAAATAGCCGAATTTAAAACCTTTTTCTCTCAGGCAGTTGAAGGCACGCTTCTCGAAACTTAAAAGTTACCATGTATCGCCAGAATTAAAAATTGTGCCTCTACAAGGCAGAAGGATATAAGCCCGAGTTGAAATGTTTTTTTCTTTATAAAAAAAATTAATAGGAGGAAAAACGTATTTTATTTAATGAGAATTAGAAGAAGGACTATTATGTAACCGTATGCAAGCAAATAATTATTCATTAAAAGAACTTTAAATATACGATATTACTTATACTTTCTCGGGCGTAATGTCTTGCGCCCGAGTAAAGGATCTTGAAAGATTACACGAAAACTTAATGTGTCAATATAGTTTTTTATAGGTAGTAAGTGTATCTAAATGCGCTCAAAATTTGCTTGCGTGACGAAGGCTAGACAGAAAAATAGTAACATACTACCAGCCAAAAACCATTTTTACAATTTGTATTTAAAACCTTTTTTTTAGAACTTAAATCTATAAATACACAATTTTATCTCTCATGCTTCTCCTTGCCCCTTGCCTCTCAGGCTCAGCTCGAGAAGCCCGAGTGCAGGAGTCGCTACTGAATTATATATATATATATACAGGGCGTCCCAAAAAAATGTATACACACTTTAACAGCTGATAGCTCAATTGATGTTTCTTTCTTTCCAAGTTAAACCCATTAGAATTAATAATGGCAGTCAGACTAAGCTTTGAACAAAGGAAATTCATTCTAAAATGCTACTGGAAGTGTGAAAACGCAGTTGAAGTGCAGAGACAGTTTAGGAGGGAGTTTCAAACAGATCCACCAACGCGACTTACCATCACTCGAATTAGAGATAAGTTTGAAGCCGATGGAACTGTTCAGAATGTCCACAAGAAGCGTTCCGGAAGACCACGGACATCGACAAGCCCCACAAAGCAAGAAAGAGTACTGGAAACGTATCACCAAAGTCCAAGAAAATCTGTGCGGCAAGCGAGTCGTGAGGTAGGAATTTCAGAATCGTCTGTCCAACGCATTTTGAAGCGCTGTCAATGGAAAAGTTACATTCCAAGATTAGTCCATGCTATTAATGAAGATGATCCGGACCGAAGAGTGGAGTATTGCGAGTGGTACTTGGCACGATGTGGATGTGGATGTGGATTTGACGAAGGGGTTTCGTAGAATACCCTCCGCGTTCACCAGACCTCACACCACTAGACTTTTTTTTATGGGGATACTTAAAAGATAAAGTCTACGCTATAAAACCTGCAACAGTCGCTGAATTGAGAGCAGCCATTGAACGAGAATGCACACAAATACCAAACGAAATGTTTCGTGATGTTTGTGATTCCATTGCTTCGCGTTATCAGCAGTGCCTGGACCAGAACGGACGTCAGTTTGAAAACAGGCGTTGACAAAACAATTAAATAATGTCTGTAGATTCTATTACATTTTGAAAATGAAATGTATTTTAATAAACACTACCTTTATAATTATTTAAAGTGTGTATACATTTTTTTGGGACGCCCTGTATATATATATATATATACTGTATAAGAAAGCTCATCATGACCAAATTATTGGAGAACTAGTTTGCTTCTACAGTACCAGTAACTGGTAACTCGTAAGACAGCAAATGATAAACGAAACGAAACATTGCATACGTAAATAAAAGCTTTTGAAAAAAAATTTAACGATTATACTCGAAACACGTGTGTGTGTGTGTGTGTGTGTGTGTGTGCGTATGCTAATGATTTTTTCATGAATTTGTTACAAAATATGTCAGGTGACATTGTATGAAAGTTTACACTTTACACATACTCATAAAAAAAACAATTTTACGATACTGAACTACCTAAATTGAGCGTCCATTTCATTTTGTTGATAAAGTCTAAACTGTTACTTTTTATGTGATATAAAAGAGTAGAATATAAATCACATTAAAATGTCGGGGAAAATTCGGCATCGCTAAAATTACTTTGTATATAATGTTTAGTTCGATTTTTTAAAGAGTTTATGGGCTTATAAAGTTATAGTTCCAAATATACTGTATATTCTCCCTCTCTCTCTCTCTCTCTCTCTCTCTCTCTCTCTCTCTCATTTAAAGGACAGACATCCAATTACAGGAAACGCTCACACACTTGCATGTTTTTTTAATGTCTAAGAAAAGAGTGAAAAAAATATTTTATTGAAACAATTTCATAACATAAAAAACTTTAAAAAATGCATGGTATGGATTAGGTGAGGTAGAGTTGCAATTCTGCCGACACACTTTTTTGGGAGGGGGGTGGGGTTGGTTGGACGCACGTGATGGGTGAGGGCATGGTGTGGAAAATCTGATTTCTGTTCTTAATTTTTTTTTCCATATGTTCGAGCTATACCGAGTGGTTGATGTGCGATCGACACAAGTATATTATTGGTTAGTTTATACAGCGGTGCTGTCTAGTGTATGATCTCCGTGTGCATGGCGTAATTGTAGAGCTAGCTTATATATTTTTCTCTTTCCTTCTTTCCTGGAAAATTTCCTTGGCTACTTTTCCAGGGTCAAGGTATTTTTTCAACCTCTGGCGGGGAGGGAGCGGAGGGTGGGGAGAGAGCCTTATGCTTTTCTATTCAATTTTCTACTACCATTACAATAATTAAAAATTGAACAGTTTAATAAGTGGAACTTTCTCGAGTGGACCGAAGGGTCTTTGAGGCTTCCTCTTGTAACTCCTTGTAACTCTCTGTAAGTAGTTTGACTCCTGAAGATTTTTTTCACTAAAACCACTTAGACAAGATCTTTAGCTAAGCTAAGCTATATTAGTTAAATTTGAAACAAACACTATATTTCAATAACAATGAACTTTCCTGCAATTTTACCTGAAGAAGATTTTACAAATGACTCCCTTGAACCTTACACTGTATATACTAAAAACTTCACATATTTTGAATTTAACTTACGTACGTTATGACGAAAGATAAATTTAAATACGTTTAGTCATCGTTTATCACGGTAATATTATACTGTATATTACTGGCTGCATATACATATCAACTGTAATGGAGAACAGTACATTCAAATTAATGTTAATAATAGATCACAAAAAGGCATATCTCCGATGAAGCAACATTTCTAAATTGAAATTATCGATGGATTTCAGCCATATTGTTCATTTTTACAATATTTTTATGCATATTTTATTATTACTTTTTTAATATTGTCACGCCAGTATATCGAAACACCTCATTAATTATGTACTAGGGGCACTCAATATATTTTGCCCCACCCTTTTTTCTTAGCTAAATAATAGACCATTGGGCTGAAATGTCTTTTGGGCCGTAAGTTTGAACTTTCTGCGCTTCACATAACAGAATTTTTCCACTTTGAACCTCCCCTCCTTGTATAAAACCACTTTTAAACGCCCTTGTATAAAACCGATAGTTAACGCAGTTTCGAAAATGGCGTCTGACAGTGATGTGCGTCGTAAGCAGAGAGCTGTTATTGAGTTCTTAACCGCAGAGAAGGAAACAGTTGGAAATATTCACAAATGTCTACAAAACGTTTACGGAGATGCTGTTGTTGATCGAAGCACAGTCGGACGCTAGTCTAAACGTGTGAGATTATCGGAGAGAGGGAGAGCCAGCCTCGATGATGAGCCACGCAGCGGTCGCCCGGTATCGGCTGTGACATCTCACATTGTGCAACGTGCTAACAGCATCATTCGATCAAATCGGCGCGTCACATACAAGGAGCTATCACTGGAGCTAGGAATTAGTGAAGGAAGTGTGAATACGATAATTCAGCAACTGGGATAGTCAAAAGTGTGTTCACGGTTTGTTCCTCGCGAACTGACTGAAGATCACAAAGCCCAAAGAAAAGAAATTGCTTCCGAGTCATTGGCTCAAAATGAGACAGAAGGGAATGACTTCCTTTCATGAATTGTAACTGGGGATGAGACTTGGGTACACCACTTTGAACCTGAAACAAAACGCCAATCCATGGAGTGGCATCACGCAGACTCCCCACGCAAGAAAGAGTTCAAAATGGCTCCCTCTGCAGGAAAGGTTATGGCCACCATCTTCTGGGACATAAAAGGGGTAATTCTGGTGGACATTATGAAGAAAGGACAAACAATCAACTCAGAGGCATATATTGCTACCCTACAGAGACTCCAGATACGTATAAAGCAAGTTCGACCGGAGAGAAAACTGGAAGACGTCCTTCTTTTAAGTGATAACGCAAGACCACACAACAGTGGCTCCAGCGGAATCCAGCGGACTTTTACCAGCAAGGAATAAAGGCCCTTGTTTCGAGGTGGAGGAAAGCCGTAGAAAAGGATGGAGACTATATGGAAAAATAAAAACTTGTAAAAAAGGTATGTAGCTACTTGTGTACAAAATTTCTGGAACTTAAAAGGAAAATTGGAAAGAAAAAAAAAAGATGGGGCAAAATATATTGAGTGGCCCTCGTATTTTGTTCATATGTTGTATGAAAATCTATATAGTGCAAATTCAAAGGCTTAAATGAATTACTTAGCACTCACTGTCATTCCCATTCCCATTCGCGGTAAAGGCGCTTAATGAGAATGGCTAAATTTGCTAACCTAACTTAATTTAATCTAACGTAACATAACGTTAGCCTAATCTAACCTAACCTAAGTTAGCCTAACCTGAACCAAAGTGGGAAAGCCGTGGATGAGAATGAGAATGGCATGAATTGGGAATAAAGCGGGCAAATGTGATGGCCTGTTTCTAAACATTGATTATCACGCTCGAATTAGCATTTTTAAACTGTCGGTTAACAAATTTCAAAACTCTAATTTCTAATTAATTAATTTCGCAAAACTATTGGTCGACAATTTGTCTTAATTAAATTGATCAGATTCCGTCCTTTAATGATTTACAGTCTCTATTTGTTCATTCTATAGTATTCCTCTATGTGGTTTTATTATTTTCACCTGTCTTCGTAACATTCTCCCTGGAAGGTAGTGGAAAGCAAATTATAAAGGTTTATAAAGCGGAAAAATTCTTTAGATAAAGTACCCACATGAACGCAGTGGCAGATTAAGACCTTCTGGGGCTCTAGACATCAGGACTTTGAGGGCCCCTTCTCTTAGTTTTTAAAGTAATAAAAACAATAATGTAATACTAAAAACCCGGTTTATTGTTTTATTATTTACAACACACGCTTTTAAAGTAATAAAAAACAATAGTATATTACTAAAAACAGGTTATTTGTTTTGTTATTTACAAGCGTATTTTTTAACAGCAAATTAGGCAATAATGTCTGACGTCCAGGCTTCCACCAATGTCATACTCAATTGCACAAATGCTCAAGGAATTCAGTCGTTCCTGGCCCACATAAATATATAAAATATGTAAAATATGCCACAATATTTATCAATATTCAAACCTCTCCATTACAGTACGCTACTGCATTTTATTATGTTTCACTGAGGCTGTACCTCAGGGTATCTGCAATAACCAATGATTAATATTTCAACAATATTAAGCTAACCACGTATCCTGAGTGCGCCGACAACATTACATTGCAGTATGGACATTTTTTTCTGAACCTTGGAGACCCCTAAAAATTTTAACTTTGGGGGCCTCTAGGCACGTGCCCACTGTGTCTAATGCCTAAAGAGTAATCCGCCACTGCATGAAAGTCTCGTGGCTCAATCGGTTAGAGCACTAATCGGTTAATCTAAATTTACATTTAGACTGAGTAACATATTCACTTTCATATTCCGAACCAACTTACTTTTAGGCTGGGCATTTAAAGTGTCAGTGAGGTCATGCTTATAAGAAACATTACTTATTTGTATTATTGGTGTAACTATAAGCAGGGCCGCTGAGAACTGCCACGGGCTCCGTGAAGGATTGGTATATGGGTCCTCCTGTTTACTCAGTATTTTATTATGAATGTTTTTTGTGTACATATCAAGCAAACTGATTATATGTCCAAGTCACTATTCAAAACATACAGTATGAATAAACAACTCGGAAGAAAATGACTATTTTATTTTCCGAATCAATTATATTAATTCTATTACCATACAATTTACAAATGCAGTACCAGTCCAAGCAGGCAAGACAATTGTTTACTGCAAGATTTTCATAATTAGAAGTGTACTTTCTTTGCCTTCTCTCTAGCAAAGTGGTAAATGATTCTGATGAAATTTAAAGTACGGCTAATTGGCTTTCAGTTACAATGGTTCCCAGATCTGTCAGTCGGTCTTGGGCATTGGTGGACCGCAGATAATATTTTATCTGTTTCAGTTTGACTATGGTAATTAATCTCTATAAAATGTATGTTCATTAATTATATTTCCTCTCTGCTATTTAATCAATTGCTATATTAATATTTTTAGATTTTATCCCCCTCTTTCCGGGCCCCCTAGAGGTCCGGGCTCCGATGATTTAACCTGGCTTCCCCGCCCTCTCGGCGGCCCTGACCATAAGTCTTGTGATGTTTACAGGGACTTTGTGATGGGTTTGTGTTTATTTTTGTGAATAACAATAAAATTGAAAACAAATAAGAATACATTTAATTTTTTTCCACGAAAATACTTGTGTTTGTACTTGTACTTGACAATTAAATACTTGGAATTACTTGACCAAATTTTCTACATCAAGTACTTGTACTTGTACTTGCTTTCTCAAATTCCTGAAGCACCTGTACTTATTTGTACTTGAGAAAAAGTACTTGAACCCAAGCCTGGCTAGTACTACTAAATACGCTAAGGTTTCGAAAACTCAACATCGAACTCTGTAGAACTCTTTAATAAGGCCAATATCCATCCATGCCACTAAATGAGGCCCTTCTAGGAAGAATTGGCAAAGCGATAAAAGTTAATAGTATGGGCGCAAAAGGAGAGAGTGCAATGCAGTTGCAAATGTTGATCAGTGCTGCAAGAGTGACACTCCCCTTGGCACCAGTGCCGACCCCCCCTTGTTGCAAGGCACCCCAAAAGGGAGGGGGTTGTTGCAAGAGAAACAAGGGTTATGCAACTTGGAGGCAGAGTTATTCCCCAAGAGAAAGAGAGAGAAGAAGGAGAGAGAGGAAGAGAGGTGTTCGCTTGACAGGAGCCAAGCGTATATTAAGACTTCAGCCGAGCGGCCGTTGTCTTATAGGTCCTAATCAGCCAGACGGCTTAATCAACCAGTGCCTCCAGGCACTATCAGCCAGTTGGCACAGTATATACACTTCGTTTTGGCACGTACACACCCGTCTATACCCCCATAAACTATTACGCACACACGATTATATGTGTCGAGCTCGAGACCCGGTGGCGGCGCGTCCTTCCACGGTTCGTAGCCAGGGTAACCTAATGATCCGTGTTAAACTGTAGGTCTAAGGTGGAGTGTAAACATCCTTTCACGATTGGTAGGTAAATGGGTAACCAGTTTCCCTCTCGCTCTCTCCTGCCCTCTCGCACTCTCTCTCTCTCTTCCTCCCTACCTTCGCTCTCTCTCTCTCTCTCTCTCTCTCTCTCTCTCTCTCTCTCTCTCTCTCAAGTTTGGTTGTAAAACACCCTTCCACGGTTGGCTGTTTTATTGTTTCGAGGCATCATAAAGCTTAAGCTTCACGAGCAATTGACTCGCAGTTTAGCATTTTTCTCAAACATACGCGAATTGTACCGAATATATCCCTGATATTCAGTTTTTCTGTCTTTCTACAACAACAAAAATTTAATACGAGAAATTATGGAATTATTCTGACTTCTCTCTCATATATATATATATATATATATATATATATATATATATATATATATATATATATATATATATATATTGTTTATCTAATTCTTTATTGCCGTTTCTCTGGTTTCTCTCATATATATATATATATATACTGTATATTGTTTATCTAATTCTTTATTGCCGTTTCTCTGGCTTCCAAGATTCGAGATAAGCATGCATTAAATATATGACTCAGCATCGGGGTCATTAATTATACGTGCCATGAGAAGGTCGAGTTTTAAATAGCGATAATTAAACGAGTCTTTGTGAAAAGTTGCCTGATGAGGTGACCATTTCCAGTTCCAGACGATTTAATTTACAGGGCATAATAAATTTTACGAAGCTAATTTAGATGGGTACCATAATTCGCTCTTTTCACCCACACGTGTCTTCAATTTCCTCTGAAAAGTCACATGATGAGGCGTAGATTATTTTTTTTAAATTTATTTATTGTATCGTACGATAACGTAGGGACCCCAATAAACTTTTACAGCGGTCTTCTTCATGGATAATTGATTCTGAAATTACCTTCCACTTTTATATTTCAGAGCCATAAACCGATTCACATATCACCCTCAACTCCCTCTCGCTCGCTCTCGCTATCTCTCTCTCTCTCTCTCGGTCGAATACAAGGTCAAATAACAAAGCGTTTCTCGTCTCTCCACGAATAGGCATATCTGACACGCCCCAGATTTCACGGGGCAACCAATCACAGCCCTGTAGACGGAGCCCAGGGACCTCTGTTTGGCCGCTATGCAGGCCTACGCGTTAAGCCCCGCCCAAAATTTACTGATAGCCAATAGGAAGTCGCGAATCGTGTGTTGTGGGTTGGTCACAAGCCCCCTTTATAAAAAGGGACAGTTCATCTCAGACCTCAGTGCGTATGTCTTTTTCGCTTAACGCTTTTCAAATATACACTGAGTTAGTTATCGCTCTACAATTCTCCCGATTTGTTTGAAGATCAAGATTTCTATCCATCAGCTGCGCTCCACCTTTTCAACGCTGCGAATCAGAATGAACTTCTATCCACGCAAGTTGTTTCAGAAAATTGTGACGAAATGCAAGAACCGTTCAATGAAGACGATATTAAAATGTACGTGATTATGTACTCCGGTTCATTCATTGCATGTAAAGGGTGATCCAGAGAAATGGGACCCAAAAGAAACCCCTGTAACTCTTAAAGTATAAGTCCTTTTAAAATCATACGCATCATTCGAAAGAGGATAGTCACAAGTTTGTACAGGATTGTATAGGTTTTGACAATACAAGACAAGATAAGATACAAAACAAAATAAAGTGTTAGTTAAAACTAACCCTTCAAGATGACTGCATGGACTGTGGAACAGCTGCGTTTCATAACTGAGCAATATTATGAGCATGGAAGAAGTGTAGTTTTAGCTCAAAGATCTTTCAAGACAAATTTTCAGATGTCAAAATCACCTTCTAAGAAAGTAATCCGTCGGTGTATCAGAAATTTTTCCTAACTGGCAGCATTGGAAAAGAAAACCAACTGGAAGAGTGCGCACAGCAGGATAGACGAGATCATTAACAGAACTCATGAAATTGTACAGGATAATCCTAACATAAGCATCAGACGTGCTTCTCAGCTGTTAGGAGTTGGATATGGAACAACACACCGTATATTCAAACAAAATTTAATGCTCTTTCCATATAAAATTCAAACAGTGCAACAACTAAACGATGGAGATTTCCGCACGAAGATGACAATTCTGTCAATGGATCCAACAGAAGGTAAATGACACCACCAATTTTCTAGCAACTTTGATTATGTCAGACGAAGCCCATTTTCACTTCAATGGAACTGTAAACAAACAAATTGTCGTTTCTGGGCAACAGAAAATCCATTGAATATTACCGAAGTCCCGTTGCATAGTCAGCGTGTAACTGTTTGGTTGGTCTTACTGCATCTCAGATCACAGGGCCGTACTTTTTCGAGGATTCCACCGGAAACACGGTCACTGTAAATGGTGATCGCTACGAAAAAATGTTGACCGATTTCCTTATTCCTAAATTAAAGAGATCTTTGTCTAGAAAACCACTGGTTCCAACAAGACGGAGCTACCTGCCATACCACGAGGAACTGCATGGCAGTTTTGCGTCAAACGTTTCCAGGCGAGTTAATCTCAAGATTTAGAGACGTTGAATGGCCCGCAAGGTCTCCGGATTTTTTCTCCCTTAGATTATTATCTCTGGGGATATTTAAAGAGTAGGGTCTACAGAAATAACCCAACGACCTTGCAAGAATTGAAGGCCGACATCACAAATGAGATACAGGCCATACCACCGCACACTCTGCAAAAGTGATGCAGAACTTACAAGCGAGAACACTGGAATGCTTGGCAACTAATGGAGCACATTTGAAAGGAGTCATTTTTAAAAAATAAATATTTCATAATAAACTTGTAAACTCTACTCTTTCGAATGATATATAGTTTTTATGAAAGGAATTAAATATTAAGAATATTTGGCTTTTTTTTATGGGTCCCATTTATCTGGATCACCCAGTATTATAATTTTTAAAATTCGTGGCATTTACTCTTATTGTAACTCTCTCGTTTATAATATAACCTAACCTAGCACAACTGAACCTAACCGGCCATAATATAAACTAACCTATCATATCCTAGCCGGGATATAATATAGCCTAACCTAACCTAACCTAACACAAGTGACCCTAACCGGCCATAATATAAACTAACCTATCATATCCTAACCGGGACATGATATACCCTAACCTAACCTAACACAATTGAACCTAACCTGGACATAATGTAGCCTAGCCTAACCTAGACTACATATATATATATATATATATATATATCGGCCCAGGACTCTTTATCGTTTATAATAACATAGCCTAACCTAGCCTAACCTAACCATGGTGTATTCTTTCTTGTTTATAATTAGTAATCTAATTTCCTTTTATTCTGAATTTTTCTACAACGAAAAAATTAATCCCATTGTTTTTAATAATTGTCTGTTTCCTTCGTGGTTATTCGGCATATATATATATATATATATATATATATATATATATATATATATGGTGTGTTTTTATTTGTACTTTTCTCGATAATTTAAAAATCTACAGAAAGTTCTACAGATAGGATTTTAAAATTACCAAAACTATTAAGATTGTCTGCGGGTTCGAGAACCGTTGCAGGCAGACGTAGCATAGCACACCCAGCTAATCTTTCTTTGAGCTGTAAATTAGTGCACTTACTATTAATTATCTCTGTTTCCTTCGTAGTTATTTCGGCATATATATATATATATAATTATATATATATATATTATATATATGGTGAAGCTTTAATTACTTTTCTCGCTAATTTAAAAATTTATAGAAAGTTCTACAGAGAGGACTTTAAAATTACCAAAACTTTAAGAATTACTGGCGGGATCGAGACCCGGTGTCGGCAGACGTTGTCTTAGCACTCATACTTTTGAAAACTGTCAGGATATCTGCTTTTTTATAAATTTTTAAAATTCGTGGCATTTTCTCTTATTGTAGCTCTTTAATTAACTTAACTTTATAGGACCGATGCGGAACTTGATCGTGTTATAGCTACTTTTCGTTTTGATGAAAGGGAATAAATGATATGGATGCTTTACCCCACAACCAAACCAGCGATCTGAACACAGAGGTCGTGGTATTGGCTCACATCCGGTCCAACGAATGCCAGGTCACCGAGGAACTAATGTAAGTTTTTTGGGGGTTAAGAACAAAACACATTGTATTTTCATTTAATTTATTAAATGGTAGAAAACATGTACAAAGCGGAACCAGTGTCCATTAAATAAGTCTTAATGGTACAACATAGGCCTTTACACAATATAGATATACACCTTTACACAATACAGCGGGTGCTAACATATGGGAACCTTTTTTTTCTGTCTGCATACCTTTTTATCGTTCATTTCAGTGTCGCACAAATCGAATAATTTTAAAAAATTTATAAATCCCTTCCCACGTGACATGTGCATGAGAAATGAGAGGGCGTACATGCCGCACGTGTTCTATAATATCCTTGAAAGCGATACGGGTTCCATACAATCTCAGGTACATGTATCTGTTCGATAAACTGCACAACCACAGAATCATTCCAGGCTGAGCGCCGAGTGAGTCAAAATAGTACATTCTTTCCCTATTTTTAAAATAGATTGCAAACCAATGAATCCCCTCACCCCCACAATGTCGGTGTTAACGATAATCCCGTACCAGTTTCTCGTAGTTGGCAATTCAATATTTCATTCTTCGCAAACACACCGATAAATTTGAGCGTGTGAAACGGTCACTTTTCATTACTCTCTGGAGTGTATTCGCGTCCATTTTAAAAGTCTGTGACCACGTTCCTGAAACGATCAACTTCTATTAGTGCCTGTGATTCGAGGTAACTAGCACACTTATAGGCGCGTCTATAGGCTTGGCAAATTCCAACCTGACTGAGATATTCCACTCTGTTGTGGACTTAAGTGCGTATTTACGCCAGCAGACAAGTCAGGCGTAATATCAAATGAATAAATGTTAAATTCTTCGACAAATTCTTTCTGCGTTACACCAAACCCAAGCTCGTCACATGCACCTGTATTATGAGCCAGATACTATAAGCTCTCGCGCAGAGAGGGAACACAGCGTCTGATGAGTAGTCAACATCATAGTCCCTCCCAAAGCGATGCCATTTACGTATAGGTTATTTTTAAGGCCGAAATTCTCGAATTTAAAGGCACTCTTTTTATATTTTCCATTCGTCGAGGCGTGGTCCTGCATTCCAATTAATATCCTTTTAGGTAGGACTCCAAGGGCCACGTTTTCTAGTTGCTTCGAGGCCAACCCGGCGGGCACCGTGTATAGTTTGATCTGTACCCTGTTAATTGGGTATTTTACTGTGGCGTGTATTAAGTCTTTCTCAATTTCTATTTGTTTTGGCGAACTTAATTTCACTCGGCGTATACGCAAATACGCTCCATGATGTGAATCACAACGGGTTTCGCGCCCTCTTCTTGATCAGACCCCAGATTTATGCAGATCTCAGGAATCGTGCGGGTAAGCTTCAACTTCATATCCACCCCGTTCATAAGCAGTTTCTCCTGGAATGTGAAATCTGTATGAAGACGTCCAAAACATTCGTATATCTTTTTTTAGAATTTTTAAATTTATCCTTTATACCATTTTCATCTTTAGTATGGTAATATCCCTCGGCGGTTAAAAAGGTGTCCTTCGCTTCTTTTGAAAAGTTGAGGACATTTTCCAGATAGGCTCGTAGGTGATAATACCCCGTTCCTGCCGAGATGTTAACCTGATTTAAATACACCTCACACTGGCTGAATATGGAGTGTAAAAAGTTGGTTTCAGGGTACGCAGTAACTATCATCGCAGTCCGTTCCATCAGAATGGGCTATACGCAGTTTAGCGTACATGTGCATGCAGCTCGGGTCAAAAAAGTAAGGGCCTGAGCTGGGTATCACGAATTCTATAGGGGCACTCGGCGAACTAATTGTGTTTAATGGGTTAATTGTAATAAAGTCGCTATGCTCAATAGAGACCTGAGTGGGGGCATATCAAAGAGGGACAGTTCCGATTTACAGCATTGTGAACTACACGGATGGATGAAACGCGCCATGACGAGTCAGAAATAGTGCCACCTCTCTCGACAACTAGTAATCAGCCTATGATTCGTGAGAGTAGTGTCCTCAGCTTATATCAGTTAAAAAAATGATCAGCCATAGGTTTCATACGCTTAGAGCACTTCTTTTTTATTTCCTTTTACGTTTAGCGCCACGTGATGGTAACCCCTTCTTCCTGGCAGATCTCTTCTTTCCGCCACCACGCATTTTTCTCTTTGCATCTTTGATGATTTCGTCCCGTGTACGTTTTAAATGTTTTTTAGAGCTTCTTTAGGCTTAGTTCCACCCATTATGTCTTCTGCCGCGTTAAAACCTGTTTGTAACGCCTTCCTCCCTAGGTACCTGGCACCCCTCTTCAACAGTGGGACAGCGGTGCGTAGTATGGATGAAAAAATGGATCCAAGCCCACTCCCACGCTGGTATCTCACTCCTCGATAGGCTGTGAATGGCCTTCGGGTCATTATAAACGGCGAAAGTGTAGTTTCACTGTTAAGCTCCCATCATCGAATGGGAAATTTTTTCCATCAATCGTTCTTATATATATCGAGATGTTGGTTAGTAGATTAGTCGCAACATTCACATAATGGGGCTTGTCATATGTAACTCTCAAACTTTTCCTCTATGGTTGGGGATGTGTGCAATGCGCAGCAGGCGCGCCTGGGTGTCCCCAACAAATTGGTGCTCTACGATATTGCTGTAAATATAGCACATGTCTGGAGGTGGAGAGCTTTCACCCAATTTCTCCATCTTCAATTGATACATTAAGCTGGACAAGTCATGCTGTGCCTCGTGAAGAGTATCTCTTTGGAGAGCTGCGCTATATCGGCCCTCAGCCACAATTGTGAACAGCTCTTTATCTTTAATATTTCTACTAAACGTTGATTTTAACTTCAATGTGCATGCAGACGTTTCTATGTTTACAACTTCAAAAAGTAAATCGTTTATCAGGTACGACTTTTCAAGACTCTTGTTTAACCCTGTCACAATGTCCATGGCTGTGTCATAATGTCCGATTCCTAGCGAAACATTTGTGCTATGCTACTGTTCCTCACCGAACTGATCGCATAGTATTGTCTAAGGTTATGCCTAATTTTTCGCACTCATCGACTCTTCTAAGGATCAGAAATATGATTTACTCATTTTCAAGAGTTAAAAATTTGGAGACTAACTGGAGTTCACATAAACTCACCTCATACGAATCACGCTCCAATTCAATGGGTCCGTGGAGTTCTGTCACAAAGTTGGCGAAGGTGTTGTTGGGATGTACAGACAGAGAAGAAGAGGACGGGAGTGTGACATAGAAGTGGCTCGGCGCCATGTTGCATACTAATTAAGCTTCATTATTGCAGCAGTTTTTATATAGGTGTTGAAGTTTTCTGGGTAACCCAGCCATTTCAACAGGTACATTTTTCTCTTTCCTGAACCTTTGCTGCCTAAAATTTTTTCAATTTTAAACACTTTTTCCTAAATTAAATGTCACTTTCTGCAACTCCTCGCGGTAAAAGCCTCCAGCGATCTCTTCCCCATTCAAATCTTCAACGTAATACATCATTATCTCACCTTTAGGTCTCATAGCACGAACTTTAAAAATCTCACGTGTCCATCCTTGCTCAAATCCCTTCGCGAATTTATTTCCCGAACGTGATAGCCTTACATAATCATTGATTTTGAAATGTGTAGAGTGTGGGCGGTGCTCCATCTCTTCTCACCTCTGGCAGCGTACCTCTTTCTAAAACTTCGTTAGGTGTTGTGCCAATCGTACGGTGGTGTGAACGGTTGTATGATGCCAATGACCCGAGAACGTTTATATATCTGTATGTGTTTTTATGTGTAAAATAGCGATGCATGCGTTCCTTTATGGTACGTTGAACTCTTTCAGCTAAAGAGGCCTTATGTATAGAACTGCTAGTGTAGTAACTGATATTAAACTCTGTCAGCATGTTCTGAAAAGCGCGACCTATAAATTCTTTCCCCATATCCGTACAAAAATAGCCAGGAACCCTTTCTTCTTTTAACATCAACGTTTTGGTCGCTTTAGCAACTGTTTCAGGCGATTTATTTTTCAGGGAATTAGCCACAGATATCTAGAGAATACATCTATTATGAATAGGATGTAGCGGTATCCGTCATTATACACTGAATATCTTTGCATGTCTGTTAAATCCGCTTGCCAAATAGAGTCAATCGAATCCGCGGTTGTCTTGGCCGTTTTAAACCTTTTTCTCACCGGTTTATGAAGTGTATAAGCATCCTGTTCCCGCAAAAACCGCTCAACATCTTTTTTCCCTACTCCGTAAACACCTCTGTACAGTCTATTAACGCCACCATAGGAGGCGGGGTTAGAAATGTCATAATAGCGTTTACTTAATATGTTAGCCATTTGCGTATTTTAGAGACACGTGGATAAGGTTGGCCGTTTGTTCTCTTCTTTCTCTCTTCAGAGACGCTGCTGCTGGGGGCGATGGCGTACTCAGTTGTGACACATGCGAGACTTGATCCAGGTCTTTTAACCTATTCAGATTACCTATCAATGTTTTGGGGACATTTATTTGTTGTAGTCTTGCTTTAATATGCTTCCATCCTGTTGGTGAGGGTCTGTCCCACTTTCTCACCAGATCATGAACAATATCAACGATATTGGATCCTTGTACCCTTGTTCCTTCAACAATGACCTCGCCTGTATCGGCCCACTGTATGATGGGGTCCTCACTCAATAGATTATAAAGACTTAAGCCTTTATTCCTCAATGTATGTGGGAGACTGTTTTTTAACACATGTTCGATGTGTTGTGTTCCGTTGTTCTTTGGTTGGTCATCTCTAACGTCGGGCCAGGTCCTGTGTCGCCATGCTCAGCGCTACTCGCGCTGTGCCTAATAACCACGGGGAGCTCTGTAGGATTCTTATAATCTTCGTACTCATGAAGAAATTTCTGCAAAGCCTCTTGGTACAAGATCCTTTTCTCATCAGGTGACTTTTCACTGTTTAATAGGGCTAGCAACTCGCTTTCCATTCTTTTAAGCCTACTTTTACGGGGTTCTAGAGCCGTGTCTGGAATCTTTGAACTTTGCAATGAAGCATACACCTCGTGCGGAATCACAACCACCTTCTTCATTATATTAATCTAGTCAGTAAAGGACCCAAAACTGAAAATAAGATGGGTAGGAATGATCCTCCTCTTTGTACAATAATTCGCTTTTTCTTACCCACAGTTTGACTTTTATGAGCGAGCGCTCGTATTATGTTCTTGTAACGACGTAAGCGAGCCTTCTGAGGGTTTCATTGGCACATTACATTTTATAACATTAAGACAGATTTCACAGATGCATTTTAAAAAGTCGGAGTCGATATTTTTAACAAACATCTGTTGCAGTGCCCGGGGCAATCGTTGATAGATTTTTATTAATTCACGATATTTCTTCAGCCTATTTGTCATTCTGGAATATACACCGTTTCAGGTTCGCTTGGGAATATATTCGTTCTTAGAAGCACCCTAAACGTGTTTCGCGGGTGAAGGTCACAAAGCAAATATCCATAACGCTGGCTTGTGGCTTCTTTATAAACCTCCAAAAACTCCTTACGTTGATTCGGGAACATTTGATTGGCTAATACCCCAATTTGTGACACATCTCTACGTTGTGCGAATAAGACTAGATATTGTGTATTTAGCGACACATCGCGCATGTATCTATTTTTGAAAAATAGATTCTGGTTGATGAAGAATACGCTTATGTTAAGATGGTGGGAGAACACTGTAAATGTCTCGGCAAACGTTTTATCCATTTCCAACATGAGATCGTCAATTACAATAACTGTATGCTCATTACCTTTTAACGAATTAACGTCATATACACCCTTGTGGAACAAAATTTCATCTTGGTACTCGTTGAACACTGACTGATACGTCGAATAGCACCATATTACTTTATGCACAAATTTTGAGAACATCTCCCCCTTATCTTTAATGATTTTAAGCATAAATACAGTTTTTCCACATCCTGTAGGGCCAGATATAATACATGTGGAGGGGCTTGTGAACCTGAATTTTTCTACAGATTCCATCTCTAACACGTCACACCCCTAAGTGGGTCATTTACAAAATATTAAAAATTTTGAGTGCTGTTCCTTATATTTTGTTTTCTTCTTCCACAGAACCGTGAATGACGACGATGTACAGCACCCCATCATCGATATCACAGACGAACCCGATGACCGTGCAGCTACAGAACCCTTCCCCGCTGACGAACCCTCACCAGCGACACCTGTAGCATGCGACAGTTCAAAGCGGATGCATGATGAAGAGCCCTCCACGTCAGGTATAAAGCGTGCCAGGATTGCTTCGGTTGTTAGACCCCCAGTAATAGAGCCCCAACCCTCAATGTCTTACGACACAACCCCGACAATAGTACCTTCCTCAAATATGCCCCATTGTTCAGTTCCGGGTACTTCCTCCACAGCAGCTTCTCATACCGTGGAACATTCGAGTTGGTGCGCACCGCTACTCCCACCCCTACCCTGACTAGAAATCGGTACGTGGTCACGGTTGACCCTGGATCCCTGTATACCAACGGACTGCGGCGCGTAGTTGAACGTATTGTGGAGTTTGCCCTTCAGAACCGCGACGAACGTGAAGTCCGGACGAGGTTATCCTTCAGGTTCGAGTCAGATGAGGGGGACGATTTTTGGGTGGTAATACCGTTCAGACGTTTGGCGGCTGTAGATATAGAATATATCTTGGGGCGTAAAATGCAAGCCTCTCAAAGTGGTACATCCTTCAATATGGACAACTTCATGGTAGATATTGACAGAGTATTCCGGGTTGCGGGTCATAGTGCCACACCTTATACTCTTAATTTCAATTCTCCGGTTATTTACAGAAAGCATTTAAACGTCGATCGTGGTTGTGGTTTTATAGCAATAATTTAGCTCATATGTTCACTGTGCTAAATACTTGGACGCAAAAAATTTGGCTGCCCACGGTTGTGCAGCGTGCCCGTAAACTGGCTTCAGATTGTAAGCTTGAGTTTGAGTGTAATATGGGTCCTGAAGAACTGAGAAGGGCCGAGCAGGAAATGAATGCACGTATAGTCGTATTTGGAATGGATGATCGTCGTAGGACTGTGTATGTTTTTAAAAGCAGCGTGAGAGATCGTACAAGACCTCTACTTATTTTAGGATTGTCAGGAACATCGTATCTCCCCATCCGTAACATAAGGGCTCTCTACGCCAGTTATGATAAAAGTCGAAAATATGGAAGGCATCATGATTTGTGTAAGGGTTGTCTCGAGTTTGCTGATGATATGGTGAAACATTGTAAGGATTGCTACATGGTATGTGAGCAGTGTAAAAGCCCCAAATGTGAAAGTCGTGTAGTTGAAACCGAGAAGAGGGAATGTAATGTGTGTAGACGTACATTTTTCAATAATAAATGCTTTGAGCTCCATAAATCAAATGGCACTTGCAGGAAAATGAGGATTTGTAAGTGCGGTATGTTTCACATGATGGATAATTGGGGAATTTCAAACATAAATGCGATGAAATTCACTGTTCTACATGTCATGAAAAATATAAGGCGGATGGAGTGAAGCATGTATGTTATATGAAAGATGCTAAGCCTAAAAATAGCCCTTGTATAACCGTGTACTACGATATAGAAACTTACACGAACGCTGAAACCAAAGAGGTCATTCCACATTTACTCGTAAGTCAGACTATCTGTGATGAGTGCATGGAGATCGAGTGTGATGAGTGCCACAAATGTGGAAAACGGACAAACGTTTTTAAAACGAATGCACACGACAGCCCTGTGAAACTCTTTGTATCCTATATTGTCAAATTAGCGGACAAGTTAAAAAAATGACTGTATATTCTTGCCCATAACGGGGCGAAATTTGACACACAGTTCCTTTATAAGGAGCTGCTTGAACACGAGTCGTCTGCGATATTTACAGGTGATCCCTTGAAAAGAGGCAACAAACTAATACAGATGCAGATAAGAGGTAATGTACAGTTTAAAGACACCCTGCTGTTCACACCTTGTAAATTAGCAAAGCTGCCCAAGGTCATGGGCGTAGCCGCTGAAGTTTCAAAAGGGTATTTCCCTTACACATTCCTCACTAACGAAACTTTGAATTACGTAGGACTACCTCCAACCAAACATTACTTTAACTACACCAACATGAGTGATAGTGAGCGTGAAGATTTTGACCGCTACTACAACAGTTTTAATGAAGCTAATCCATACAATATAGCCGATGAATGTGAATGTTATTGCGTGAATGACGTACGTGTACTTTCAAGCCTTTAGAAGGATGTACATAACCCGTTTCAAATGTGATCCGCTGCAAGTCGCGACCACGATCGTCTCATTATGTTTCACAGTGTTCAAGAATAACTTCATGCCTAAAGACACCTTAGCAATCATTCATAGAAACAACCCCCGCAGTTATGGGCACAAGGCTATTTACTGGCTCATACACCTACAGCAACAGACCGGGATATACATAAAACATGCCCGCAACACGGGTGAAGTACCCGTTAAGGTCAATGGTCGTGTTTTTTGGGTTGACAGCCTAAGTGAGGATTCAGCCATTGGTGAGAAGACCGTGTATTCCTTTAACGGCTGCTGGTGGCATGGATGCCCGCGTGCTGAGTGTGCCGTCACAGGGGACCTTTATGGAAGATCCCCGCCGACAGCCTCGGATGGACCCGTAACCGTGATCAACTTGTAGACTCCCAGTTCACTCATAAAATCGTGTGGGAGCATGAGTATGATGCACGGATGGAAACATACCCAGTACCGTGAAGAAATAAGGGCCATCAAACGTTCAGTGGTGTTGAACTCCCTCAAATGCGGTGACAGCTTGTTTGGAGGGCGCACAAACCCATTCAAGCTATACTCCACTACTACGACTTCTGCTCTTTATACCCCTACGTGATGAATAACAATCCGTACCCCGTAGGTGCACCTGAAAAAATGGTGGGTCCCACCATACCAACCATCGAGGAGTTTTCAGCTAACTTGAATGAGCGCTACTTTGGATTCTCTTTCGTAGACGTGCTCCCGCCTCGCGATTTATGGATGCCGATCTTACCCGTCGTTATAGATCACAAGCTCATGTTTCCCCTGTGCGTGAAGTGCGAGAGAGAACAACGGTGATTGACCATACAACCAACCAGCGTAAGATCAGAGGTGTATATACAAGCCCTGAGCTGGCCCTAGCCGTTCGCCATGGGTATAGAATATTGAAGATACATGAGGTGTGGAGGTTTTAGAAGCTGCCCAACCTTTTCACACTATATATAAACGCTTTTTTGAAGGATAAAGTAGAAGCATCAGGATATCCGTGAGGGGTTGATACCGAAGATGATAAAACTGCTTATATTCAGCGTTACCGTGCCCATGTAGGTATACAGCTTGACCGACCGCAAATTGTTAAGAATCCTGGCAAGCGCTTTACTGCAAAGTTGTGCCCTAAACAGTCTTTGGGGGAAATTTGCACAGAATACCGGTAAAGGGAACGTCCATTTGGCACAAAGTTATAGTGAAGTCTGGGATTATGACAACGCGCCCGATAAAGAGGTTATGGAGATCGTGAATGTAGGTAATACTTACATAATAAAGTACAACATCACCGAACTTGCCACAGATACCTCACGGGTTACAAACATACCTGTAGCCAGTTTCACAACGGCCTACGCCCGCATCAAACTTTGGGGTCTACTGCACTCTCTTGGACGGAGGGTGCTGTACGCTGATACAGATAGCGTGATATTCACAGCGAGGGAAAGTGAATACATGCCTGCTATTGGGGAATTCCTCGGAGAGCTAACTGATGAGATCAAGGACGAGTATGGTGATGGTGCATACGCAGACTCGTTTGTGTCAACAGGGCCAAAAACTTATGGGGTACGGGTGAGGGTAGGGGATGATATGAAGTATATCGTGAAGGCTAAGGGTATCACGCTTAACCATGCGAACCGTCGAGTCGTTAACTTTGACTCGTTGAAGGATCTAGTGTGCTTGGAAGATGAGGGTGACCAGCCACCCAACTGACTGTGGGGACGCACAATTTTCGGGCGCAGAAACTGGGGTGTGTGAAGGAACTTAGGGGCACGAAGGTATGCCGTAACACCTATAGGAAGCGTTACCAGGTGCCTGGTACCTATGATACCGTACCCTTTGGTTACCTTAATCCTTGATTGTATTTATATATATGTGTATTGTTAACGATATGTTTATTTATCACGTATATTTGTTTCAATTAAGGTTTCATTTTCTCCTTTGCGTGCGTGCGTGTGTGTGTACAGTAAAAAGCTAAGCTCCGCCCACTGTAAGATCGGTCACGTGACTCCTGCCACTACCTGAGCATATCTCTATCCCTGCGTGCTCAGTTGACCTCTGCATACCCTTGAGCTCAGACGTGTATTCTCCCGCGTAGACGAAAAATAGTAATGGCTACCTTTAATATTGCGTGTTCAACGTTTATGAAGTGGTATTCGGCAAAGTGCCAAGATGTGGTGGATACTGAAAAACTCCCTATTCCCCCTCCTTTGATACTTTTAAGGCTACATTGAGCCGTGCGAAGGACCAAGATGTTCAAATACTCTACGGGTATTCTGGCGAGGGCATTGTAGGATTTCGTAGTACAAACGATGTATTGAAGTATGTTGTAGACCTAACCTTTATAAAAGCTCACATATACCGCGAAGTAGAAGCAACACGTTCAGAAGATAAGCAACGGTTATGGATAGTGAGTCTTGTTGATGAGTGGTGTGACAAGCGATATTATGTCATGTTACATCATACCGACTACTCGTACCCTACGGTTGAGAATGTAAATCTTGTCATCATGGAGAATCTTAAGTATTTTTACCACTATATTAATATATATCATGACGAGGTTTGTAGTGAGGTTGTGGCTAATGGGCTGTGTGAGTTTTTAACAGACTTTAGAGACGAGTATCGCTTGTTAAACAAAAAGGATAAATATGGGCATATGTTTCTCTCAAATAGTGCACCGGATTGTGAAGATGTTTAGTTTGTGGAAATGAACGTCTGGTGAGTGATAAAACATTAAAGCCGGTATTGCTTCATGTAGCGGAAAATTCTGTTTGTCCAGGGCACAAGTGTTCGAACAAGCCTGTACACGCTTCAGCAGTTTATGATGTGACTCGCTCCCCCAGCGAGCCGCCCACCCGTGTACCTCACCCCTCCGAAACACACGAGTTCGAACAAACCCGTACACGTTTCATCAGCGTGACTCACTCCGCCCGTCGAGCCGATCCGTCCACCTGTGGCTCATAGTCATCTCAGAGCTTGAACCGACTAGACGTGTGAATACGATGGAACTTCCTTTGAGAAGCATTCTCAACGCCTCGTACGATGTCTCCGTGACGAAGTCATTGCGCGTGTTCAGGCGTGAAACCGGCACCATTAACTATGTACTTGAAACGATTTGCAGGCAAGCAAACTCTGGTAAACGTAATGTTATTTATTTAAGTGTTGAGATGAATAGAGTCTTCGTGATAGTTGAGAAGTGGGGAGAGGACCGTTATAAAATACCTGCAGGTGTAGGTACAAGAAGAGAGCAGATTAGTGATGCCCCCTCATATGCCGTTGTTTGCACGTTGTGTATAAATAACGATCAGCCATGCATTGATATACGACTGATGTGGAAGAATGCATCTGATAATAACGTTCTTGTCCCTACGCGAAACCGTTTCATCCTCGACAGAATGTTTGAAATCGTCGGATTCCGCAAGCTGAAGCCTATATTAGACGCTCGTGTTACGGATATGATTTATTTTGACACGGTTCTTGAATACGCATACACCGCTCTGCTCGACGGATTTATCGAATGTAGGAATGAACAAGGCGAGAATGGTCTAGAGCTGGATGCATATTTAAAAGGTTTAGATTCTTCGAAATATCCTGAACTTTGGTACAAAGCACTTGAGCGGTACAGGGCAGAGCTTGCCTACACTGTTCACCCTGAAGAGCTGTATCTCTATATAATGAATAGCTGTCGTTACGACTTGGAAGATTATTTCAATTGCCGCTATGCAGAGTGAAGAAGAGTTCACGATTGAAAAGCTCGGGACGGTAAGAAAAAACCCTCGATTGGAAAGGAGTGTTTATAAACTTGTATTTAATAATGATGTTGTGGTTAACGATGACCTCTTTGTGCGTGCTTTTGATTGTATTCTAGCCGTGTTTAAAGATAACTTGCCAACCGAATGTAAAGTGGGCACAAAAATAGTATTGAACGATATGAAAGCCATTTATGTCGAGTATAGGCATCCGTATAACTTGAGCGGTGAAGTTGCTTGGACGGTTTTACCGTGTAGTGCAAAGTAATAACGATGTGAATGTAGACTCGATTACGTGTGAGTTTAGCGTTTTGCGCCGTAGAACATAAAGTATTTTGATGTATATTTATTTATTTAATGTGTGTATATATATATATTATATATATATATATTTCCTGTACTAATATGCAATTGATTATACGTTTCGTATAATATTATTTTTCAATGTTTAATTATTTAATATAACTGTGTATATATATATATTTCTCCTGTACTAATATATTAATGGTTATACTACAACGTTTTGTATATTATTGATTATATATTTCTCGTTCGTATTTCTTATGCTATTATTATTTTTTGATCATATATATTCCATTATATATTTTTTGATTATATATTCATCGTTCGTATTTCTTATGCTATTATTATTTTTTATCATATATATTCCATTGTATATTTATTTTCTATATATTTCGTGAAGTTGAATCCATTAATTCGTCTAAATAAACCGAATGATGTAATGGTGTTTTATTTAATTCTTTTGGTTGTACACGACATTTAATTACAGCAAATGGATGCCTTCTAAAACGGATTTCTAAACCAACTGCCAAATATATCTGGATAGCACAATCTGGCAACCCTAATAACGTACACCTGAACAAGCCAATTACGCCTTCTAAGTCAACTGGCTGGTTAAGTCAGAATATGTGCTTTAATTAAATAAATAAACGCAATCTGGCAACTCAACAATGTACACCTGAACAAGCCATTTACGCCTTCTAAGTCAACTGGCTGGTTAAGCCAGAATATATGCTTTAATTAAATAAATAGCGCAATCTGGCAGCTCAGCCAGATAAGCCAACTGGCTGATTAGGAACATATTAAGACAACGGCCGCTCGGCTGGTTTTAATATGAGCTTGGCTCCTGCCAGGCGAACACCTCTCTTCCTCTCTCTCCTTCTCCTCTCTTTCTCTTGCTCTTGCAACATTCCCCCTCCCCCTTTGCTGCATAACTTATGCAGCATTTCCTTTGCAACATTGATCAACATTTGCAATTGCATTGCACGCTCTCCTTTTGCGCCCATACTACTAAAGTTGTACCAATTTGAAAGTGACATAACTTTTGAATTTTTTAAGATATTTCGTCGAAATTATTCAAAAGTTGAAAAGTTGTATCACTTTCAAATTGGTACAACTTTAACTGCGTTTTCTGGCGTTATTTACTTTTGTCGCTTAGCCACTTCTTCCAAGGAGGGCCTCAAACAGTGTCAGCAACTCGGACAAGAATACGCCAAAGAATTAAAAACCGAGCAATTTCCTTTATGTAAATATAGAGTGGGGAAAAGGAATTCCCATGAGAAAGTAGCATGAACGCTTGAAATTAGATCCAGTAAACGCAATATGACAAGACAGTTCAAAAAATGTGCCATAAATTATGACAACAATATCCTTAAAGAGTTGAAGGGTTAGACTTAGAAATTGACGAGAGAAGCAGGGAAGAACGTGAAAACTTTAAAAAAGAAAAAAGCTAGTGAAGGCCCTAAAGGGCCAATATACGTATGACCTAATAAAAAATATATAAATACTCCTATTATCCTTCTATACTCTGTAACATTAAAAAAAACTAGCAAGAACTGATGATTCCGCAATACAAACAAATTCAGTGATCCAACTATCTTAATATAACAAATAATAATAATAATAATATAATAATAATAATAATAAATAAATAAAATATGGGAGAAAATACAAAGAAATAAACAGTTTTTTTTTTCAGTTGTCCCTCGTTTTAGTGTTTAAATTAAGGTCCCCGTCCCCTCCCAAATTCCTGTCTCCCCATCTGCTCTAAATTCTCAAATCCCTCCAGTTCATATATTAAATAGTCCAATTCCTTTGTGCATACATATGTATCTATGTCATGTATATATGTACATGTGTGTATTATAGAAAATCAATCTCTTCTCTCTCTCTCTCTCTCTCTCTCTCTCTCTCTCTCTCTCTCTCTATATATATATATATATATATATATATATATACACACACACACACAGACATATATATATATATATATATACTCGTATATTATATCGACCAATACGATCGAGAGGTTGGGGAGCTATAGGAGAGTAATTGGCGTTTCGCCTTTTGTCTCCTTCTCCAGCCTCCTCTGTTTTCTGACATACTGTATGGTCTCGCAGAAGTGGGTGAGATTCTCTTCTACGTCTTGCGAAAGTTGTTGGCGTTCTGACCCACTGTCATGTTTTTAGGGGGCCTGTGCCCTGTTAGCCTCCTCCTGGGATTAGTAGGATCTAGTGTTTGCATGTCCAAAAGTACAACGAGAACTTGCTCTCATAACGGAGTACGCCTGGTTAAGCCCGCCCACCTTTTCTCTCGTCCACTTCCGTTTCATTTCCTCGCTTTCTCTTCCTTGTCGACCTTCTCCTACTTCCTTGGTTCTATGCCTTCCTTTTCGCATTGCTTGGGAACAGGGCCGTTTCTAGCCATTAGGGGGCCCTAAGCAGTATACCCATTTGAAGCCCCACCCCTCCATCCACCAACTCACGCCTTACTACATCACCTCAGCACACACATACAAAAAATGTCCAAAACAACAAATATGTACTTTCAGAAGACAAACAGAAAAAAATACTCTTCATGAAATTCCTGAAAATTAGCTTATACATTATTTAGAATAAATGACACAGAACTATGTATAAAAAAATAATGCAATTATCAACTACCAAACAATTACTAACTCTACGATACAATCAAGTAATAGCTAACAGTTACACAGAACAGTTTGTATCTTCAAAATTTTTGCCTCCTAGATTTTTTCTGGGCGAAATCATCAATAACATCATCATATGAAACCTCCCTGCCAACATCCTGCCACTCAGGCGATCCTACCCCATTGATGATCTGAGGTAGTTCTTGATTAGCTTCATCTTAGAGAAGCTCCTCTCGGCTGACGCTACTGTCGCAGTTAGAGTGCAGGCAATTCTTAGTACAACCCAGAGATTGGGGTATAGTTCCTCCAGTTGCTTCTGATGAATGAAGGAGAGAAGCTCCAATGCAGTCATGTTGTGTGAAGGTAAAGTCGGCAAGTTCTTAATTTCGAGGGCCAGTTCTCTTCCATCAATGTCAGAGTCAGCTCCAGAGCTCAGTATCTTAGAGAGCTTTTCACACTTGTAGGACAAGTCTTCCTTGTTCATTGTGGTGAAGTTTAGGAGAACCCCAAATATGTCCCTCACATCATCTAATGTTTTGAATCTCTCATTTATTGACCCGATGGCACAATCCACCACCACATTGAAAAATTTGACTTCCAGCCTCTCTAAGGCTTCTGTAGCATTTTTTCTGACTTCCAACAGGGCCTCTCTGATGTTGTGGCTCTGGTATCGCACAGCCTCAATGCTCTTAAGCCGGCTCTCCCACCTGGTTTCACTCCAAGACTTGAGTGTTATGTTCACGTGCTTCTTTAGGATTGTCCATCTCTGTGTAGCTGCTGCAAAAAGGTTGTACAATTTTTGTATGTTGCCAAAGAAGCTGATGGCATCTGTGGAAGCTTTAGCTGCATCAGCCACTACAAGATTCAGAGTGTGAGCCCCACATGGAACATAGAGTGCACGACAGTTCTTCTCTATTAACCCTGCTTGAACACCTTTGTTCTTGCCCTTCATGTTCGCTCCGTTGTCATATGACTGTCCTCTGCAGTCATCAAAGTGAATATTCAGTTCATCTAGTCTCTTCAGAATCAGAACTGATAAACCCAGGCCTGTACTTTCTGAAGCCTCAAGAAAGCCCAAGAAGTATTCTTTTATTTCTGGTACTTCACCCATTTTAACAGTTCTGATAATAATAGACATCTGTTCTTGGTGGCTTATGTCTGGAGTGCAGTCTAAAATGAGTGAGTAACATTTAACTTGTTTTATTTCTACAACAATGGCATCCAAGATCTTCCCAATAATGGACCCAATGAGCTCATTTTTAATGATGTTTCCAAGGTAACTTGAATGACTATATTGGTCACTTTCGACTCGGCTGATGTGTTGTTTCATCACTGGATCAAATTTGGCAAGCAGCTCAACCTCCTTCAAGAAGTTGCCATTGTCTCGATTGTACAATGTAGAGGAAGACTCCCTGAAAGCAAGGTTTCTCTCTGCCAGTGATTGGATTATACTTACAAGACGTGTGAGAACATCTCGCCAGCGTCTTCGCTCTACCTCCATTAATGACATTTCAGTTTGGTCAATGGTCCTCCCAGTTTTTAGCCGAAGTTCCATATCCTTCCATGTTGCCATGTTATCTGCATGTTCTGAACTATTTTCATGGCCTTTCAGAAGCGAACCAACGTTTATCCAGTCTGAAAGTCCATCCGTAATTAGTTTGTACGACTTCCTTGAAAACAACTTGCAGCAGAAGCAATAAAGAGCATCATTCCTTCTAGAGTACATCAGCCAGCTTCGCTTTATTTTTTCCCCATTAATTAATGTTCTGTACATGTAATGGTGATGAACGCTTCTACCGTCCTCTCTTTTAGGGGATGTGAAATCTGGACTGATTTGAAATGGTCCTCGAGACACCAGATCTGTCTTCAAGGCATCTTAATTGATCTGTGTGAACAGAATTTGAGGTGATGTGATCCATTAAATTTCACATTTCGAAATATTATAAATATTACAGAGACTAGCTTACTCTACACGATTCCTGTGCACTTGCCTAGCTTGATGGTCTACCTAACCTAGTTGCCTGAACTGTAATTATAAGAATATACAAATGGCACATCTCACCTGTGCTACTGGAAAGCTTCTCCTCCTCTATTTTCTTCTTTTTCCGTTTTTCAGCTCCTGATGGATAATGTCATTTCATTTTCCAAGATGCACGAAGTCACATCTAGTTAACCACAACTAATCTGCTAAATAATAATAATCATGATAATAATAATAATAATAATAATAATTGTTATAATTGTAACGTTAATCAAATACATTCAGATAATCAGACCATTTAGGTTTTAACCAACAAAATTCACATTATCTGAAAAAGATGAGAAAAGAATTAATAAACTTGAAAACATAACGAAAATAATGACCGAAACGTTTCCTTTGTCTCCCCCGTTTTATCACATTTGTCTCATACAAAAACTTTAATTAATACGACAATAATAATAATAATAATAATAATAATAATAATACGGATAATAATAATAATAATAACAATAATAATAATAACTTCAGCGATATTCCTATTCTTGCCCACTGAGCTATGATGACCTGGGAGCCTGTCTAGGGGCCCCCAAGTAGCAGCGTGGCCCTAAGCGGTCGCTTAGTCTGCTTATGCCAGGAAACGGTCCTGCTTAGGAACCACTGTATATTAATCTATTAAAACAACTGCCCAGTTCTTGATGAAAAAGGTAGCTCATTCAATGATGAATGTATAAATATGGTATAATATTGAATGTACAAAAGTATATATTGTATGTATTAGGGTTTCTCATTTTCAGGGGTTTTCACTATCCCGTTTTTCTGGGACAAAATCGGCCATCGTCCCGGGATCCCGGGATTTCCCGGTTTATAAAAAATAATGATAATAAAGTCCCTTACATAAATATATAAATATAGAAATATAAATATGTAAATATTTATATTTATATATAAATATAGAAATATAAATATATAAATATTTTAACACAATAATGCTAACTATAATAAAGGATAGAGCCCAGGCCGAATTCCAAACACTGCAGAAACATAAATACGATATATATAGCCTAGGCGGCTATGCTACAATGCTAATTTGCAGCTTTGCACTTCAACAAAAATAAATTATATTATGTAATTTATATATTTATATCAACACAACACCTTTTATATACTTCTAATTAACTTTTAGTACAAAAAAAAAATATATATATCAACAGCAAAAGGTGTGCCACTGATCTGAAAATAATAACCAAAATTAAAATCTGCTAAAACACAAAATGTTCGATTCAGGGAAATCAAATAATGATTGGCTTTCAGTTCGAGTCAATCATCAAAAATACCAGTCATATTACACTTGCACAACATCATAAGGGCATATTATAGGCACTATTCGAGTTGTACAACGCAACGTGATTAGTGCAATTATAAATTGGTCATCATAGTGTTTATGTTTGTATTTTCTAGATACATTTAGTAAATTAACGTAAAACTATTTGAAATAACGGTTTTTGAACACTTTGTAAAACCTGGGAAATCCAGGGCTTTGCTGCGCTTGTCCCGGGATTGAAGGTTATCACTTTCCACCTGGGATCCCGAGATCCCAGTTGAGAAACCCTATTAAATAGAATGATGAAGCTATAAACACTCAAAATTACCAAGACCTATTGAATTTTTGTTGCCTTTTGAAGCATGACATTAATTATAGCACCTATTATAATGCAAACTGTTTATGTACTGGCTGTTCCATTTAAACATAATTGGGGGGTGGACCTGAAACCCTTTTTGAGACTTCTTTGTATCTCCCATCTGAATTTAATTATTTTATATTCCCCTAGTGTCAACCCCCTCTCCTCAACTATTGATTTTTTTCTAACCCCCGTACCCCACTACAATTTAATTTTGCATCAGTTCCAAAAACCCCATGGATTTTTAAATGGAACAGCCCAAAGGTTTGCTAGTTAATTTCCTAAAAAATATTTCACTGCTTTTATGTTTTGTCTCCGTTTCTTATAAATATTTATTTGTTTATAGGAGCCTGCCTCCCAGAGAAACAGTTCCAGACCAGGGGTGGATCGGGATGATCTGGAGTCAGAACAGTCTGGCCAAGATGACTAAACCGTTTGCAGTTTTGGGAACTTGTACATTATATCATACTTATAAACTGTGTCAGAATAATGGTGTACCAAACTGCAATAAAAATTTGAAAACAATATGTGTTTGTACAGTATATATATGTACAAAATAGTGAGGGCTACACAATGAAAGGCTTGAAATACAATGATGTAACTAGGACCACACATTTACGTCAGATTGCAACATTATCCTTACTAAATCTCAACGTTAAAACAACGTTGTATCTATGTATCTACGTAAAGTCTTCGTAACATCACAATCCTTATTAAATCTCAACGTTGGGACAACGTTGTATCTACGAAAAGTTTACGTAATATCGCAACGTTGTGGAGGCGTAAATGAGACCACACAAATTTACGTTGTATCTACGTCACAGTGCTACGTAATTCTTACTAAAATGCAACGTTGTGACTTTTATCAGGATCAGATGTTCGCTAAAACCAGGAAAAATGTCAAAAGTAACTTTTGAAGTAACTAGTAACTAGTTACTTTCTTGAGACAGTAACTAGTAACTGTAATAGTTACAAAAAAAGTAACTGTCACAACACTGCGCAGGATGTAGTTAGAATAGTTTAAATAAACATGTTAATATCAGATTTCCCCTTCTGTTCATTAAGTGGTTACATACTATCAAAATAACAAAATCTCTTTCATAAGATAACACTTTTTTTCACAGTCAGATCGACTAAGCTCCCAACTGTAACTGTTACAACCCTTTTAAGTTCTCACAATAACGACCAAAGGTGCATGACAAAATATATTAAATAGCAAGAACAAAGAATTCTAAGTGAATTACTCTAATCTAACATAAAAAAAGCCACTTACATGTAATTGTATACTCTATTAAAAGTCAAATAAGCAATTTATTTTTTAAAAATAAAACAATTTTTTCCATTATTGTTAACCTGAGCCAACAATACATTTGCAGCGCCAATCTAACTGAAGAATTTCCATGAATATGTTATTAAGTTGAAAAATATTAGAAATATAGTCTGCATTTCACTATTATTCCATAAATTACTTTCATAACATTTTGGATTATTTACCTGAGGGTTACAATTTAAGTTAATGGTGGCATGTATGCATATTTGAGTGATGTTTTGGGGGAATTATTAGTAAAGAAATTATGCATATATATGTTACGGCCTCTTTGCGAAATCGGCTTTTTTGCAAAAGGGTTAAATCGTGATATTTTCGTTGTTTAACGAAAATATCACGACTTAACCTAACCAATCGTCAAGGGCGGACAGTTGACCTAACCGGGCATTCAATTAACCCTTTTTGCAAAACGGCCGCAACATATATATGTATAAAGGTAAAAGCAAAGAGGTCAATGGAGTCCCACATCATCTCTTATAAATATGACTCCGCCAAGCGTCAACTCAACAGACAGTTATTCAGACCACAGTACGCGGGGTCCATTGATCGCTACCCTCCCATTTACCTCCCCTGTATTGAACGAAAGTTGTCCCTCGATTGAAGAAAGGAGAAGGCGGGGAGCCAGCCCGTGCACTTCAATGCTTTTTCCTGAAGCAGTACCACTCGAACACCACGATGTATATCTATGTATGTTTGCCTGCATGTATATATGTATACGTCATAATTTTTAATGCAAGGCTTAACATCTTTTTATCTTCACATTCATACATACAGGAATAAAACTATGTATCAGGGATGGGAACCTGAATCGAACTGGAATCGATAAACTGATAAAACCGATATTATTTTATGAACTGAAATCGAAAAAACTCGAACTGAGAAAAATTCTGCCAACTAAAATCGAAATTCGAACTGAAATTCAAAAACAATCAAAAACTGAAATCTGAATTCGAATAAATTAAAAATAATAGTTTTGCGTTTCAGTTTTGAGGAACATTTGGATTGAAAAAAAATATAAATAGCGTGAATTACTTTCCTTTTTTTGCTACTTAACATTTGTATGGATTTAAAATATCCATTTATCCTTTAATTCGATGTAGAAAATAACGCGGCTGAAAGTACTAGAGACAATGATTTTAAAAATGATGAAAAAGAATTAGGGAGGAAAATTTTTATCCCATATCAAAATACTTTTCAATAATGACTGTCCTCCTTTCGTTGACCTAAGTTTAATCACTTGGTAAGGATGCCTTCAGTTTTTTCTGACCATTAAATGTTTCAGTTCGATAATAGCTATACTATCTATTTCTACATAAGTGAGTGAGATAATCCGTGAGAATGAACAAACTTCAACTCAAATGTTAATCCTTTGGAATGTTACTCGAATCTCCTTGGTATTTCTCCAAATGTTTATCCTTTGGAATGTTCCTCTAATCTCCTTGTGTTTCCTCTCCTCTCCTGAAAAAAAATTGGAATCGAAATTTAAATTGAATCGAACCGAAAAATATAAAACTTGAATCGAAAAATAAACTCAAATCGAAAACAAAAATAGAGAAAAAAATTCACTTCCGTCTAATTTGACGCCGTAGGTGACCGCCTGGTTCGCCTATATGGTCGGGCCGGCCCTGACTGTAAATATTAACTTTGGAATTTAATGTTTCATTTCAGTTTAATCAACACTTATCAATACTCCATTAAATCGACTGAAATTGCAAAAAGTAAATGTAAATATTAGATTTGAAAAACCATCGTAAACTCATTTCGTTTAAGTTGAAAAAGAAGTTGTGAATTATTAATTTTAATTACCGTGAATGAATTGTGGAAGTGTCACACACACACACACACACACACACACAATATATATATATATATATATATATATATATATATATATATACACAGTGGTGTAGTGCTGTGGGAACGCGTGGGAACGGCGTTCCCTTACTTTTTTTGGTAGACGAAACGGCGTTCCCTCACTATTTCAAATAAATCCGAACTTACAAATCTGTAACGTCATGAAATTTTAATTCCCACCCCTAGAAGAAATATGAGAAAGAATCATTAACTGTTTCATTTCTTTTAGCTTCGACTGAGGCAATGCTAGCCTATAAAGATCTGGTGAAACAGTCACCACGGCGTACCAGTTGTTAACTTTTTTTTAGTTAATCATTCCCGCTGTTAGCTATTTTTATTGATCGTACTGGATGTCGTATATCTAATGACACTGGAAATACTGCATCTTCAACCTTGGAATATATCTTAATATCCAGTGCATATGACCTCAAAATATCCCTGAAATTGGTCAGATTTCAAAAGATTTCCTGGGGGGCTTACAGTGCCTCCGGACCCCCAGCTGTATGGGCTCGCCGCGCTCGCCATTGTCCCCCCTGCATCTGAGTAACACTTTCAAAATGCGTTCCCTCACTTCTTTATTTAGCACTACACCACTGTGTGTATATATATATATATACTGGTGACAGAATCATTCTTTGGGAACCGAAGTCTAATAAGGAATAAGAAGACCAAGACGATGGCTCCAAACATTTATTACAAACGTTTCGACTCCGAGTGAGGGTCATCATCAGTGAAAAGCTGAATGAGAAAATAAAAGTTAAAAACAAAGCTATAAGTAAAACAGTATTACAAAACCCATTAAAAGACAAACACAATAATATAAAAATATACATATATATTTATATAAAATAAAATAAGAACTTACCAAAGTGGACATGATCACAGCTCAAAGGCAATGGAAGGAATGACCAAAAAAAATTAGCAGCAAGAGTAAAGGTGGAGAAAGCATTTGGTTGGTTGTCTATAGAGTGAATAATTTAATGGATAAATTTTGTGCATTTAAGGAAGGGGTCAGAGTTTTAATGTATAAAGACTCGGTGATTTTTCTGTCAAGTTCGGTAGATTGGGAAGATAGAACAGAGAACTGATTAGCGTTTATTGGATGGTCCAGAGCATTTTTTAACCTAGTGAGTGGGCGACATGAATGTCACCCAGTGAAGAAAATTTGTCGCCCAGTAAATGAAATTTTAGGGTACTGGGCGACGAGAAATTTTCAAAATTTGTAAAAATAGAATTGTCTTGGAAGCCATATAAATACATATAATACATGCACATATGCCACAATTAGAACTGTTTATCCTAAATGTAAATATGAAATTTACATTGAATATTTATATATGGATAATGCTAATGTTATTTCAGACCAAAACGGGATGGTGGCCTGATTAGGGAACATCCGGATCCATAGTATCCTTAATCCAGGGGTGTGCTGGGACCGGTTCGGTCCGGTTCGCCCGAACCGGTTGTTAAATTTTGATTGGATCACGGAACCGTTTTCGTTTTTAACAAATATTTAAGTCAGTAGAAATTTATTTATATCTAAATTTTTTTAATTTTTTTCAGGATTTTATAGAAAAATATAGGTAGTATCACAAGCAGTGGTCGTTTCAATATTTATTTATTTTTTGATGAAAAATTAGTTTATTTTTAGATAATTATGTCATTAGTGAGTATAAAGAATATGTTAAATAATTCCTGGCAAAATGTTACAAAATGCTGTTTGGAAAAGCTAAAATACGTTGGCTTCCGGGTCTCCGCCCCGGACCCCGCTGGGGGAGCTACCCCTCACCCCAGACCCCCTAACTTAATGACTCGCGCCATTGGCGCTCGCCGATTTATACCCCTATCTGTATTAGAACCAGTTGTTAAGAAATTAGCAGCACATCCCTGACTTAATCCCCCTCCCACTTCCTGATCTGCCTTTGTCGCTCAGTGGGAAAAGCTTGAAAAATGCGCTGGGATGATCAGCTGATTCGCTGTGATTGCGAACAGCGGAATATTCTGGATTTGACAAGAGACGGCCAGTCCGATGGGAAAGTTTCCAATGTTTATCAATTCTCTGTTTTAGTTGCAGGTCAGTTTGACGCACGTTATCAGTCTTACTAAGTATTTTCCAGTAATATATATTTTACATGTTGTTATGTAATAATTTTCACACATAAAACCTAAAATAAAATAATTTACAATTTCAATATTATGAGATGTATCATTCATACGGCAATACTTGAAAAATAACCAATGAAAGCGATTGGGAGGCTGTTTACAAGTCACTGAAGCCAGTAGTCACACCTTGATATCCGTTGAATGGAAAGTTATGATTCTTTCATTATTAATTATATATTATTAAAACATTGTAAATAATGATTTTTGTACTACCGAACTTGTAATTAGTATAATTAGTCATAATTAGTATTTCAGCCGTGACGTCGATTTGGGGGTTGCAGAAATGGGGAAATAACTTCTTGTTAAAAAATGGCTTTTTCGTTGGCGGAGAATCAGCCAGACTGGCTGGGCGCAAGCAAAAACTGTGTTCTGTAGGACTATACGAGTATATTATTTTGACTGTGTTTGTTTTGCAGTTTACTCCTTTGCCCTTAATTCAGTGTTTTCCAAACTTTATGTTACCACGATCCCCTAACTCCCCAAAATTATGGTTGCGCCCACCCCCATTATAATTAACCGAGATCGGTACTTTGCTTTCATGACAACAACAACAGAAAATCCTGTTTCACATAAGTAGGATGTAACAAAAGGGAGAAGAGTGTTCATAGCCTTGTCTGACAAGAGTGAAGAGTGGGTATTCTTTTTTATACGGTCAGCCCTGCTATAACGCGCGGGATGCGTTCTGGAAAAACAGGGCGTTATGCAATCACGCACTGTGACAAGCTTGTTTTTACAAAGGAATAATGTTATATAAGTCAGGGATGTGTTCTTTCAAAATTATTTTTTTCTTAAAATTCAATTTATCAATTGTTCAAACGCTTTTACCAACATACATTAGTGCGCAATGTATGAAGAAACAAATATTACAGTCGAGTCGTGATAACTCATGATAACGTGGGTACCAGGTCATACAAATTTGAATTTTTACAAAGAAAATCTGTTAAATGAACCGTCATCGGTTAAAAGAGGCATCAATGGCGCCTAGAGCGAAACACGAGGGGACTCTGAGAGGTTTTAATAGTGTTCGTTTATTCCAAATTGTTCTGTCCGAAATAGACGTAAAATTAAAATCTCGGTGAGCGAAGGTTTTGAATTATCCATTGAACGCTATCTGGGAGTTTTATAGTGTTTCGTTTACATTTTTCATTGTGAAAAATGCTCTGTATGAATTAGTCCCCAATTAACCCACCCCTAATACCTCCACTCTAATTGTAGAGTAGGTTAAGCCTAGCCTTGTAGGGGTCAGCCTAGAGATTCCGGAAATGGTCCAGAGCGGGCAGAGTAAATTGAGGTTCACAGTAGGATTCCTCACCAAAGTAGGTTAGGGTAATTTACCTTAGCCTTTGTTAAGCTACGAGTGAATGTTAGGTCTTAGACCACAATGTAGGCCTAATTTAACTGGACCTAGTTTATGTTATGATTAAACTGGGGTTCAGAAATACAAGTGTTCACTTGCTGAGTGTTATTAGACAGTCCCGACTTCCTCCTGGAGTCCCACTTCTCTTTGCTCAATTTTTGAGAGCGCACTTGATGGAGGAGATTTTTTACTGTCTTCAAACCCCTTCGTCCGCCATGCCGTTCTTCCTTCCAAGTTCCTCTATCCTTCTCCCGGCTTTTTCCACCAGCGTCCTTTTTTGTTTGTTGGTTGATCAATATATATAAAGACAGTCAGTGGCGTATTAAAGATTTTTGGACCCTGGAGCCAAAATATTCTTGGGGTCCCTCAACAAGACAAATCTTCGAGTCATGTAAACTAATAAAACTTTATTTCTAAATCAAATAATGCAAGTTTTACACAAATACCAAGCTGTACAATTACACCAAACCAATTACACAACTACAAGTCCACTACTAATCTACCAAAGTTGGTCACAAAATCATCCACCACTAGTATACAAAAGTTTTTTGAGCTGCTTCATATCACTAAATTTTCCAATCACAAGCTCGTATTTAAAGTCTGCAAAATATTCTTCTCTATGCATAACAATGACAGACTTTGCAATTTCTTTTAGGTTAGCATTTGACGCTTAACATTTTTAATCATGCTCAAATGAGAAAAAGAACGCTCCGCAGTTATTTGACATCATTAAAACAAATAAATGCGATAAACAATGAAAACATTTGGGAAAACGGCCCTCAATTTGTGAATTTCCTGTAGTACTCCTAATGGGCGAGTGTCAGCTAAAGCGTTTTGTTTGACAAACAGTACAAAATGCTGAAACTCAAATGGGAAGCTGTCCTCAAAAGCATTTGGGTAATGACAAAAAAGGAGTTTAATAGTTGTTAGATTAACTACCTACCTACTCAGTGGACCATTTTCGTTACCTCCCAACAACCCACATGTGTCAGTTTTCCATATAATATTGTTCCGTGCGAAATAGATATACTAAAATTAAACTCTCGGTGAGCGAAGGTTTTGAACGTTAGACTGTAGATTTAATCTGACAGTACTTAGCTAACTATAAGCCAACGAATGTTTTGCGGTCTTGATAATTTTAACGTTTTTTTGTTTTTGTGCGTAATTTCAAATTGTAATAGTATGCGTTATAACAGGGCCGACTGTATTCAACCAAAACATAGCCAGATTTCCTGGATCAAATGCTTGTCTTAGCAAGCCATCACTTGATAAATCTATGAGTTGTTCTTTCTCAGAAGTTGTCAGTCCAAAGTCAGCCTCAGCTGACTGACACAAAAACTCAAATGCTGCTGGTTTTAAACAGTTGACTGCGTTCCAATACTCTCACGCGGCGTTGACTTAAGTATCCCGTGAGGCTGCGTCTCCCTAGCCACAGTACGCGCTCCCCGAGGGGTGCGCGTCCCACAGTTTGGAAACCACTGCCTTAACTAGACTACAGTATAGGCAGAGATGGGCAGTATCTTGTATCTTAAGATACAAGATACGTATCTTAGATACTTTATTTTTGGAGGATCTTGAGAAGTATCTAAGATACATTTTGTCATGTAGCTTGTATCCCGGGATACACTTTCAAAGATACTTTCATAAGATAGTTTTTAAATAGAGACGCTAATAACTATTCATGAAATATGATCATATCTGACGCACGTTGAAGCAGGCCGGCGATTGCTGTTACATGTTTGTACATGAATACTACCGTTGCGCTGCGCGCACAGTCTCGGCACAGACGTACTCAGGTTTCATCTTGTATCCCGCGGTTTTAACATGTTTTAACATGATTAAAAATCAGGAATTATACATATATTTGCTTATTCCTGCAAATATATTTATTATGAGGAAAACTTTATTTTTTCTTCGTGAGTAGGTAACTGAGCATACCTGTATTAACAATTTATTTGAAATACATAAATTGAAAAAGTGTGGTTTATTTTATTTTTCCATACCTAAAATTTTCAGGATTATTTATACATATTTACTTTGTGCTTTCCTTTTTGTTATATCACTATATGAATACTGAGATATGAAGTACCATTGATTTGGCATTTATTTATATCCAGAAAATATAATAATAAACAATTGAATGAGACAACTCGTGCGCTCATGGCTCACCAGGTGAAACTAAACTCAAATAATTATTCTTTCAAAAGTATCTTGTATCTTAAAAATGTATCTTGTAACTGTAACTTGTATCTGTATCTTGAAGATACAGTTTTGTCGAGTATCTTGTATCTGTATCTCAGATACATTTTTGTTGGGTATCTTGTATCTGTATCTCAGATACAATTTCCAAGTATCTTGCAACATCACTGAGTATAGGTATATATACAGTGTTGTGCTTCCGGCATTTTCAGCCTGCGCGGAATCTGGCTGAGTCAGCGAGCAGCTGTTCCTTAGTGATTCTTGATTCTGATCCCCCGAAGTAGAGTCACTTGTCCCCGTTTTCTTTTTACATCATTGCTGACGTCATTACTCAAATGGAAGTTTCCACATTGTTACAGAGTACCGCGGCACACTTTAAAGACATTTTGCATTTATTTGCAATACAGGTATACCCCGTTATTCATAGCTTCGGTTATACGTAATATATTTTTTTACAACAAATTCCGTTATTCGCAAACCCAGCTCCGTTAATCGCAAGGGAAAAATAATTCACAATTCCTCCTGCTACCAAACGCAGCGCAGCATGCCCGTATCACAAGCCATTATTCAAGAAAAGGCACGATCTTTGTGGCGAGATGTGAGGAAGGAGGTCGTTGGTGAAGGTGAGAGCAGTGGTGGTGAAACTTTCACTGCGAGTCAGGGGTGGTTTGAGGAAATAAAAGTAATGTTTATTCTTTTATTGATATTATTCATAACTTACTATGCTAAAACAGGTCTGTATTTGTGTTTTATACTTGCTTTTATGTATCGTATGGGAACGTATCCAAACATCTTACCTTCTGTGAGGTGCCGTGTGTATATATATATATATATATATATATATATATATATATATATATATGTGTGTGTGTGTGTGTGTGTGTATATACACTATATAGTCTAAAAGTCACTAAAAGAAAGCTGAGTGGCAACACAAAAAAATAAACAGCGGAAAGCGGCCTGTTCGTTGATTTGGGCTGAACAAAAAAGAGGTAGTTTTGTATCCGATTAAATCGTTGGTGCTAAGTTTAATTTGGTGATGTTTCTAAAGTGACTAATTTAAGCAGGAAGTTGTCTAATTATTATTATATCAGTTAGGGTAATGTCTACAGCTTCTAAATTAGTAAAGTAGGACTAGTAGTAGGTCGTTTGTGGACGCTGGCATCTATTGTAGGCCCTAAAGAAGATCTAAATCAAAGCACCTGTATTGTTATTTAAATAACTTAATAACTGGCGGGGTCTAATACCCCCACGTTATTACATTCTGAAAAATGGCCACCGGAACGCATCCCCCCATAAAACATGTATGTTAGAAAATCTAGAAGAGGAAGAATCATTGTTGTCCCAAGGCGATATGATGACTAAGCTGATTGATGCAGCATTGCTTGTATATATTAAGTTAAGGTGTATATATTAAGTTAAGGTGTATATATATCCATATCATAATTGTAAGGTTAGTGAAAAATTCACTTAATTTAGAGCTAGCATTTTTGGGCTCTTGTGTCATCCTTTTTTTGGGGCACTGGCGCGTCCTTTCTGCTCGTTTGTTGAATGCGGCTTTTACAGGGCATGGTCTTATAGAGAGCTCTCTTTCAATTCAGTTTGGTTGTTTAGATATAAGATTGTTGCATCGTGCAATGGTGCAGGTTGTGATGTTGTTGCAAGGTTTAGAAAGAAGACCATAACTAGTGCCCCTTTTGTTTTTTTTTCTTAATTTTATGCAACTGAGGCCTAAGGTAGGCCCACATCGAATCAGCAATCCTGAGGTAGGACCTACAAGTCCGTAGGTTTGTTTTGGTCTAGCTTGGCTTGGGCTGTAGGTTGAAGTAGCCCCTCAGAGCTTGGCCGTTCAAGGCTCAGCTGGGATTCTGAACCCAATCAAAATAAATAAAAATAACAATGTATTTATATGAGAAAAAAAGATTCGTTATTCACAATTTCGCTATTCGTTATGAGTCTGAGGAACATAACTCTTGCGAAAACCGGGGTATACCTGTGTACAACTTTAATTAATATTGAATGCTTTGAATATGAAACGCCATTAATTTCTTTTTTACAGTTGAGTCATTACGTCATCAACCCCCAGCATCTTGGATTGGCTGCAAAAATATCCTCCGTCCGAGTTGCGTGATTATAATATTGCAATTTTTAAGAATATTAATTAATTAAGAAATTATAAATTAAATATATAATTTTATAAAAATGAATTTTGTACGTTGAAATTACTTTACGAAATTTGTCTGAATCACCCTCATTTTATATACCTCATTCCACGCCAGTGCAGAATAATTCCTCACCTTTTAAATATGACAATTTTAATATGAAAAACATAATAAATGTTAACAGAAATAATATATAAGGTGTTTTTATGATTAACAGTGTTTAAAATTGGTAATATGGGGAAGTATTTTGTGTAAATATGGCAAGGGATGATATATATTTATCTATTTTGTAAATATACAATCTGTAATAAAAGATGAAAATGAACAAAGTTGGTATTAATTTACACCAAAAAAATGTAAATGATATATATATATATATATATATATATATATATATATATATATATATATATGCAGGGTGGGTAAAGAAAAGTGAGCCCTTAGAGGTAAGTAGTATAGCCGCAAAAAGGGAGAGTGCAGGAATGTTGCAATGTCGCAATAGATAATGGTCAAATGTTGCAAGGAGTGGGGTGTTGCAAAGGGAGTGGGGGTGTGCAACAACTCAATGTTGCAAAGGGGTGGGGGATGCTGCAGGTGCAACAAGGGGTCATGAAACTTGGAGGCGGCGTTATTCCCCAAGAGAAAGAGAGGAGAAGGAGAGAAAGGAGGAGAGGTGTTCACCTGGCAGGAGCCAAGTGCATAATAAGACTTCAGCCGAGTAGGCGTTGTCTTATAGACTCCTAATCAGCCAGTTGGCTTAGAAGGCGTAAATGGCTTGTTCAGGTTGAGTTGCCAGATACCAGTTTTTATTTTAATTGTTCAGGTATACATTATTAGGGCGAGTTGCCAGATACCATTTTAATTGTTCAGGTATAGGCGTAAATGGCTTGTTCAGGTTGAGTTGCCAGATACCACTTTTTATTTTAATTGTTCATGTATACATTATTAGGGCGAGTTGCCAGATACCATTTTAATTGTTCAGGTATACATTATTAAGTTGCCAGATTGTACCATTTATTTAATTAATTCTTAAAAGTTGGCTTAGAATTCCGCTAGTAGTTTTAGAAGGCGTAACATGATATAATGTTTACAACCAAAAGAATTAAGTAAAACAACATTGCATCATTCTGTTTATTATAAATATATAGAAAATAAATATACATTTGAATGATCAATTAAAAATAATAGTTTAAGAAATATGAACGAGGAATATGCATATAATCAAAAAATATATCCTTCAATATAACAGTACAGGGTAAATATATATATATACACACACACACACACAATTATGGAGATATATAGAAATAAATATACATTGGAATGATCAAAACTAAGAAATAATATAATCATCAACATAGCAGAAATATATACACACAACTAAATAAATAAATACATACACTTTATCTTCTACCGCGCAACATAAGAAATCGTATAATCATCAATATAGCAAAATATATATATATATATATATATACATACACATATACATACATATATATATATATACACACACAAATATGTTAAATATATAAATACATTTCACTTTTTTTTCAAAATACTAAACTCGCACTTAATCGAGTCTACAATTACATCATTATTGCTCTGCATTACGCAGTATACGCGGTTTAATAATATTTCACCGCTTAAAGTATAGGGAAACCTGTACTCGATATGAAGGGCTTTCATATCGTTCATTACTATTTTTGTTCCCACTTTACAACCGGTTGGTAAGTCATCTTTAAATACATCTAGAATACAATCAAAAGCACGCACAAAGAGTTCATCGTTAGCTACATTATTAAACACAAGTTTATAAACACGCCTTTCCAATCGAGGGTTTATTTCTACCGACCCGAGCTTTTCAATCGTGAACACTCATCTTCACTCAACATAGCGGCAATTGAAATAATCTTCTAAATCGTTACGACAACTGCGCGTTATATAAAGAAATAGTTCTTCAGGGTGAACGGTGTAGGTGAGCTCAGCCTTGTACCGATCAATTGCTTTGTACCAAAGTTCATGATACTTCAAAGAGTCTAAACTTTTTAAATAAACGTCCAGCTCTAGACCATTCTCACCTTGTTCAGCCCTACAACTCGGTAAACCCATCGAGCAGAGCGGTGTATGCGTATTCAAGTACTGTATCAAAATAAAGCATATCCGTAACACGCGCGTCTAATATAGGTTTCAGCTTGCGGAATCCGACGATTTGAAACATTCTGTCGAGAATGAAACGGTTTCGCGTAGGAACAAGAGCGTTATTATCAGAAGCATTCTTCCACATCAGCCCATATATCAATGCATGGCCGATCGTTATTTATACACAACGTACATACAACTGCGTATGAGGGTGCGTCACTAATCTGCTCTCGTCTTGTACCTACGTTAGCAGGTATTTTATAACGATCTTCACTCCACTTCTCAACTGGTGCTAGGACAGTTTGCCTACGGACAATTTGCCTACGGACAGTTTGCCTACGGACAGTTTGCCTACGGACAGTTTGCCTACTGGACATTATGCCTATGGACACCATGCCTATGTGGTATATTTATCCTTACCTTATTTAACTTATTTAACTTATTTAACTTCAGATTCATGCAAAAGAATTAATTCAAAATTAAAATGTGTTGTTGCCCTTAATAGCATAAATGTCTGAAAATCTATCAAGTAAGAAAGGGAAACAGAAGTTTTCACATAATGGATATTTGTATGTGTTTGATAAATGTAGCAAGCGCGACCCTTCGTTACTTTTTTGGCGGTGTGAGCAAAAGAGTCAGTGTATTATAAGGTGTGTATATATAATATGGGTACTTTTCCGTTATCTGCCCCCTTGACGATTGGTTAGGTTAAGTCGTGATATTTTCGTTAAAACTAACGAAAATATCACGACTTAACCTAACCAATCGTCAAGGGCGTACAGTTGACCTAACCGGGCAGTGACGATTGGTTAGGTTAAGTTGTGATATTTTTGATAGTTTTAATGAAAATATCATGACTGAACCTAACCAATCGTCAATGGGGCAGATAACGGAAAAGTACCCATATTATATATACACCTTATAATACACTGACTCTTTTGCTCGCACCGCCAAAAAAGTAACGAAGGGTCGCGCTTGCTACATTTATCAAACACATACAAATATCCATTATGTGAAAACTTCTGTTTCCCTTTCTTACTTGATATATTTTCAGACATTTATGCTATTAAGGGCAACAACACATTTTAATTTTGAATTAATTCTTTTGCATGAATCTGAAGTTAAATAAGTTAAATAAGTTAAATAAGGTAAGGATAAATATACCACATAGGCATGGTGTCCATAGGCATAATGTCCAGTAGGCAAACTGTCCAGTAGGCAAACTGTCCGTAGGCAAACTGTCCGTAGGCAAACTGTCCGGCCACGTTCTCAACTATCATGAAGATTCTATTCATCTCCTCGACTCTTAAATAAACAACATTCCGTTTGTTTGTTTGTCTACATTCCGTTTCCAGTACATAGCTAACGGTACCGGATTTACGCCTGAACACGCGCAACGATTTCGTCACGGACACATCGTACGAGGCGTTGAGAATGCTGCTCAAAGGAAGTTCCATCGTATTCGAGGAGCGCACGTCCACTCGGTTCAAGCTCTGAGATAACTATGAGCCGCGTGAGGCACGCAGGTAGGCAGGAACGGTTCGATGGGCGGTTGACTCACCCTGATGATACGTGAATGGGCTTGTTCGAACTCGTATGATCCGTGAGGTGCGAGTCGCACCATAATCTAATGAAACGTGTGCGGCGAATTGTTGTACCCCATTATATTGGGTAGGTGTTTTTTTCCGGTGCAAGAATTAATTTCGGTTTTAACGTTTTATCACTACCAGAATACGCACCAGACAGTTTCCCTCAGTATAATTTTCACGAACTAGGCACATTTTATAATGTTTTATCTCTCCTAAACATCTTCACACTCCGGCGCACTATTTGAGAGGAACATATGCTCATATTTTTCCTTTCTGCCCAGCAAACGATACTCGTCTCTAAAGTCTGCTAAAAACTCACGCAGGGCACTAGCCACAACCTCACTACGAACCTCATCATGATCTATATTAATATAGTGATAAAAATACTTAAGATTGTCCATGATGACGAGATTCACATTTTCAGTCGTAGGGTATGAGTAATCGACATGGTGTAACATGACATAATACCGCTTGTCATACCACCCATCCACAAGACTCATTATCCATATCTGCTGCTTCTCTTCTGCACGCGTTGTTTCTTTTACTTCACAGTATATGTGAGACTTTATAAAGTTTAGCTCTATAGCATACTTCAGCACATCGTCTGTGCAACGAAAGCCTGCAACGGTCTCACCAGAACATCCGTAGAGTATTTGTACATCTTGCATCTTCGCACGATCCAATGTGGTTTTAAAAGAGGCATAGGAGGGGGGAATAGGAAGTTTTTCGGTATCCACCACATCTTCACACTTTGCTGAATACCATTTCATAAACGTTGTACAAGCAATATTAAAGGTAGCCATTTTCTTCTACGCTGGCGAATACACGTCTGATCTCAAGGGCTTACTGCAGTCAACTGACCATGCAGGGAATCCCAGATAGTAGCATGACTCACGTTGCTGGTCTTACAGTGGGCGGAGCTTAGAACTTTCACCTGTGCACACACACACACACACACACAACAGTGGGCGGAGCTTAGAACTTTCGCCTGTGCACACACACACACACACAACAGTGGGCGGAGCTTAGAACTTTCACCTGTGCACACACACACACACACACACACACACACACAAAGGAGAAAGTGAAACGCTAATTGAAACATGATTTATTTAATAAACGAGATATTCAAGTTATATATATATATTTACAAATACGATTTAATAAATGAGATATTCAAGTTATATATATTTACAAATACGTGTAATAAATAAGTTAACAATAGATACATTAAAGATTATATACAAGACATACATATTTACAAATACGTGTGATAAGTAAGTTAACAATAGACGCATCAAAAGTTATGGTATCCAAAGGGTACGGTATCATAGGTACCAGGTAACTGGTAACGTTTCCTATACATGATGTAGGTGTTACGGCACACCTTCGTTCCCCTAAGTTCCTTCACGCCCCCCAGCTTCTGCGCCCGAAAATTGTGGGTGCCTACAGTTAGTTGGGGAGGTCGTTCGCCCTCAACATCGTCCAAACACACTAGATCCTTCAACGATTCAAAGTTAACAACCCGCCGATTCGCATGGTTGAGCGTAATACCCTTTGCCTTCACGATATATTTCATATCCTCCCCCACCCTCACCCGTACCCCATAAGTTTTAGGTCCTGTTGAGACAAAAGAGTCGGCGTATGCGTTGTCCCCATACTCATCCTTGATCTCATCAGTGAGCTCGCCGAGGAACTCCCCAATAGCGGGCATGTATTCACCCTCCCTCTCTGTGAATATCACGCTATCTGTATCGGCATACAATACTCCCCGCCCAAGAGAATGCAATGGACCCCAAAGTTTTATATGGGATAAAATAATAGAATCTATAATACTTGTTGGTAAACATAAGATAAATAGCATTTAAACGTTCATGTAGGCTGTTGTGAAGCTGGCCACAGGTATGTTTGTAACCCTTGAGGTATCTGTGGCCAATTCAGTGTTGTTGTACTTTATGTAAGTATTACCTACATTCACGATCTCCATGACCTCTTTATCGGGAGCATTGGCATAATCCCAGACATCACTATAACTTTGTGCCAAATGAATGTTCCCTTTGCCGGTATTCTGTGCAAATTTTCCCCATAGACTGTTTAGACACAACTTTGCACTAAAGCGCTTGCCAGGATTCTTTGCAATTTGGGCACGATCAAGTTGTATACCTTCGCGGTCGCGGTAACGTTGAATATAGGCAGACTTTTCATCTTCGGTATCAACTCCTCGCGGATACCCTGATGCCTCAACCTTATCCTTCAAAAATGCGTTTATATATGGTGTGAAAAGGTTGGGTAGCTTCTGAAACCTCCACACCTCATGTATCTTCAGTATTCTATACCCATGGCGTACGGCTAGGGCCAGCTCAGGACTTGTATATACGCCTCTGATCTTACGCTGGTGGGGTATATGGTTACAATCGCCGTTATTCTCTTCCGCGCACTTCACGCACAGGGGAAACATGAGCTTGTGGTCGATAACGACAGGTAAGATTGGCATCCATAAATTGCGTGGGGGGAGTACGTCTACGAAAGAGAGCCCAAAGTAACGATCATTCAAATTTCTTGAAAATTCATTGATGGAGGGCAGGTTAGGTCCCACCAGTTTCTCAGGAGCGCCCACGGGGTACGGATTGTTCTTCATCACGTATGGTATAAAGAACAGAAATCGTAGTAATGGAGCTTCACACCCTCCGTAGGTGGAAAGTATAGTCTGAATGGATTTGTACGTCCTCCAAACAAGCTATCACCACATTTGAGAGGATCCAGCACCATTGAACGCTTGATCGTGTTTATTTCCTCACGGTACACCTCGTCTGTCTCCATCCGTGCATCATATTCATGCTCCCACAAGACTTTGTGAGTAACTGTGATCCTATAAGTTGATCGCGGGTGCGGGTCCATGCAAGACAGTCGGCAGGAGATCTACCGTGATATCTCCGGCGATTCCGCACTCAGGACGGGGGCATCCATGCCACCAGCATCCGTTAAAGGAGTACACAGTCTTCACACCAGTGACACGGTTTTCACTTAACCCATCAACCCAAAAAACACGACCATTAATCTTAATGGGTACTTCACCCGTGTTGCGGGCGTGCTTTATGTATACACCTGTCTGTTGCTGTAGGTGTATGAGCCAGTAAATAGCCTTGTGTCCGTAACTGCGGGGTTGTTTCGGTGAATAATGGCTAAGGTGGCTTTAGGCATGAAGTTATTCTTGAACACCGTAAAACATAATGACGATGGTGGTTGCGACTTGCAGGCGATCGCATTTGAAACGGCCTATGTACATCCTTCTAAAGGCCTGGAAACATACTCTAAGCACGCGCACATCATTCACGCAATAACGCTCACATTCATCAGCTATATTATAAGGGTTACTTTCATTAAAACTGTTGTAGTATCGATCAAAGTCTTCACGTTCATCTACACTCATACAGTCAGTTAAATAATGTTTGGGGTGGTGGGCCTACGTAGTTTAAAGTCTCGCTGGTGAGGAAAGTGTAAGGGAAGTATCCTTTGGAAACTTCAGCTGCTACCCCCACCTTGGGTAGCTTTGCTAATTTACAAGGTGTGAATAATAAAGTGTCTTTAAATTGTACATTGCCTCTTATTTGCATCTGTATTAATTTGTTGCCTCTTTTCAATGGATCACCTGTAAATATCTCAGAGGATTCGTGTTCAAGCAACTCCTTATAAAGGAACTGCGTGTCAAACTTTGCCCCGTTATGGGCGAGAATATACAGTCATTTTTTTAACTTGTCGGCTAACTTGACAATATAGGACACAAATAGTTTCACAGGACTATCGTGGACATTCGTTTTAAAAACGTTTGTCCGTTTACCGCATTTGGGGCACTCGTCACATTCGATCCATACATCATCACAGATGTCTGGCTCACAAGTAAATGTGGAATTACCTCTTTGGTTTCAGCGTTCGTATATGTTTCTATATCGTAGTATACAGTTATACAGGGTTATTTTTAGGCTTAGCATCTTTCATATAACATACATGCTTTACTCCATCCGCCTTATATCCTCCTGGCATGTAGGACAGTGAATTTCGTCACACTTGTGCTTAAATTTCCCCCAATTATCCATTGTGTGAAACATACCACATTCACAGATTCTCATTTTCCTGCACGTGCCAATTGATTTATGGAAATCAAACAGTATTATTGAAAATGTGCGTCTACACACATCACAGTCTCTCTTCTCAGCTTCAACTACACGGCTTTCACATTTGGTGCTTTTACACATGTGACATTCTTTACAATGTCTTACTATATCATCCGCAAACTCGAGGCACCCCTTACACAAATCATGATGTCTCCCATATTTTCGACTTTTGTCATAACTCGCGTAAAGCACCTTATATTACGGATGGGGAGATACGTTGCCCTGACAATCCTAAATAAGTAGGGGTCTTGTACGATCTCTCACACAGCTTTTAAAAACATACACAGTCCTACGACGATCATCCAACCCAAATACAACTATGCGGACATTCATTTCCTGTTCTACCCTTCTCAGCTCTTCAGGACCCATATTACAGTCAAATTCAAGTTCACAGTCTACAGCTAGTTTACGGGCACGTTCCACGACCGTAGGCAGCCAAATTTTTTAGCCGTGTATTTTGTACAGTAAACATGCGAGCCAAGACTACTGCTATAAAGCCGCAACCACGATCGACGTTTATATGCCGTCTATAAATAGCTTGAGAATTGAGTTAAGAGTATACGGTATGGCACTATGACCCGCAACACGGAATACACGATCAATATTTACCGTGAAGTTGTCCATATTGAAGGCTATACTACTTTGGGCGGCTTGCATTATACGTCCTAATATATATTCTACATCCTCAGCAGCCAAACGTCTAAATGGCACTACTACCCAATAATCATCTACATCACCGTCATCTGACCCGAATCCGAAGGACAGACTCGTCCTGACTTCACGCTCGTCGCGGTTCTGAAGAGCAAACTCTACAATACGCTGTACAACCCGGCGTAGCCCGCGCTCAATTCCATTGCTATACATGGCTCTAGGGTCGACCCTGACTCTATACCGATTTCTAGTCAAGGCTGGGGTGGGGACTGCGGAGTGCACCAACTCAAACGTTATAACATCCTCAACAGAACGGGGGGCGACTGTGGCGGATGAATAAGGGGATATATTAGCGGAAGGTGCTGCTGGGGGACTTGTTGCGTAAGACGTTGAGGGCCTGGAGTCTATTATTGTAGACTCAACAGAACGGGGGGCAACTGTGGCGGATGAATAAGGGGATATATTAACGGGAGGTGCTGCTGGGGGGATTATTGCGTAAGAAGTTGAGGGTTGGGGATCTATTACTGGTGGTGGTTGGCTAACAACAGGCGCGTATTTCGGTCGCTTTATACCTAACGTGGGGTTCTCTTCATCATACCTCCGCTTTGGACGTGCTACCGGTATCGCTGGTGAGGGTTCGTTGGCAGGGGAGGATTCTGTGATCATAACTACTCTGTCGTCGGGGTCATCCGTAATGTCGATGATGGGGTGCTGTACCTCATCGTCATTCATGGTTCTGTGGGAGAAGAAAACAAAATATAAGGAACAGCACTCAAAATTTGTAATATTTTGTAAATGATCCACTTAGGAGTGTGATGTGTTAGAAATGGACTCTGTAGAAAAATCCAGATTCACGAGCCCACCCACATCTGTATGCAGCAGATATTCATTAAAAATATCGACTCCGACTTTTTAAAATGCATCTGTGAAATCTGTCTTAACGTTATAAATTGCAATGTATCAATGAAACCCCCTCAGAAGGCTCGCCTACGCCGTTACAAGAACATAATACGTGCACTCGCTCGTAAAAGTCAAACTGTAGCGAAGAAAAAACGAATTATTGTACAAACAGGAGGGTCATTTCTTCCCATCTTATTTTCAGTTTTGGGTCCTTTACTGACTAGATTAATATAATGAAGAAAGTGTAGTGATTCCACATGAGGTGTACGCTTCACTGCAAAGGAATCCAGACACGGATCTAGATCCCCGTAAAAGCAGACTTAAAAGAATGGAAAGCGAATTGCTAGCCCTATTAAACAGTGAAAAAACACCTGATGAGAAAGATCTTATACCAAGAAGCTCTGCAGAAATTTCTTCACGAGTACGAAAATTATAAGAACCCGACAGAGATTCCTATGGTTATTAGGCACAGCACGGGGAACGATGGACATGGCTACATAGGATCTGTACCCGACGATACAGCTGACCAACCAAAAATTAAGGGATTAGTTACACAACATATCGAGCATGTATTAAAAAGCACCCTCCCACATACATTGAGGAGTAAAGGTTTAAGTCTTTATAATCTATTGAATGAGGACCCAGCCATACAATGGACCGATACAGGCGAGATCATTGTGGAAGGATCAAAGGTGCAGGGGTCGAATATCGTAGACATTGTCCATGATCTGGTGAGAAAGTGGGATAGGCCATCACCATCAGGATGGAAGCATATTAAAACAAGACTACAACAAATAAATGTCCCTACAACGTTGATAGGAAATCTGAACAGGTTAAAAGACTTGGAACATGCAACGCATGTGGCACAATTGAAGACGCCGTCACCCCCCGCGGTAACACCTTTGAAGAGGAGAAAGAAGAGGTTAAACAACGGTCAACCCTACCCACGTGCCTCTAAAATACGCAAATGGCTAACGTATTAAGTAAACGCTATTATGACATTTCTAACCCAGCCTCCTACGGCGGCGTGGATAGACTGTACAGAAGTGTTTACGGAGTAGGAAAAAAAGATGTTGAAAGATTTTTGAGGGAGCAGGACGCTTATACGCTTCATAAGCCTGTGAGAAAAAGGTTTAAAACAGCCAAGACAACGGCTTCCTCGATTGATTCTATTTGGCAAGCAGATTTAACAGACGTGCAAAGATATTCTGTGTATAACGATGGTTACCGCTACATTCTATTCATAATAGACGTATTCTCTAGATATCTGTGGCTAGTTCCTCTGAAAAATAAATCACCTGAAACAGTTGCTAAAGCCACCAAAACGCTAATGTTAAAATAAAACAGGGTTCCTGGCTATTTTTGTACGGATATGGGGAAGGAATTTATAGGCCGTGCTTTTCAGAACATGTTGACAGAGTTTAATATCAGCTATTACACAACCAATTCTATACATAAGGCTTCTTTAGCTGAAAGAGTTCAACGCACCATAAAGGAACGCATGCACCGCTATTTTACACATAAAAACACATACAGATTTCTAGACATTCTGGAATCATTGGCATCATCCTACAACCGCTCACACCATCGCACGATTGGGACAACACCTAACGAAGTTTTAGAAAGAGGTACACTCTCGAGAAGAGATGGATCACCAACACCACCACCACACTCTGCGCGCTTCAAAATCAACGATTATGTAAGGCTGTCGCGTTCGGGGAATAAATTCGCAAAGGGTTTTGAGCAAAGATGGACACGCGAGATTTTTAAAGTTAGGGCTATGAGACCTAAAGGTGAGATAATGATGTATTACATTGAAGATTTGAATGGGGAAGAAATCTCAGGAGGCTTTTACCGCGAGGAATTGCAGAAAGTTGCATTTAATTTAGGAAAAAATGTGTTTAAAATTGAGAAAATTTTAGGAAGCAAAGGTTCAGGAAAGAGGAAAATGTACCTGGTGAAATGGCTAGGGTACCCAGAAAGCTTCAACACCTATATAAAATCTGATGCAATAATGAAGCTTAAATAGTATGCAACATGGCTCCTAACCATTTCTACGTCACACTCCCGTCCTCCTCGTCCCTGTCTGTACACCCTAACAACACACTAGCCAACTTTGTAACAGAACTCCACGGGCCCATTGAATTGGGTCGTGATTCGTATGAGGTGGGGATATACGAGATTCAGCTGGACACCCTCTTTTTAAATATTGAATATAAAGAATCCGTTTTTATGATTCTTAGAGACATTGACGAGTGTGAAAAAGCTGGGGTAGCTATGGATGAAACTATACGTATCGCTCGGACTAAGGTTGCACGGTATTACAGTACAGAAGTAAGACTAGGACCGGGTCATTATGGTTCGGTCGAGGATGTTGTGAGAGACTTAAACGTAAGTTTAAGAAACTCAAACCTTACGAATGATTTAGTATACGAAATCGTAAACAAAGGAAACCCTGCACATACACTAATCCTAAAATCAAAGACTAACAGACGTTCAGGGTTCTTCGCCTTTTTACTTTGACAGTGCTGTCAGTGTAGGGGGAGAGGGTGGGTGGTGGTAGGCTGCCAGCATGCCAACGACTAACATGCACACCTCGCTCATAGAGAAGTGAAAAATTTTTAACGGTTAATGAATAACGAGTGAGGATCGAAAGAAACTAATTGCGAGCTACGATAAAAAAGTAACGAGTAACGACTAACGAATGTATTTCCCTAAAAAAGTAGCGTCGTTACTGAAAGTTGCTTTATTTGAAATGTAATGCCGTTACCACTACCGTTACTAAAAAAGTACCGCGTTACGTAACGGCCGTTACTTGTAACGCGTTACTGCCCAGCTCTGTATATTGGTACCAATAAACCATCAGAATGGTCGTTTGTATACGAACGTTCATAAAAAAACGAGATCTACCTTCAAAAAAATTTGTTAAAGAAATCTCGAAATTCTCTCCAAACATTATGATAGGTGCTTGTGTGTCAAAATTACACAAAAGCAGGATTTTATTTATCGAAAGAAAGGCAAAAATTAACGGGGACTATTACTGTTCAAATATTTTGCCCCTCTATCTAACTGATATTCGACGAATTAATGGTGAAAGATGTACTTTCTAACAAGCTAGAGCCCCTGCTCACAGACCACGCCAAACTGTCACATTTCTTGAGAACGAAACAACAGATTTTATCGAACCCAATATGTGGCCAGCTAGTAGCCCTGATCTCTCACCACTAGATTGTGGTGTTTGGAAAGCTCTGAAGTCCAAAGTTTACATCCCTGGCACCAATATAAGATACATAGATGAACTACGCGAAAGAATTCTGCTCGGCTGGGAGAAGGTGTCTCAACGATATGTAAACAGGTGTATTGATCAGTGGCGTCCACGTTTGGAGGCCTGCGTTGAGCAGGAAGGGGGACACATCGAGCAACTTCTCACTTAAGATGAACAACATGCTAAGGTAAGCATCTATGAAGTTTGGGAGTTCTAGTCCCCTTACTTTTTTTACCCATCATATATATATATATCATATAACAAGGCATTCGATGCTGGGGCGGATCCAGGATTTGCTGGAGGGGGGTTCGATACGAGCGCCGAAGGCTTCTAGGGGGTCCGGAGGCATGCTCTCTCGGAAAATTTTGAAAATTAAAGCTCTCAGATCTCAGAAACGCGTTTTTAAGCAATTTGCGTGCTGTTTGTTCAAGTTTATTAGCTTTACAACATCTAACAACAGGTATTTTCTGACACAATAGGGCACCAACATCAATATCACGCACCGATGCATGGCAAGCAGGGTTACCTGCAATAAAAACAAAATGCGGAGCTATTTGTTATTTTATTTATTTGTCGGGTTCGAAATCCCAGCTGAGCCGTGAACGGCCAAATTCTAAAGGGCAAGTTCTACCTAAAGCCCAAGTTAAGCTAAATTAAACTTTACGGATTTGAGATCCTATTAGGTCCTACCTCAGGGTAACCTCAGGGTTGCTGACTCGATGCGGGCCTACCTTAGACCTTAAATTACATGAACTTAAAAGGTAAACAAAAGGGTACTATTTGTGGTCTTCTTTATGAACCTTGCAACAACAACGCAACCTGGACTATTGCACGATGCAACAATCATGTATCTAAACAACCAAACTGAATTGCAAGAGAGCTCTCTATCAAACCACACCTTTACGTACGACCTTCCACAAACGAGTAGAAAGACGCGCAGCGTCTCAAAATGATGCCAACAGTGTGACCAAACAATGATGCCACAAGAGCTCAAAAATGCTAGCTCTAAATTAATTTAATTTTTCACTAACCTTACAATTATGAGATGGATATATATACACACCTTAACTTAATATATATACAAGCAATGCTGCATCAATCAGCTTAGTCATCGTATCGCCTTGGGACAACAATGGTTCTTCCTCTTCTAGATTTTCTAACACTCCCCACCGAAGCGGCATTGTTGTCATTACCTTCTGCAAGGTTAGCCAAGCCTTCTTCATGAGGCTGTAACTCAAATGTTTCATCTTGACTATCTGTGTTTTTGCTGATTTCTAAAGCATAGAGTTTTTGTATAGGTCTCTTTAACTTTCCTCCTGAAGTCTTTACCAGTGCAGACCTAACTAAATTGTCTTTGCCAACAAACAACTCTTCAATTATGCCAAGCTTCCAGCATTGCCTTGGTCTTTCATCCCCAATCATTACCACTTCTCCCACCTTGATACAATTTGCATTGGAGCCCTTTACCTTGCCTGATGGGTAATAATTGAGTTCTGGCAAGTATTCCATCTGCCACCTCTTCCATAACTGATCTTGTAGCTCTTCAAGGTACCTGAACCGTCTGGTTAACTCTCCTTGAGTGCTCTGGATGGGCTGCAAGTCTTCTGGCACACTGGGTTTGATGTTAATCGTTTACCACAAAGAAAATGATTTGGTGTCAATGGCTCTGCATCCTGCCTACTATTGTAAACAAAAGTGATAGGCCTACTGTTCACCATTGCTTCTACTTCACATAAAACAGTAGAGAATTCTTCTTTGCTCAAATGAGCATTAGCTAAAAGTTTCTTTAATGGACACTTTACACTTCTCACTAGCCTTTCCCAAAATCCTCCCCACCATGGTGCTCTCTCAACAATAAACTCCCACTGTACCCCTTGGTGTGAAAAGTAGGATTGGAATCCTTCCTCTTTTAGCAAGGACCAAATTTCTTGGAGTTCCTTTGCAGCCTTTTTGAAGGTTTTTGCATTATCCGATATGATTTTATTTGGGAAACCCCTTCTGTTCACAAACCGTTTAAAGGCCAAAAGAAATACATCACTACTTAAGTTGCTTACCAACTCCAAATGGATTGCTCTGGTGGTAGCACAGGTGAAAAGACATATATAACCTTTGTTAGACTCCCCTCGCTCATACACATAGACTGGCCCTGCAAAGTCTACTCCCACTACATCAAATGGGGAAGTATAGACACACCGTTCTCTTGGAAGTGGAGCCACCTTTTCATAATAAGGCTTTGCACTCCAACGCTTGCAAACCACACATTTATGCAAGACCTTTTTCACTACTTGTCTAATTTTGAGAATCCAAAATTGTTGTCTAATCTCTATTATCACTTCTCTAACTCCAGCATGTAACAGCTTATGATGAGTATCCAGGATCAAAAGGTCCACAAAGTGCCCCCCAGAAGGTAGCAAAATTGGATGTCTCTTCTCCTCTGGAAGCCCAGAAAACTGTAGTCTACCTCCTACTCTCAATAATCCTGATCCAAAAACATCCAAACCCTTGAGCGCAGAATGTGTTGGTAGAACCTGTAATGGATGGCTGGTGAGCAATTCTCTCTCTTCACCAAATTTTTTCTTCTGCATATATACCACCCAGTATTTCCTGGCTTGCTGAATCTCATTACTGTTCAGAATTCCTTCCCTTCTTGTTTCTCCCTTAATGTTGTTGGTAAATCTATATACCCATGCTGTCACTCTTAACAATCTTTTCAGACTGCTAATGTCCTCAAGCCTCAATATGGGGTCCTGCTGCATAACTTGACAACTGTTCACAGCGCATTTTCTCACCTCACTCACCCATGCTTCTTCAGCCTGGCATTCTCCTACAATAGGCTGATTAGAAGGCCAGTTTTCACTTCCAAGTTTTAGCCACTCTGGCCCATTCCACCACAAACTTGATTGTGAAAGATCTTTCACCGAAATTCCTCGTGTTGGTAAATCAGCGGGGTTTTGGATGCCTGGACAATGCTTCCATTGCTTGGGATCTGTGTGCGCTTGAATTTCCTCCACCCTATTGGCAACAAATGGTTTCCATTTCCTTGCCTGACTTCTTAACCAGTGCCAAACTATAGTGGAGTCTGTCCAATAATAGCTTGGAATTTCATAGAGGGCCAAAGACTTTCGCACTGTAATTGCAAGCCGACTAGCAATAACGGCACCCATCAATTCCAACCTTGGAACAGAAAGCCTTTTCAAAGGTGCTACTCTACTCTTTGCAGCAACCAACCTGCAACTTACTTCTTCTTGCAATGCGCCTCTTATATAAATACAAGTTGCATAGGCTTCCTCACTTGCATCACAAAAGATGTGCAGCTCCAAATTGTCTGGACTATTGTTCAACTCTCCAAAGTACCATCTTGGGATTTCAATGTCTCCAAGATGTGCCAATTCTTTGAACCAATATTTCCACCTTACCACCATATGATCAGGTAACTCTTGGTCCCAACCAAGTCCAATTTCCCAGAGGCTCTGAAACCAAATTTTTGACTTTATCACAAATGGAGCCAGGAATCCAAGAGGATCAAAGACCTTCGAAGCCAAACTAAGAGCTGTACGTTTTGTCCACCTTGTCTCATTCTCGGCCAGCTCTACTAAAGATTTCCCATTGAAGGTAAACAAATCATCATCTTGCTGCCAAACGATGCCTAGCACCTTTGCGTCTATTGCCCACAACTCCTTAATACCAGAATCCTCAATACTTGCTGCTGCGTCAGGTACTACAGAGGAATGACTCATAAACTCTTGTAATTGCGAATGATTGGTCTGCCATTTTCTGAGCTCCATGCCAGCCTCCCTCATTATAGCTCTAGCCTCCATGAATATCTGTTTAGCCATTTCTGTATTATCCACGGAACATAGCAAATCATCAACATACAAATTTTTCCTTATGTGTTCAATAGTGTTAGGATAGACTTCAGAATATTTCTTAAAATGGTACTGCATAGTAGCTGCCAACAGAAATGGACTAGAGCTGAGGCCAAACAACACTGACTTCATTCTATATGCTTGAACCTTAGGTTCATTTTCCAACAAGTCTTTCGTATCCACCCACAGATACCTTACTGCATCTCTGTCCTCTGGTTTTAACTTTATCCGCAAAAAAGCTTGCTTCACATCTGCAGTCAATGCTACTCTACCAAACCTGAATCTCAGTAACAAGGAAAAAAATCTGCATTTAAATTTGGCCCAGCATCCAAACAGTCATTCAAGGACACACCACCTTTGTCCTTGGCTGAGCCATCAAAAACTACCCTCAGTTTGGTGGTAGTTTTGTCTCGCCGTACCACTGCATGGTGTGGCAGATAATGTGCCTCCTGGCTCACCAGCTCACCTTGCACCCTTTCAGCATAGCCCTCCCTTACATAACTTAGGATGGCCTCATCGTATTCAATTAACAACTCCTCATTTTTTCTTAGCCTGTACAATGAAGTCTCCAACCTCCGATTAGCTAGCTGAAGGTTTGAACCGGGTTTGCAAGAATCCTTCCATGGTAGGCCAACTTCATAGCAACCATCTCTAAACCCAATCCCTTTTTCAAAGTGCTCTAAAACATCATTGTTCACTATACTTGCCTGGTTGTCCTTTATACCAATAGATTCAAGTTCCCAAAATGCTTTCAAATGCCTTTCCAGACCATGGCTGTTCTCCTCAATCTTAACAACGAGAGCCTTAACTTCCATTTCATTGCAATAACTACCATGTAGCATCCAGCCTAGCTTACTTTCAATAGCTACTGGGCCTTGAGATGTACGGACAATGTTACCAGTGATGAAGTCCCAATAATAGTCAGCTCCAATCAAAAGACTAATATCTTCTGTTCCCTCAAACTTATTATTGCCCAAATTAATTCCTTTAACTTGCAATTCTTGGACACATGCCATATCTAAACAAGTAGTGACTGGAGCACAAAGTTCCTCAATCTCTACAGCTTGGACCTTGATAGTGGGACTTTGCGGTAACAACCCTTTAACCAGAACTTCTACCTTCTTAAATTTGGTTCGGTTTTGAACGGAACCCCCAAACCCAGAAATTCTTAAATTTTCCCTCTTAAGTTCTTTAAACTTCAATTTTCTGGAAATTCTGGTCTTAATAAAACTACACTGGCTACCACTATCAAACAACACTCTTACAGTAGCTTCTCCCTCATTCCCAATTAATAAGGCTGCAGTTGTTTGCAATAATCCCCCTTTACTTTTACTCCCTTGCATAGCAGTGGCATGTGCCACTGATGTCTCTACTTCTGGGGTAGGCCTACTAAGAGTGTTTTCACACAATAATGGCTGATGCCTACCATGACATTTTTTACACAAAATTTTAAACTTACAAAACCTTGCTCTATGACCTTTCAAAAAACATTTAAAACATGCTGTGGACTTAGTTACCCTGTCCTTTCTCTCCTCAAAGGGTAAGGCCTCAGCCACCTCACATTTATATGACTTGTGGTTGCCTTCGCAAAATATACATTCCTTGATTCCCTTTAATTTATTCTCAGAGGAGGCATGTAGAGCTGACACTGTACCTGGGCTATTCCTTTTTGTGGAAACTTTGGTGCTGTGCCTGCCTTTGTCCTCTTGTTTACCATCCCACTGTGCAAACTCAACTCCCTCTCGTCTTGCTAATTCTGTGCCTAAAAGACTTAACATCTGCTGAAGGGGGATGTACACATGTTCTGCAGAGTGTCCCCTACTTAATTCAAGCAAAATTGAGCTAGGCAATTTAGACTCCAGTGTAGGAACCAACATTATACCATACTTTTCCATTCCTACACCCAAGTTGTCCAGAGACCTAGTTCTAATTTCAAATTCATCATATAACTGCCGTAACTCCTTGACACTATTAGGATTATTAACAGGAGGTATAGTTAAAAGTGCACGGAGGTGGCTTTTAATTAAGATCTCTGGCTTACCAAACCGTTTCTTTAATATATCCCAAGCCACATTATAATTAGCCTCTGTTAATGCTAATCCTGCTATAGTCTTTGCTGCCTCCCCTTCCAAGAGGGACCGCAAATAATTAAACTTCTCCACGGCACTTAACACTTGACTAGAATGAACTGCTGATTGAAAACTGTCTGCCCATCCTTGCCATTCCTGAATACTCCCAGAAAATGTTTTGAGTACAAGCCTCGGTAATTGAACTACAGATCTGTTAACCTTAACTTCACAAGCATCATTTGTTGAGTGTTGTGTTTCATTATTAGACCTGGTCTCTAACTGTACTGAGCTGCTAAACTCTTTTGCTCGGAGGCCTACGTTAGTCATATCATCAATAATCTCTTCAAAGTAAATTATGTTATTTTCTATTTCATCCTCTTCTATAAGAGCCTCAATTTTAACATTTACCTCACTTAGAGCAACCTTTTTAGTTTCTAATATGGCAAGCTTCGCAGTCACTAAGCGTAAATCCTCTTGCTCTATGGCAGAATCTATAGTGGCAATGACCTTTGTAATTAGACCTTTGTAGGCACTTCTCCTTTTTATAAATTTGTTCAATTCAGATGCACTCATCTTCAATGTAAACAACCCTTGGGCTCAATACCAAATGAGCTGAATTGGCAGAAATACTTAACCAAACTGATCAAACGCAAATTTTACTTTCAAATAAACTGAATTGCTGAGTGGGGCTAACCAAACACCAGTATGGAATACCAAATTTTCCACCCCAGGACCTTAATTCAATAATGACCCAAAATTAACCAAACCAGAAAAAATATAGGCCAAAAAACGACTGACGACTGGCCAAGTTTCGCAATTGGGCGACCAAACTTTACCCTGGGACCTTAATTCAATAATAACCCAAATTAACCAAACCGGAAAAAAAGTAGGCCAAAAAACGACAGACGACTGGCCAAGTTTCGCAATTGGGCGACCAACTTTACCCTGGGACCTTAATTCAATAATAACCCAAAATTAACCAAACCGGAAAAAAAGTAGGCCAAAAAACGACAGACGACTGGCCAAGTTTCGCAATTGGGCGACCAAACTTTTTACCCTGGGACCTTAACTCAATAATACTCAACCCGTCTAGGCCTAACTTGGGATACAATTTGCACAATCAGAACTTTGCCGAAAAATGGTCACTGACTCAGTCTTGGGGTAGAAATCCGGTTCTGAAGGACCATGTTATTTTATTTATTTGTCGGGTTCGAAATCCCAGCTGAGCCGTGAACGGCCAAATTCTAAAGGGCAAGTTCTACCTAAAGCCCAAGTTAAGCTAAATTAAACTTTACGGATTTGAGATCCTATTAGGTCCTACCTCAGGGTAACCTCAGGGTTGCTGACTCGATGCGGGCCTACCTTAGACCTTAAATTACATGAACTTAAAAGGTAAACAAAAGGGTACTATTTGTGGTCTTCTTTATGAACCTTGCAACAACAACGCAACCTGGACTATTGCACGATGCAACAATCATGTATCTAAACAACCAAACTGAATTGCAAGAGAGCTCTCTATCAAACCACACCTTTACGTACGACCTTCCACAAACGAGTAGAAGACGCGCAGCGTCTCAAAATGATGCCAACAGTGTGACCAAACAATGATGCCACAAGAGCTAAAAAATGCTAGCTCTAAATTAATTTAATTTTTCACTAACCTTACAATTATGAGATGGATATATATACACACCTTAACTTAATATATATACAAGCAATGCTGCATCAATCAGCTTAGTCATCGTATCGCCTTGGGACAACAATGGTTCTTCCTCTTCTAGATTTTCTAACACTATTATAATTATATTAAGAAAATTAAATAAGATTTAGCTTACTTTAGTTTTTAGTCTTAACCGTAAAATATATCAAAACAAGAAAAATGGTTTTCTGTGAGTCAGCTCGTCGTACAACACGTGTTCCTACCGGTATCACTGGCGCTGCTGCGAATCCTCTTTGCAGTCGGGGTAGATTGTCCTTCTTCATCACTGTCAAAACGAGAGACAATGAATTTAATATGAACAATCGATCAGTAACTGTAAGTAGTTTTTAAAGTCATTGTTTTAGTTTATAATACAGTTACTAACCTTGCCACTGACGTGGGATGGACGAAACTTGATGGACCAAAAAATCCGTCAATTCTTAGTTGCTGTTTAACTCTTCTTGACATTGTAAACCGAAAATTCTACTGAATAAATACTTTGAATGAAAATTGCTTTTTAAACTTTTGAGTATTAAAGTAAGACACAGGGTCGACTAACGATCTGAAACAAATGAAACAAAAGGGTATATTACATGCTTTTAGTGTTGTTTGTAAAATAACTTGTATGTTCAGTCAGTTAGCTTTGGGAGCGGGCTTTCTGGTTTAGGGGGGATTCGATCGAACCCTCCGAACCCCCCTGGATCCGACACAGTGGTGGATGTTAAAATATTCAAACTAATTATAAATCTAATTGCTGACAGACACATTAATATTCTCCCTGAAATACAGAGTGATATACATTTCAATTTGTAGAACCTGTATGAATAATAGAATAACTTAAATCAAATTAGTTATACTTATAGAACATTTTCTAAACACTACAATAACCACAGAAAACGTGCCGAATTGTGACGTCATGTAAGTATGCGAAATAGCAGCAGCCTTGATTTCTAGACTATATATATTGTATATTGATTATGAGTTTATGACTAGACTAAGAAGAAGAAGCTTAGCATTTTCTTATGTTTCGAGCGCGAAATCTCAAGCTAGAAGCAGCGTTAATGTTAGGCCTTTATTAATAAATAAGAACGAGAAGAAGCAAATAAACTAAACTAAAGAAATTTGATAATGGGAATTCACGGGTTATCCAAGTTGATTGCAGATATTGCGCCCAGTGCTATCAAAGAAAATGAAATTAAAAACTTCTTTGGTAAGGGTAATTTAATTAAGGGATGTAGCGATTTGAAAATATGACAAGTTGCATTGAGGACTCGGGAATTTCATTACATTTGGAAGAAACGAAGCCACTGTGGTCTGTCAGAGTTATCCAAATCATGAACTATATTAAAAATTAAGGTAAATTTTTACAAGTGTACATTACAGGCTTTGTAAATCAAAACTGTGTTTTTCTGATGCGGTTTGAACGAAGTTAATTTCGTTCAAACAACATCAAAAACAATCTGAAAAACAGTTTTAATATATAACCTAACCTAACCTAAAATAAAATTCCTCAGAAGCCTGTAATGTACTCTTAGAAAAAAATACCAAAATTAAATGTTGCAAAATATCAATCTCAACTTCTCTAATTAACATATGACTGTTTACAGAGCTACCAAAGTAGCCTACATAAATTAAGGGTATTTCTTTACTATTACACTGGTATCTAGTAGAAAGTTTGGTAAATATTTGGCTGGACACAGGGGTTACATTTTTTATCAAAATTACGTTTTTCTAGTGTAGTTTTCTCTGCTTTGTTCGAATCTGGGTAATTCGTTTTTTGACTGTCTCTTTTTATAATGAGAGCAAACTTTTCTGGTAAATTTTGAGGTGTTCTGCATGAATCTGCCATCCGTTTCCTGTGCATATGCGTAGTTTTTGAGATATTGTCGTCTCGAAAACTATGCATTTGCACAGGAAATGGATGGTAGATTCATGCAAAACACCTCAAAATCCACCAGAAAAGTTTGTATTTGTGTACAACACAACCTAACCTAACCTACCGTAACAACCTAACCTAACTAGTCACCTTATTTTGGAGGATATAGTTCTGCAATTGCAGTAAGGAAGTGATGCAGAACTAGAATCATCAGGATGTTCCAGCCACGTGCCCTTAAAGATAGAAACAGTAAATCTACACACTTATTTTTTAGATTTTTTTTATGGCACCTAAACATCTTTGAGTCTTGTCTTAAAATGCAGGTAGTATTACATTTAGGGCAAATCACAGATGTTGGAATTATGCCATGATTGAAAAAAACATCTAAACTTTTATCTTTATTGAGGCCAACAAGGCGGATTAGGTCTTCAAAATCAAGTTCACAAGATTGACACGTCATGGTTCTAGAATGAAAATCACCAAACTAACGAGTAACAGAAAGAAGTAGGCAAAATCAAGAAAAAGTAGCCAAAAATAAACAAAGTAACCTATAGTTGAATGAAAATCTCCAAAAAAGGTAGCCAAAATAAACAAATTAACGAAAATTTATATATATATTAGAAAGTAGAAAATATATTTTTCTATAAAGTATATTTTATACAAATTTGCACAAGATACAGTAATATATATATTTTCTTATTCAGTTTTGATTGGTTATTCAATATACAGGGTGTACATAAAGTCAGGATCTATTTTTGTGAAGCACTTGGAAATTATATGGAATTCAATGATAAAGTGGTAACATTTATTAAATAATTAAGAGTAGGATTCGACGTGACGCCCATCAGTATCCCTGCACAGCTCAAATCGTTCCGCAGCATTTCTAAACACATTCTGGAGCATTTGCGGGGTTATGTTATCTGCAGCAGTTCGTATACGTGTACGTAAGTTTTCAAGACTCGTAATCTTCGTCTGATAGATGTACGATTTGATAAAGCCCCATGCAAAGAAATCTAAAGGGGTTAAATCTGGTGATCTCGCTGGCCAAGGTCTGCTTCCGCGTCTGATCCAGCGATTTGGAAAATGTCCATTTAGATAATCCTGAACAATTTTGGCATAGTGACAAGGAGCACCATGATGTTGATAGACGACGGTACTAACAATCCTATCCCCAATCAGCTGAGGTTCAAGGAATTGCTGCAACATGTCCAGATAAATAAGCCCTGTAACTGTAGCTTCAGCAAAGAAAAAAGGACCATAAACCTTAGATTTTGTTAAACCCATCCAGACATTAACTTTAGGTGAGTCTCTCTCCCAATTTTGGACGAAATCATTCGGTCTTTCATCCGCCCAAATTTGACAGTTATGGCAATTTACTTTTCCACACATATGGAAAGTGGCTTCATTACTAAAGAGAATGTTGTCCATTAAATTATCACTCCAGATTTGTTCTACGAGGTCAGCACACACAGCACTTCGTCGAGGGAAATCTTCCTCATGTAAATCATGTAAAACCTGCAAATGATAGCTTTTCTTCTGCAAATTAACTTTCAGAATTTTGTGCACAGATGACGTCGGGAGGCTGAGTCTGTGTGATGCAGCACGAACGGACGTACGTGGCTCCTCAGTGATAATTCCACGTACTGCATTCACGGTAAGATCTGACATACACAGTCGTCCTGATCTTCATCATTTACAGATCCCATTCGTTTAAATTTGTTCACCAATTTTCGTATTGTCTTGTCTATTGGCCCTGGCTTATGAAATCTCCTTCTAAACTTCTCTCTGATGTCATTGTATTTCTTTCCCTCAATTTGCCAAATTACTATTGCCACACGCTCTTCTGTATTCATTCTAAGGGCTTCTGAAAAGAAAAATTAAAAAAATAATTATTTCACAAAAATAGATCCTGACTTTATGTACACCCTGTATATTGCTGTTATAGCTGGGTGTGACTGGGTCAAAAAAATGAATAATAACCTGAATCTGAGACCCATTTCTTGTGCAAATAAATAGAAACTTTTTTTTTTCCATTCCAAAATATGGAGAGTGTCTATTCATTTGCACAAGAAATGTGTGTCAAATTCCAACAAAGCAGAGAAAACTACACCAGGAAAATGTAATTCTGATAAAAAACTAACTAACCTAACCAACCTAACTTAACCTAACAATAGGTTTTGTCATGGCTGAATGTGGGATTTCTCTAACCATGTCCCAGAATAGGCACTCGTGGAAAAATTACACTGGGTTACATGCTTATTCTTGGGGTTTGTTTTCTGCCAGTGACAATAGTATATATGTTGGTCCACATGATAAGAACAGGAATTGTTGCAGTTTGGGCATTGCACACAAGTGGGCAGAGCTCCGTGGCATTTAAAACAATCCACTGCTGCGTTGTTATTTTCAAAATATTTAGAAATGGCATAGTAATACTCAATCTCGCAACTGTCACATTCAAAACCTTCACTAGCTTCAGCCATTGTCTTCAAACTGCGTGAAGCAAAGGAAATTCCTATGGTGCACATTGCAAAAAGTGTCTGGCCTAATCCAGCCATGTGACAATCTGAAAACAAGTGATACGTCCATGAAATGCATTACTGTACATACAAACACACGGAGCGCTAACATACATACATACACACGGAGTTTCCATGTAAAAATTATATATTAAATTAATTTTATAACTGCGTACTAGAAAAAAAGTTATTAGTACCATCGTAAAGAGCATGAAAAATAGTGCTAGTGAAACACAACCTCTCATTTCTCATTAGTCCCTGTGTCCAGCCAAATATTAACTGAAAGTTTTAAAAGCTGGTTTTCAATGTTAAGGACATTACTTAAATATGGGTATAAAAATAGGCAGAGATGGGCAAGATACTTGGAAATTGTATCTGAGATACAGATACAAGATACCCAACAAAAATGTATCTGAGATACAGATACAAGATACTCGAAAAAACTGTATCTTCAAGATACAGATACAAGATACAGTCAACCCTCGCTATAACGGACCCCGTTAGAGTGGATATCGGATAAACCGGACACACTACTGGCGACGTTAACCAGGAAAAGAAGAAGCGTGTGACCCTGTTGGTGACCCAGAAGCTGGAATTAATCAAGAAGTTAGAGGCGGGTGCTTCGGTGGCCAAGGTGTGCACGGAGTATGGCATGAAAAAGCAAACTGTTTCTGACATTCGTAAGGCCAAGGACAAGCTAACTTTTATATTTTTATTTATTTTCATTATTTTCTGTATCATTTATCATGTATCGTGTTCAGCAGACAGTGCACAGTACTGTATATAGTATCTCCATTACCGTATCATATACGTATACCGTAGGTTACCAGTACCGTCAGTTATATTGGACAATCGGCTATAACGGACACCTTTTCCCCCCTATTAGTCCGTTATAACGAGGGTTGACTGTACTTTTGAAAGAATAATTACTTGAGTTTAGTTTCACCTAGTGAGCCATGAGCGCATGAGTTGTCTCATTCAATTGTTTATTATTATATTTTCTGGATATAAATAAATGCCAAATCAATGGTACTTCATATCTCAGTATTCATATAGTGATATAACTAAAAGGAAAGCACAAAGTAAATATGTATAAATAATCCTGAAAATTTTTAGGTATGGAAAAATAAAATAAACCACACTTTTTCAATTTATGTATTTCAAATAAATTGTTAATACAGGTATGCTCAGTTACCTACTCAAGAAGAAAAAATAAAGTTTTCCTCATAATAAATATATTTGCAGGAATAAGCAAATATATGTATAATTCCTGATTTTTAATCATGTTAAAACGTTAAAACTGTGGGATACAAGATGAAACCTGAGTACGTCTGTGCCGAGACTGTGCGCGCAGCGCAATGGTAGTATTCATGTACAAACATGTAACAGCAATCGCCAGCCTGCTTCAACGTGCATCAGATATGATCATATTTCATGAATAGTTATTAGCGGCTCTATTTAAAAAGTATCTTTGAAAGTGTATCCCGGGATACAAGCTACATGACAAAATGTATCTTAGATACTTCTCAAGATCCTCCAAAAATAAAGTATCTAAGATACGTATCTTGTATCTTAAGATACAAGATACAAGATACTGCCCATCTCTGAAAATAGGTTAGGTTAGTAAAAAAAGGGTGGAAAGTTTTAAAAGCTTTAAGCTTTAATAACTCAAACAAATCATTTGCGATGGAAATGAGTATCATTTTTTAATTCAGCACATTGAAAAACATTGAAAATCAGCTTTTAAAACTTTCTACTGGAGGCTGGTGTAATAGTAAATATTTACCAAACTAAGAATATGTAGCTTCATTCGTAAAAGCATCCTACTTTTTCTTAAGAGTGAGTAAGGAGCCAATGGCCTACTATTTACCACATCATATGACAAGTCATTCCAAAAATCTACTACTCTATGACGAAGTATTTTTGTAGATCCAATGTACAAGTTTGTCAGTAAAAGTTCAGGCGCTTTTTTATTTACCCACATATTAAGCCAAACATTTATTAGCAAATACAAAAAAATTCATGCGCAAGTATAAACCAAACATTTATTGAATGTGTCCTTTGTAGTAGCTGTCAAATGATGTATGGTAATTCTTGTAAATTTAAGGGTACACAGTTAGACCCAGTTGTGATATTTTCGTTAAAACTAATGAAAATATCAAAACTTAACCTAACCATTTGTCAAGGGCATACAGTTGACCTAACTGGGCATTCAATTAACCTTGTAATTATATTGAAAAATATATATATACAATAGCAGAAAACAAAAAAAAAAAATTGGTAGAAAAATAAAAAAAATTGTGGGTAAATAACAAAAAAGTGCCAAAGTTCATTTTAACACATAAGCAGCATTTTTTCCATAAAGTATTTGGATCTTGTCTATTTGGAGCCCACTACCAGATTATTTTGAAAATAGTACTAGGTGCATTAGCCCTGTTCAAAAATCAACTTTTTCTTATTTTCATAGGTTTCTGTACTTTTTCCCATGCTTTTTGACCTGAGAAGGCCGAAAATCACAACCATTTTGACCTAGATTGTTGGGAAGCATTGCTGCATGGAGCTTTAAGTTTTCTGCCTTGAAATCGGCCAAAAGCACCAGTTCCGGGGTCCCTTGAATCATGTTTTGCACTATAACTTTTTATCTAAACAAGATAGAGCAACAAAATAGGCACCAAATTAAAGTGTTTTTAATCCTCTTTCTAACTTATACAATTATGATAGTCTTGGAACAAGAAATGGCACATTGGTACATACAAAGATTTCAGAAATATCACAAAATTCGTTTTCTCACACTCAAGGCAGACAAGGCGCCTTATTCATGACACAAATTTGAGATTAACATTTTGTCACAAGTCTAATCGATCAAGAAGTGAAAGCATTACATGATGATTAATTTCATAATGACATTTACACAGTCAGTTGTTGAGAGTTTGTTTCTTGAAGCTGTCAAAGCGGCGTCTGTTGAACTCCACAGCTTGAAGGAGATAGTCCCTTTGCTTGGCATCTGTTGTTATGACATTTGCAAAGTTGCTCATCATCTTGACACCACGTTCAGCAATGTCATTCACCGCTTTCAGATTCTTAACATAGTCCAACGCTTTTCTGTAGTCCTCATTCTGTGGCTAAGACGTGACAGGTTCCAGAAGCCACTCGGATCCAATGTTCAGTGTGTCCAGCAGGAAATGTGATTCTGGGCCAATGAGATCAACCAGGGTGGTCTTAGCTGTGACTCTCTGGAATAGAGGCTTTCCTGTTCTGAAGCTGTCTGGCTTCTCAGTGGCATGTAACTGGGCAGCAATGTCGTGCTTCAATGTGTCACTCAATCACTGCTGAACAGGGCAAATGGCACGACTTCCTGCGTCAGGTACCATTTGTGGTTTTCCATCTTATTAAGTACTGCATCAGCAAGCTCTGGGTCAGTTTTCTTGTACTTCAACATGTCCTGGATTAGACTTAGATCATTCACGGGAGCATCTGCAGCAGACATTGACATCATCCATACAGGAGTGTAGAACAGCGCAAGGAAGGTGTTGAGTCTTTCCAGCTTTGATACAGTGTCTTCGTCGTACTCAAGTTGATCTGCAAACATCAGCATTTTCATGGAGTACAGGTTTCTGGCCATCCATCTGGCCTGATGAATGGCGCCTGGTCGACTCCAGTGAATACCTCGAGGAGGCGTTCCTCCAAGAACAATGACTGTCAGTTCAGCCATTTCCCTGTAGTCGGCTCTTGGAAGCCTTTCTGCTGTTAGAATGTCTTGGAATGTCTTCTTTTCCTTCAGCCATTTGCTGTTGATAGCCAGCATCTTTGGGTTTTCCTTGGACAAGTCCGTCCAAACATCCTTCAGATGCTCAAACCAGGGATTATCTGGCCCCTTCACCTTCCCAAACAGCTTCTCCCAAACTGCTCCTACTAGGATTTCCAGGATGTGATGTCGACAAGCCAGATAAAACACCTTTTTGTTCAGCATTTTCTCTAGCAGTTTGGCAGCTCCTCTGTGAACTCCACTGTTACTGGATGTAGTGTCAAAAACAAGGGCAGTAACATTATCCGTAAGTTCCCATGTCTCCAGTAAATCCATTGAAGCCTCAGCCTGAGCTGTGCCAGAAGAATTGTCGATGACAGGTACTCCCAATAACTTTCCTTCACTGTATGAAGGTGGACCAGACACTAGCACAGCTAAAGTCTCTGAGGTACTTCCAGGTTCACTGCCCAAGACATCTTTGAGCAACTTTCCATCCCAGTGTAAGGCAGCGTACTGTGGGGGGTTTTCACAAAACTTGGACATGTGACTCTGGCTGATATTATACCTGGACAGCATTCTGTTACGACGTGTTGTTGAGGTTATCCAGATCAGCCCCTCCAGCTTTCAAGGTGGCAGAAACCATGGCAGTAACTTGATTGTCTGATAAACCAAGACGATCAGCTGTATTGCAGATGACATCACATTCCATGACCTTCCTTGGAAACGTCAAAGTCACACTAGTCACAGTGTCTTGATGGTGAGAACATCCAGGATGGGGCTGATGGTAATCCATGTTCTCTGTGTTAGCGTCGTTGTCAGATGAGTCACCCCAGGTAATGTCATCCACATGAACAACTGCCTCTTGTTCTGCTGCAGCTGTAAAATAGTACAACATGTTAAGACAGTAATTGTTAAGTACATGCTAAATATCGCAATGGAGTAAAACTTAAAACTTTTTGTAACGTTCAAAGTAATTAGTTTTACCTTGTTCTTGTCTATGCTGCAGTCTTTCATTCCTCGCTGCTTGCTGCAGGGACCTTGTCTCAAAAATCTTGTCATGACCAGACATATGACCTTTCCTCTCAGTCTTTTGGTCTTCGTAGAACCTGATATCCTCATCTTTCTTCTCTCTGGATAACAGTCTGTTGTTCTGTATTTCCTGGATTGCATCTGGAGCTCCTATATCGAACAGGCTGTCTAATTCCAGCACAAATGCTCCTCTTTTTCCTCCAGGGTTACTTGCTCTTCCTTTGCTTTTCACCAGAGCACGATGTTTCTCATGTAGTTTCATGAAGAGCTTCATTGCGTTGTACTTGGTCATTGTCTTGATCCTAGCCATCTGCCAGAATGGGATGATAGATTCAACTGTTTCATATGCAAGGTCTTGAACCATGGGCCTCCCTGCATTTTCCGGTAAATTCTGAAGATTAAGGAAATACTGGAACGCCTGTCTGTTGGTGGGAAGCTGGGAACCACTGATAAAGCTGAAGGGTATCCAACCAGGAAAGTTTCAGTGAGAGATCTGGTAGATGGCCCAGTTGACACCTGCCTGTGGACAGTACGTGGAGGTTCTGAGATATCAACTGTGCGCCCACGGAGCTCCCTCAGCTCCTTGCTTAATGCCATTGTGAAGTTGTAACTTGTAGATGGTTTTCTAGATTCTGATTGAGTTTCTGTTATTTCCTGAAAAATGATAGATAATTATTATTATTATTATTATTATTATTAATTATTATTTATTTATTATTATTATTATTATTATTTATTAATTTTATGCTCTTTCATTTGATACCTAATTTGTTGCTCTATCTTGTTTAGATCAAAAGTTAAAGTGCAAAACATAATTCAAGGGACCCCGGAATTGGCGCTTTGGCCGATTTCAAGACAGAAAATTTAAAGCTCCATGCGGCAATGCTTCCCAACATCCTAGGTCAAAATAGTTGTGATTTTCGGCTTTTGCAGGTCAAAAAGCATGGGAAAATGTACAGAAACCTATGAAAATAAGAAAAAGTTGATTTTTGAACAGGCCTATAGGTGCATTTTGACACTGAATACGAAAATATTTTTTTTTGAGAAATGTGGACATTTTACATAATAGGGATGGGTAAAAAAAAAAGTGACTCCCTTACAGGTAAACTGTCATATTAAAAAGAGTAAGGGGACTAGAGCTCCTAAACTTCATAGATGCTTACCTTAGGATGTTGTTCGTCTTAAATGAGAAGGCCTCCAAATGTGGATGTCACTGATCAATACACCTGTTTACATATCATTGAGACACCTTCTTCCAGCTGAGCAGAGTTCTTTCATATAGTTCATCTATTTTTTTATATTGGTACCAGGGATGTAAACTTTGGACTTCAGGGATTCCCAAACACCATAATCTAGTGGTGAAAGATTGGGGCTACTAGCTGGCCACATATTGGGTTTGGTAAAATCTGTTGTTTCATTCTCAAGGAATGTGACAGTTTGGCATGCTCTGTGAGCAGGGGCTCCATTTTGTTGGAAAGTATATCTTTCACTCTATCTAACTGATATTCAACAAATTAGTCATCCAGTACCCTTTTTGTCCATTTGTCAGAATTATCCCACTGTATTGATTGGAATAATGCTTCAATTTTGTTTCACTCAAGCAACATTGTTAACAGAAATATTCTTGAATCTGCCATTATTCAACCTGCAAGTAATTTTAACATTAGCCACAGCCTTTTTTCCCTTGATCCTGTTGTTTTGAATTTGCTCAGAATGGATTTAGATAAGGGGGGCAAAGTGCTAAAACTCTGGTAGTTTTTTCCTTATAAATTTGTATACTCCTACAATTTTTATTTTTCTATTATTTTTTTTATTTTTTTTTTTTTTGTGACCTATGTGTAGCCTCAAACTTGTTATTTATTTCAGTGTGTTTCTGAGGATGTCATTAGATGAAAGCGCTTGAGCACCATTCTGTGTTTCATTTCATCATAAAAAATATTCAAGTGTTACCAGTACTTTTGTGAAAATTATATATATATATATATATATACAGGGTGTTTGAAAACTTTCTGTACAAATTGTAATGGGGGATAGGCAACACCAAGACAAACCCTTTTCGTCTATAAGTGTATGTCCGCTGATGTCACCATTCGGCGCGAGAGGGCGCCGCTGCAATTGGCTAAAAGGTGAAGTGGGCTAGACTCGCGCTTGCCGTGGGAACATCTTCCAGCAGTTTTGGCAACGTTTCTTCAAGAAATATCCGATAAACCCACCCATCGAGTCGGGCAGGCAGCAGGTATGGCCCAATCAACTAGCCATGGACGATACCCGCCCAAATATTGACGGCGAACCATTCTTGATGAGCATGCACCCGTGTAGCATGTGGATTTGCGTGCGCCCACACGTGAGAATTGTGCATGTTAAACACACCCTCATGTGTGAAACAGACCTCATCTGAGAACAGCACATAAGCCGGAAAATTAGGCTGCACCGCTGTCTGCTGCAGAAACCAGCGTGCGAATTCCACACGAAGAGGGTAATCCCGAGGTTGTAATGCCTGGATACTCTGATGATGAAACGGATGTAACTGCTGCTCGTGCAACACTCTCCAGACCAGGTCGTGGTTCACACCGAGGATACGTGCAACACCTCGCGTGCTTGCGCTTGGATTGTCCTCAAATCGGCGTAGGATTTCTTCTTCCATGTCAGGAGTGCGCACGTTTCTCTCCTGACCAGTGTCATGCATGTTTGCATGGAATGTTCCAGTTTATCGCAGTCGCCGATGCAAATGCGCAAACGTTTGGTGGTTTGGCACACGTCTGTTGGGAAGCGCTGTCGGTACAACCTCACAGCAGCTCTTCCGTTTCCATTGGCAGCCCCATACACCATATGCATATCAGCCATCTCAGCAGTCGTTAAGCGCTCCATGTTACGTGTACTACGTCCGATTTAAGAATGCCCGCGGCAAGCACGAGTCTAGCCCACTTCACCTTTTAGCCAATTGCAGCGGCGCCCTCTCGCGCCGAATGGTGACGTCAGCGGACATACACTTATAGACGAAAAGGGTTTGTCTTGGTGTTGCCTATCCCCCATTACAATTTGTACAGAAAGTTTTCAAACACCCTGTGTATATATATATATCAAAGTTAAGCGACATTGGGTCTGGGTAGTAGTTGGATGGGAGACCATCCTCCGCGCCCAGATTATGTAGTGACCCATGGTTCAGATCCCATGTAAAGCTGTAGGTCGCCTCTGTCATATGACCTTAGATGTTGCAAAGGAGGTTAAACAACCCTACTAAAAAAAAAAAATATACAGTATATATCACACATAGGGTTGAGGCCTTGCCTTGGGCATATTTTGCAGGCCTTGGCCTTGAGGCCAGCTGAAAAGTGGAAAGGTCTTGTGACTTTCGTGAAGCCTTAGGGAATGCTGATTTGTTTTGTTCTGTAATTTTCAACCCCTGGTAGAGTTGGGGTGGATATTCTTCAGGTGAGGACCATGACCTGACAGGTGACTGTATGTGGTGGCATACTTGATAAATATTATTCAGACAGATGACTAGTCAGGTGGCAGTCTTTGATAAAGACTATTCAGTTAGGTGACCAATGGATTAGTGACAGGTCACTGTGACATTAGGTACATAAATATTATATATGTCACGGTATATAAATATTATTTAGTTAGTCAGCAGCAGACCAATTGACTTAATGTAGCAAAATTTAGTGTGGGAAAGCAATCTATCAGTTGTTCATCAGTTGAACTGAGCTCATATAATGTGTTTGTGGTATATATTTGTACAAGGTGTCCCCCTGGTTCTTGGACTGGTGCATTGGGTAGGCAGAATATATAGGTATATATAAATAAAGATTAAGTGATTTGTATATTCACGCCCCCCCCCCCCCCAAATTGCCTTGTGATGTCATAACCATTCACCTATCAATCCTCTTCCTTTAACCCCACCCCTCAAATCATAGTTTCTCATATTTCTTCATATGGGATAGCTTGATAATGAGCATAAGCGTGCAAAATGTATCGTTTAGTAGGGAAGTCAGCATGCTGACTATATGTACATTTACTCTTTATTAAAAATGGCATATATCAAATCTGCCATACTAGACTAGTTGAATTTATATTATACATTCAAGGTAGGCAGGGCATTTTAGGTTGTAGCTAATAGCTAATATGAAAAAAAGAAATCATATGATATTGGATTAAGAGGGCGCAGCTGACAGATTTTGTCTAATTGCACTAATTTATATTGATATATTTATGCTTCGAAAGTTTGACAAAATTAATGGTCAGGCAAAGCCTGCCCTATAAAAATGCCTCTGGTAATGGGGACCAAGAAATCACTACTTTAAGTGAATCCACTTAATTTGGGGACCTAAAACCCATAAGAAATAATGAGAATAAGGCTTGATTGGGACCTTAACACAAAAATGACACTCAAAATTATGGTTAAACATTTGTAAAATATGCTTTTTAAACCCTTTTATGTACCTTACCTTATAAAATATGTTAATAAAGTATGTCAAATCAACAAAATCAGAATGAAAACACCAGAAAACCACGAATGGGTTCAGCACTGGCCATGGCTAAGGAGAGACTGAGTGCGTGGTGTTGGGGTTGGGGGTGGAGTGTTGGAGGTAGGGGAAAGTGAGTGAGACAGCGAGTCTGAGGGAAATTTAAACCATTTTCCATTGCATTTCCGCATTCCACATACATTATTTGCGGAAACTTCTTAAGTGGGGGGAATTTATCTGTATGTTCTACAATTATTTGGCTGTGTAAATGCGGGGACTTAGATAATGAATACTCGATAATGAGGACTCCCTGTATAAACTATTGTACTGTATCTATTTCTATAACAAAATTAGGCCAAACTAGAGAAGAATACCATCTGGTATACTGATAACTAGCTACTCTCACCGATAATTTTGTTTTTCATCCATCATCAATTGTAACAAAAACTTCTAAATACAGTAAAACATGCACTATCCAGCAATCAACTATCTGGAAAGCTTTAGAAACTGGCAAATTTCATATTAGGTCAATACAATTCACCAATCTAGAAACTGAGAAGCTTTCCGATGCCATCTGGAAAAATCTAGAACATCCTTAACATTTTTAATAAAATAAGACTAAATTTTACTTGTTTCAATTGTCCCATACATACTTAGCATAGTGTTTATGTTGATTACAATATAGTTTACATTGGTGTACAATGCAGTATAGCCAAAATTTGAGTTTTACTATTATTGCCCATTGGTTTTTCCTAGGTTAATGGTACCCTCAGATAACCAGAAAATTTAGATAACCAGAATGGCCTAATCCCCAAACTTGCCAGATAATGAATGTTTTACTGTAATATGATTTGAAATGAATATAATCATCAGATGCAAACAATAATTCTGCTGATATCGGCATTATAACCGAGATGTAAATTGTTATATTGTTTGCAAATAATTTTTTGGTCTTTTTCATTTACTTTAATAATATAAAGTATTATACATATAACTTTAAAAATGTTGGTACTTTCCTGTTATCCCAGACCCCAGACTTTTTACCAGATTTGTATGCCACCTGCAGATTGCTAAATTTCATTGCCAAATTATTATTTTCTTTTAAATGTTAAGTAACTAACCAAACCTAACAACATAACCAGGGGTTGGGTTGGTTAGGTTAGTTAGTTAGTTACTTAACATTTAAAAAAAAAAATTTGGCAATGAAATTTGGCAATCTGTAAGTGGCATCCGAATCTGGCAAAAAGTATGGGGTCTGGGATAACAGAAAAGTACCAAAATGTCTGATAATGGGTAATATCAAGTGCAAATATACTCTTGAATCAATTAGGGTCTACACATATAACATGTTGAAATATCAGGTGCAAATATATTATTAATATGATAAGAACATAAGAAATTTTTATAGTGGGCACACTAGGAGCCACTTCGGCCCATCTAGGTGGCTCCACTATGTAAAAACTGCCTGTACATTGGCAACAACCAATTTTTACAAAACTAATTAATTATTAATTTAAAACTAAAGATAGAATCTCTGGATCCAGAGGATCAAAGTCATAATAGGCTACTATCCACAAATATGTTACACTCTATATCTATTTATAACTGACATGCAAATATATCAGATCCAAGAATCCAGTCAATTTCATTACAGTACCCATCAATACCAGTACCTTGCCAACCAAAAATAAGTCACGGTCCATATCAATTTCGGGCCAAGTCACAATTACAACCATATACATTACAATATATATACTTAGGCGGAAAAGTGTAGGTGTGGCTGTAAAGACTGTACAGTAATGTAGAAATGTGTGTGTGCACCCATTTTGGGTCTCCCATTTAAAGGTGTGTTTTGGGCAAGTGAAGATCATGAGTTTTTCAATACCTCATAGTACTATGGGGGGCACCACTCAGCAGAGGAATCTCTTTAAATGGGGTGTGTACGGACAGAGAGTATCCCCTAACCCAAGATGCTGCCTCCCTATATCCCACAACACTTGTGTTGAGCTGTGGGATCTATCACCTAAATGCACACAATATATATATGAAATAAACTAGTACCATTCATGCAATAAAAATGGGCTTAAACACTATCACCAGATGTCCCTTGCAGACATCAAACTATCCAACCTTCTTTTGAAAGAATCAAGTGTATCTGAAGTCACCACTTCTTCTGTCAGACTGTTCCAAAACTTAATTACTCTGTTTGTAAAACTGTGTTTTCTTAAATTTGTTCTACATCTTGGCTTAAATAATTTCATACTATTGACCTCTAGTCTGGTTATTGTGATCTTTAATGAAAAGAGACTCAAAATCTATTTTATCCAACCCTTTTATCATTTTATACACCTCTATCATATCACCCCTTAAACACTCCTTTTTAATGAGAACATGTTTAGATACGCCAGTCTTTCCTTATATGTCAATTGTCCTAGAGATGGGATCATTCTTGTTGCTTGTTTCTGTCCTTTTTCCAGTTTTTCAATATCTTGTATCAAATAGGGACTATTAAATTGAATACAGTATTCGAGGAGGGGTCTCACATATGAAATGTATAGTTGCTTTATAATATTGGGTGATTTGTATTCAGTGTGTGTCTGCATGAGATTGAGTCTAGCATTTGCTTTATTTCTGATTACCATACAGTGATTTGAGGGTTTAAGTTCATTAGTCACAGTGACACCCAAGTCTTTCTCTTTATCATCATTTTTAATCCAAATTCCATTCATATTGTATTCAAATTCTGGATTTTTTGGCCCAATATGCATAACGTTGCACTTATCAACATTAAATTTCATCTCCCACTTATCTGCCCAGGCTGTTACTCTGTCTAAGTCTTTTTGTATTGTCATTGCTCCTGCTACTGACTTAACATTATGGCCTAATTTTTTTATCAGCAGCAAATTTTGAGGTTTTATATGATAGGCCCTTCTCTAGATCATTTATATAGACAACAAAAAGCAGAGGTCCCAGCACAGACCCCTGGACTCTGCTCAATATGGGTCTCCAAGTAGACTTATTTCCATTTAGATGAACTCTCTGTTTTCTGTTTCTCAGCCATTCTTCTATCTTCTTCTTCCTCAGCTTATTATCCCATCTTTACATGGGGTCGCTGTTTTTGGTTCGTCTTCTCCACTCTCTTCTGTCGTATACCGTGTCCTCCTCCAAGTCCTTCTCCCTGATGTCCACCACCACACAGTCCCTCCATCTCGTCTTCAGTCTTCCTCTTCTTCTCCGTCCCGGCAAGTGGAAAGACAAAGTATCAGAAAAATTATAGTTGAAGAAGCCACAAATAAAAAGGAAGAACTTCAAAGAACTCTTAAGGGACGCTTCATGTTTATTAAAATGGATGCAGCCACGCGTCATAGAGTTAACTATTTTGCCATCACTGCTAGATTTGTTGATGAAAACAATAAAATGGTAACTCGGACATTGGGAGTAAAGGACACTGAGGCGCATCATGACAGCAACTATCTTCAGAAGTTAGTGGAGGAAGTTTTACAAGACTTTGTAATTAAGAAAGCAGATTCTATGTATTGTCACAGATAATGCTTCAAACATGCTAAGCATGATAGAAAAGTTGAATAAAGTTGATGAAGAAAAAGTGGCTAATGAAGATGACATTCCTGAAACTGATTCTCAAACAGCACAAACAGAACAGAGCGATGAAATTTTAGATGATATTGTTGAAGAAGCATCTAAGCTCTTTCTAATCCAACATATGCGTTGTGTTGTACATACATTGCAGCTAGCAATAAGAGATGGATTGAAAGATCGCCATGCAGCTACTCTGATGGGCAAGTTGAGGCAAGTAGCCACTGCAGCCAGGACCTCTAAAATTGATGCTATTATCCAGAGATGTGCAGGAAAGGGAGCTATTTTGGACCAAGCGACACGCTGGGGGAGTGCATATATGATGATTAAGTGTTTGTTTGATCTAAAACCCTTCCTAGAAGACATTGATAATCCCAATGCTTCACTAACTGAAATTCAATGGAGGGAGGTTACACAATTAGAAGCTCTGCTTGCTCACCCTTATACTGTCACCAAAAAGTTGCAAGCAGAGGATTTAACTCCTGGTACATTCCTATGGGAATGGAAAAATTTATTATTTCATCTATCCCAAACTGGAGGATTAATTGCTGATGGAATTGTATCCTCAATGAAGAAAAGAGAGGGTCTGCTACTGGAAAATGAGACTTTATTAGCTGCTGTCTACATAGATCCAATGAACCAAATTTTGTTGACCGAAGAACAAATTGCTGAAGCAAAAGAGGCCCTCTGCGAGGTTGCAATTCGCATGAAAGGGCTATTACCTGAAAATCCTGAACCACAGGATGAAGATATGAGTAGTAAGTCCCTCTCATCCTCTTCAAATGATGAAGAATTAGACTTTCAAAAATATTTAGATAAAATTGAACGCTCAGAAGCAAAGCATCGCCGCTTAAACGTGCATAGGCAACCTTTTGATGTTAAACTAGTAATGAAATTTAAGCAAGATTTTTTTGATGGCCTAAAAGAAGTGGAAAAATATGATCGCTCATCTAAACTGACAATACAAGAAGTCATCCCCGCATATCCAGAGATTTTAAGAGATACAGCTATGATAGTAACAGCCATGCCACCCACTCAGGTCAGTGTGGAGAGACTGTTTTCCGCACTGAAAATAATTAAATCAGATTTAAGGGCTTCAATGAAAGAGGATCTGGCAGAAGCAATTCTGTTCCTAAGAACAAGTTATTCATAAATTTTAGATTTTCACCCTTGGCCTTAGTTTAATAAATTTTGCAGGAATACTTTTATATTTTTGATTGCATTTAATGAAATTTTTATTTTGTCATAGTCTTAAATTTAATTTTTTTTGTTTTATGCTCAATGAATTTTGTTTTTTCATAAATAAAAAATAAAAAAGCCATAATGGCATCGCTACAACCATTAGACTCAAACTTTGCAGGTTATGGGTTTAAAAAGTAGCCTGATGATTCACGCGGTGGTGATGAAATGCCTCTTGTGTAATTATCATCATAGCAGATTTAGAATTAATATAACTTCGGAGTCGGATAGACAAAAAAAATTTTCTGCATGATGAATATAACTTTTGGCCTGGCTTCAAATGATTTGGAAATTTTTCTATCAGTGATTGTGAAGCAGGCTGAAGATCAGAAGATTTTAATTTATTGTGGGAATTGAATGGATCACATTATTTTGATGACATTTTATCAGCATATAGTCAAAACCTGAACACACACAAATTTAACATGATTAAATATACAAATTATATAGGTACTGTGATGAAAATTATTGTTCTTTTAGAGCAGCAAATACCTCAATACTTGCAAAAATCTTAATACATACAGTTTATTTATCAAACCATGAATGTAGCTATATTTATACATATATACATATATTTATATACATACATATGTATGAACTATTTGTGAAGTTATCTTAAATAAAATGCTCAAAATTTTCAACATGCACAATTTCAAATGCTTGTGGAAAGCAAACCCATAGAGATCTCACTCCAATTTTTTGCTTTAATATGCTTCATCTAAAGGTCTTTACTTATGCCAATTTTCATGACCTTGAATTTTGAAATCTGACCTGAGGTCAAGGTCAAAGGTGAAATATAAATGCAACTTTTTAATGGAATGAACGCACTGTGCATAAAATTAAAGTTATTCTGCTGTCTTTTCTGAGCATTTTGACACCAAAATCATTAAAATCCATCCATTAGATCCTGAGTTATGACCTTTCAAAATCATGGTTATGCTGCTGACCCCAAATTTGGGGGGGTCATTACTCCCAAACTATTTGACCTAAGTGGCTAGAATTTGGTCGTGCTTCATTACTCATCATACCCAACTACCATACCAAAAATCATTAAAATCAGTGAGATGACCTGACATAAGGTGTGTACACTTAACATGGAATGCCTCTTTTCATCTAAAAAAATATGGGACATCAGTGACTCCAGGTCTATGATGATTCACCGTAAAATTGGCATGATGATGGCTTTGGACAACCAGCCATTTACTTTAGTTGAAGATGATGGTTTTATTGATCTAATGGCCTACCTCCAACCCAGATATCTCTTACTGAGCAGAAGGTACTTCTCTGATACTATAATTCCTTGTCTTTATAATGAGTTTGTCTAAAATTGCTCAGAAGCTGAAAGAAGTAAAGCATGTCAGCTTTTCTTCAGATATAGGGACATGCACAACCTCTCAAGAAAGTTTTATATCATTATTGGGTCACTGGATAGGTAAAGATTTTGAAAGATACGATGCTGTGCTACATGCCTCTTATTTCTCAGGGTTGCATACTGGCAAGAATATATCTGAAAAGTTTCGCTCTATGTGGGATAGTTGGGATCTTGATGCAAATAAGAGGAATTTATTGGTGAAGGATGGAGCTAGTAATATGGCTCTTGGTAGTGACCTGGCTGAAATACTTTCAATACACTGCAGCATTCATTTACTCCAACTGGTTATTAGTGACTCAATTATGGTTCAGAGTGTAATTGATATCTCTTGCAAAAAGTCACTGCCTTGCAACTCACTTTAATCATTCTCCTTTGGCCTGTAGCAATTTCAAACACATTCAAGTGCAGCAAAATCTTGAGCCTCTCTTATTGGTTCAAGATGTCCCAACACGTTGGAACAGTGCATATTTGATGCTAGAAAGATTATATAAATTAAAAATTCCAGTGCAACTGTATTTGGCTGATCGTAGTGAATTACCTACCATCATATCCTTCGAGTGGACACTGATACGAAATCTCTTAAAATATTAAAAACCATTCTTCCAACTAACTGAGGAAATGAGTTCGGAAAAATCAACTTTGTCTTCCGTAATCCCTAAGCATTTGTATTTTACAAAGATTTCTTTCAAAGATTGGCCATGATGACCAAGGTGTTCAAACGACAAAGAGAGAACTCCTCACTTCTCTTCGAGTTCGTTTCTTGTCGGAGAGTAATGATGGGAAGTCTTTGAACATAATGAAAAACAGGGCTTATGTGACTGTGACTGCAATAGATCCGCGGTATAAGTTATCTTTCAACAAGATCAAAAAGAGCAGGCTAAATCCTGGCTGATTGAAGAAGTCATAGGTATTGAAAATGATGAAGGTAGTAATGATTCAAATGAAAGTGGAAGCGAAAGAAGCTCAAATTCCAGTTCTCCTATGTGAAAGAGGAAAGACGAAGAGGACATTCTTGAAGCGTGTTTTATGGAGATCACAAAGGAGACCAATCTGGGGAAGTAAGTTACAAGAGAAGAAAGGTTGAAAAAAGCCTGCTCCTGTTCTACTGATTGCAGGGGAGTTAGACCAATATGCATCTGAACCTCTTGTAGATAGGAAACACTGTCCAGTTCAATTTGGAAGTAGGAGGACTGATTTCCTCTCCTTAAAACTATTGTTTCAAAGCTTCTCTGCACACCCACATCCTCTGTATTTTCAGAGAGAATGTTTTCTGAATATGGAAACATCTATGAAGCAAGGCAATCCTGAATATTGTCTAAAAGAGGAGAAATGCTCTTGTTTCTGCACCACAATGGAAAAAAGTTCTAAATTACTGTTGTTGAGTTTTTTTTATTCTGAAGACCTCCAGGCTGAATGGCGGCATCTGACCTACACAATACTGCCCTCCATTCATTGATTTCATTCCAGGCATTTTATATTGTATTCAATGTATTGTTTTACATTTAAGCTTGTAATGTTTTGTATTGTTTTGGAAATAAAGGAAAAAAAAGGAGAAAAAAGAGTGGAAAGCAAGTGCAGGGGTCTAGCAATATTTTACTCTCTTTAAAAAATTTAACGCCTAAACATTTTTATAAAAAGCTCTGATTATATTAATAGAACTGTAATCGTTAAGGATGGACAGATGTTTTATTTATTCTTGTCATCAGTATTGTGTTGATTTAATATAAAAAGTGTTGCTGGACTGGTTTTAGGGGTGGGCCCTGGAGGGCTTTCCATTTTTTTGTATATAAAATATTATTTGTAATGTATCATCATATTATGGCAGATTTTCATACAGGTGTTAATTTTCTAATGTCTTGGCCTATATCCAGCATATCTGGCTAGATACCGGATATTTCACAATATCTGGCCAGATACTGGTATCATATCTGGTGCACCCCTATTTTCCTCACCCCCTCACCCTCGCCTGAACCAGAGTCAGGTCACTATCTTCACTACTCATTTATTGATGATACCCAAAAATGAGTTATTAGAAGACCTCACACCTCAGGGTGTCATTAAGGTTCATTGATTCACGTTTCATCAAGGGGTACCTCCTCCCCCACCCCATGCATTCTCCTCACATTCAATACCCTAGTCCCTCTCAGTCGTGTTGTGTGGGGCATGGGAGACTGTGTGTCATGCAAGTTCTTGGTCCACCAATATATCCCAGACCCGACCCATTGCTTTAAGTGCAATAAGTTTAGGCAAGTCAGTTTGGTATGCCAACAGCCCACAACAACTGTGCGTACATTGTGGGGATATCACCCACCCAGAACGATGTTCCAACTCGCCTAAATGCTCAAACTGAGCCAGCACACATGCTTCTTCGATGAATGCATTGTGTACTTTGAGGCAACTGTTGTTGCAGCAGCAAGCACCAGCATTCCACAATCTTCTGCCACCCCTGAGCCTGACATGTACCCTGATGGAACCCAGAGTATGTGGAGGCTACTCGAGCCAAGAAGAGGGCTACCCAGTAATTTTATCATACGTGAACCCCTGCCCATCACATGGAGATGCAGCGGGCCAGAGCCATTGCTTGCTGTGTGATGAAGAAAGTGTGCTCAGCTTCCTGGCATACCTTTGTATCAGGTATCACCTCCTCCACACCATCCGCTACCATCTGGAAGGTGGTGTGGAGTGTTGAAAGATGACATTCCCCCTCCTGACCCCTGGTCCTCTGAACTAATGACAGGCTTCTCTATTACCCTAGGTCAGTGGCGAATCTTCTGGCATCTACCTTTGCTGTCATCTCCTCCACAGACAGCCCCCACATGCTGGCCTCTAACAAGAGCTGCTCACCATCCCTCGACAACTCCTACAATTGGCTGTTCACCATGTGAGAGCTACAGGCGGCACTGGCCTCTAGATGGTCTCTTTCCCTTGCCCTGGACATCCCCTACTGTATGATCCAACACATCCATCCTACTGTGTATGGATTGAGGACACTTTCCCCTCTTGGTGGAAAGAGGCCCATGTAATACCAATCCCCAAACCTGGCAAAGACCCCCTTGACCCCACTAATTATAGACCAATTGCATTAACATGCTGTGCCTGTAAAGTCTTTGAGAAAATGATTGCAGCATGACTCTCCTTTCTCTTTGAAAACATTGACTCCCATCTACCCAGCCTGGCTTTAGGCAGTTTTGCTCCACTACAGACCCCCTCCTGCTCCTCAGCCGAGATATTCAGAACACCTTCAATAGGGGACAGTTTGTCCTGTCCACTTTCTTTGACATCTAGAAGGCCTACAACACCACCCATCAATGTATAATCTTCAGTGAGCTCCAAAATTTGGGTTTTGTTGGAGCCCTGCCAACCTTCATCAGGGGCTGCTTCTCCTCCTGAACCTTTCAAGTATGGGTGGGCTTGGTCCTCTCTGACACCTTTGAGCATGAGGACAGGGTCCCACAGGGAAGCATCGTCAGTGTCAAATGCTTTTCATTAGTCATGAACACAGTAGCACAATCCCTTCCATCCATTCCTCCATCTACACAGATGACCTTGCGATATGGTTCGTGGGGCAGGAACTACTCATTGTCCAATGACAAATTCAGCTCACTATCCATCGGGTGGAGAGGTGAGTAACATCAGTTGGTTTCTGCCTGTCTACCTCTAAAACCAAAAGCATGGTCTTCAGCAGAAGATCCACAGCCATGCCTACCCCTTGGTCATGTTATATGGCTAGCCCCTTGAAGTGGTTTCTGGGCATGACATTTGACTGATGGCTCAACTGGGTTCCCCACCTCAGGCACCTGAAACACACACTCCAGTGTCCCCTCACTCTCCTAGACCACCTTTGCCACACCACGTGGGGTGCTGACCAAAGCTTGCTCCTCCGTCTTTACGCTTCCATGGTCCAGTCAAAGCTGGACTATGGGGGTGTTGTATATGGATCTGCTTCCAGCACTTCCCTCTGAATCTTGGACCTGGTACTTAACAGGGGCCTCTGCCTCTCCACCAGTGCCTTCTGATCCTCCCCAGCTTCCAGCCTCCAAGCAGAATGTAACTACATCCCTCTCACCCACCGACAGGGTCTGCTCCTTATGAGGACCTACCTTCACATGCAGAGGCTGCCCTCATCACTTGTGTGTGTGGCAATTTTAGAACCTCCAATTTTTAGAACCTCCTCTTGTCTGGTTCTTTCCAACATGCCCCCTCCGTCTGTCACCCCCATCTCGTATCATACCCATCCTCTGTAGCTCCTCACCCGTATCAAGTTTTGCAGGGACTTATGTGCCCTGCCAAAAGCTACCATGACTGCTTCAGTATATAAGTCACACTTCCAGGAACATGTAACCTGACACTTGAACACTGTCCCCATCTATATGGATGGTTCCCAATCAGAGGTTGATGTGGCTGCCTCAGTGGTGATAGTAACCTAACCACTCTCTAGAGCCATTCCCCTTCCCTGTGAGGCCTCCAGCGTTTTGGCTGAACTCTTCACAATTCTGGAAGCCCTTGACATTATAAGCACCCCCTCTGCCAACTCCTATGTCATTTATTCAGATTTCCAAACCTCACTGCTCTCCCTTGAAAACTTTAACCCCCCTCACCCACATGTCCGCACCATCCAACAAATCTTCCACTCCTTAATGGTATTCCAACACAAGATGGCCACCTTCTACTGGGCCCTGGCATATGTTGGTATCTGGGGTAATGAGGAGGCAGACCATAAGGTGAGATCCACTTGCTCATTGCCCAGCTTCACCCGGCCCCTCCCTTTCATGGATTTTTTCCCTGACTCTGCTCCCACTTCCATTCCATCTGGCAATGGGAATGGAACCAGGCTATACACAACAAATTCCAGTTTATAAAACCTCAATTTGGCTACTGGGCTTCCTCATTCCATAGGTCCCATCATAAAGAGGTGGCTTTAGCCTGTCTCTACCTAGGGCACACATGAAGCACACACAGTCACCTTATGGTTAAATTGCTTGCCCCACTGTGCCCCACCTGCCATACCCCTATCACTGTCATCCACCTCCTGGTCAAATGCCCGAATCTGTCTGGCCTCCACCACAGCTGTTTCCCCTACCTGTTCTGCATCCTCACATCTGTACATCAATATGTTCATACTCGCCGAAGGCCCCCACTTCTCAGTGGAAGTGATTTTCTCATACCTCACCCACTCGCAACTACTTCACCACATCTAAATTCTTACCCCCCTCCCACATATTCAATAACTGAACCTTCTCATTCCCTCAAGCTAATACCCCAACCCCAGGGACATTACCCACTCTCTGTCTCACCGAGATATGTACCACTCTTGGTACAAATCGGCAGTTAAGCAACTTTTATATATATATATATATATATATATATACCTACCTTTCAACCTTTCAGATGTTCTGTATGATGATTCCTCATTTCATGAAGGTCAAGCTTTTTGCCTCTCCTCTTGAGTTGGCCTGCTGAAGTAGTGAGTTGGTTTGGTTTCTTGTACTCGCCACCTCACATAGCCAGGTATGCCTGGCTCATCAGGGATTGTTCTGAGCCAGGCATCTAATCTTCTTTTGAAGATGTCCACTGCAACACCACTTGTGTTCCTTAGGTCTTTGGGCAGCTAATTAAACAGTCTTGGTCTTTTTATAACAAAACTATTTTCTTTTAGGGTTAAGGATGGTCCCAGTCTAGCCTTTAATTTGGGAGCACAACACAGTCTTCCTTTTCTACTTTCCACCATTGTTTGGGGAGTTAAGGGTTCAGAGTAAGATTAGGGACTTCTCTCCATTATTTTCCAAGTGTAAATAATGGTGTATCTCTCTCCCCTCCTTTCCAGTGAATATGTATTTAATTCATGTAATCTTTTCCTTTAATTTAGTTCTTTGCACCTCATGATCTTGGCTGTGAAGCTTCTCTAAATCCCTTCAATCTGTCTAATGTCTTCTTTTTTATATGGGGATGTTAGGACAGCAGTATTCCAATTTGGGTATGATCAGCGTTTTCAGTAGAGAAATCATTATATTCCTACCCCCTCCATTTAAAGGTTCTCAGTATCTGCTCAGTTATTCTCTTTGCTCTGTTTACTGCTATCTTATTTTGTGTTTCAAATTTTGCATCATCACTCATTACAACTCCTAAATCTTTTGCTCTAGAGTATCTGAATTTCCTGTCCATTTGAGGTATAATATTCCATGGATTTTAGGTCCTCCCTTTTTCAGTACTGTAACAGTTGAAATTTTTTGGTGTTAAACTTCATATTGTTGTCTTCCATCCACTTGTAGAATCTGTTCATGTCTGTTTGTAGAGATTCTATATCTTCTGGGTTTTATTTTTCTACTGATCTGTGTGTCATTGGCAAAGGATGTTACTGCGCTGTCTCTGGTAACATTCTCATCTATGTCAGTTAGTATAATTATGAAGAGTAGTGGAGCTAATACTGTTCCTTGTGGTACTGAGCTGAGGACCTCTAATTCTGAAGATATTCCTTGTACAGTAAGTCCCCAACTTAAACTGTTAATTGGTTCCGAAGGTCACTGTGCAAGTTGAAAACCATGTAAGTCCAACACTGCTTAAATTTGATATATTTTGTGACATATACATTCATTTCTATGGATAGAAAGGTAAAAAAGTAGGGTTTATAAAAACAAAATGTTAAAAAAATGAAAATTTATTCAATACAGTACATATATAAAAACATATATAAGAAAACTAATATTTATTCAATAATTTGTGGCTCAGATTCTGCAGATGTTGATGGCATTGGATCTTTTCTCTCTGTTTTCTTTAACTAAGGATTGTGCTTGCGTATTTGTGTAATTCAGACCTGTGTAAGTGGGGGACTTACTGTACTGTAATGACTTGCCACCATTCATTAAGGAAATTCTATATCTATTTCCCTACTTTTCCTGTTACAGGTAAACCTCAATTTGTGATGGGGTTGCATTCCTGAAAACCCCATCACAAATTGAAATATTGTAAATCGAGTTCATTATAACATGGGGTTCAATGGGATACATTCCTAGCCAGTCCCAAACACACATGTATCACTGAAAAAAAAAATTCCTACACTCATAAAATTAATAGAAAACAATTAAACAACACTCACCACATCATTAAGAACAACCCTGATCGTCATCACATGTCCCCTTCGAGGCTAAGGGGACTCTTGTAGGTGGAGTGGAGATGTCACTGACTCCCACACAACCTCTAGGGAGTCTGGAGAGGCTGAAGTTGAGGGTTGTGCGAGAGATGCGTTCCCTCTTCCAAGCATCAGTGAGTTTGGCTGACTGATGGCCATTGTTAATGCAAATTTTTTTTATCTCAAATAGGGAGATGGTCTTAATTCATCACCATTGTTAACATGAAATATCGTAAATCGGGACATTGTAAATCAAGGTTTACCTGTATTCCCATATATTTCAGTTTATGTATTATGATTCCATGGTCACACTTGTTGAATGCTTTGGCAAAGTCTGTGTATATTACATCATAGTTTTCATTACTTTTCAAGTGCATCAATAATGTTGTAGTGTTCCATTAGTTGCGATAGACATGATCTGCCTGACCAAAATCCATGTTGGTTATCATTTAATTTTTTCTGAGTTTCCAAAAAGTCATAGATTTCCTGTCTAACTATTCTTTCAAATATTTTAGTGAGATGAGATGTAAATGATTCAAGCCTATAGTTTTTGGCCTCAGATTGCTCTCCTCCTTTATATATTGAAACTATGTTCATGCTCTTCAGGATGTCTAGTATTTCTCACGTGTCTAGTGATTGTCTCCATATCCAATATAGGGGCTCAGCGATTGCATTCATACCAAGCTTTTAATATTTCAGATAAACAATGAATAATTCTTATATTCATATATTGTTACCTTCATTTTTGCATATTGCTGCGGTGGCTGAGTAGGCCGTAGTCCCCAAGTAACTGTATTGTTGAGCCACCCAGCACCTTTTCAGGTTTCTGGGTTCATGATAGTCAAGAGACTGGGCAAAGATGTAGTCTCCTCTGGTATCTAGGAATGCCTCTCTTGTCAGTGGTTTATTTCCAGGAGATTATTCAGGTCCGACTCGCGCATTAACTGTAAAGGACTTCCCCCAGTTCAAGTGTTTTAAATCCGACTCTCCAATGAGTAGGAGAACCAACCACTCAGAGTCTAAGAAAGGGCTGGAATTCAAAGGTAGACCTACTAGAAGTAAACTACTCTGTTTGTTTTTCTCTCTATTATATCTGAAATAAACAATTATTCAGTTTGAAAGTATAAACATAACAAAGAGAGTGGCAATGAATCACCATTAACAAAGCCTCTGGAAAACTAATAACACTTAGTGAGATTTGGCAGAAAGGATAGGAAGCAAATGGGAGACAAGTACCGGAAATGACTTACACAGAATGTCAACCCCCTGTCCCAGCCTAGCTACCCTCCAAACTTGACCTCCCTTATGATCTGAGTTTCAATTTCTTTATACACTTGCTGGTTAGTAGGGTTAGGGTCACCAGCCTGATTTCAGGGCAGATCCCAGTGGCCAACAGTGGTTGACACAACCTTAATGGACTGCATAGCTCCCACTGGATTGGATCCACAATCCAAGCCTGATGAATCTGGACCACATGAGTTGAATCCCAACTGGTTGCCTAGACAACACAAGATTATTAGTTACATGCACCAGGCACCATTAATCACAATAACATAACAGGCAATTAATCAACAAACATTAACTAGAATCATGACTTCATAATTGATCACTGGAAAACATAATTTACTCATGAAATCAAAGCATATAAATAATAAATAACCAACATAAAAAATAACTACAAACATTGACAATTATGGCAAACCTATCTCACATGAGTTAATCAACCTATAATCAATGCCAAACAAGCATGGGCAAAAACCTAACTCTGGAATAATGTGACTGGTGACCTATAATAATGATGATTGGTTCTCTAGCTAGTTACATGACAGGATCACAGATGACTGGATTTGGCTAAAGGAAACTCCAGGGCTCCCACATGCACTGCAAACCAGGCAATAAGTAAAGGTTTGATGTCTGATTCTAACCTGGCTGGATTTATTACACCTATCTATACTTAGTCACAGTTTGAACAACCTATATATATGTCTACTTTTAATAATAATAATTAATACTAATAATGATGGTGAAATACAAATGACACCACCACAATAACTAGGAATAAGGATTATGAACAAGTCTTTATTCCTATTGTACACTGGCCAAGGATTACAAGCTAGAGCACTTAACATCATACTTTTAAAGGCTTTCCAAACTCCCTTGGCTTCCAACAGGACACGTCTCTATTAATCTCAGCCTGTCTATTGGGCAATCTATTTAGGTTTCATAACCTTTTAATAGGCTTCCAAGATCAAATAGTCTGGACGTTACCATACTGTATTTTTACAGTTAACAAGCTTACTAACTAGACTCCTGTGGGGAGAGAAAAACTTGAGGAGAACCAGATAGGACTTGAAAATTAGGGTGAGATTTTTGTGAAAAACTCCACAACCCCAAAAGGGGAATTTGAAAATCATGGGGGGGGGGTGAGAAACCCCCACAATATCGAGTCCAAACTCGTGTAACGCTGTCTGTATATGAAATGCAAATTTGGATAAAAAAATTTATTTTCTTTCCATTTTATTTTTGCTGAATAATTAAAGAATTATTTCTTTTTAAATTAATAATTTTTTTAGATTTAGCTTAATAATGTAATCATTTTAAATTTTAAGCATTTAATTTTTGCTCATATGTATGTTTAATTGTAATTCATAATAAAATGCATATTTCAATTTCCATTTTTAGTTAACTCGGCAGATTATGATAACATCAGATCTATCAATATGTGGTTTAAAATAAAAATATGGCTTCATCTTCAAATATCTTGCTTATCTGTCTAGACATTACTACAGCTAAAATATTTACTTTATCTTCAAAATATTTTGCAAAATAATTCAACCTATTGAGAATAAAAAACAAAATAGGTCAGCATTAAATAATAATGTTGTCAGCAAAATTTATGTATATAAATGTGTAGAATTTCTCCAGTGATTATTCTGATTCTGATTTGTCTGATCTGACTTAGAGGCTGAGCATTACCTGGAACATTTTAGCAGTAAAGTACAGTAAGAGAATATCTTTGTCTTCTCCTCTGAGCCTTGTTTTCTTCTGAGAACTTAGTTTTAAAATAGAGAAAAATAATTTCCTGATATGCTACAAGAAGAATCAGGGAACCCTTAGAGAATTTAGTAAGTATCACAGAATCCTCTGATCCCCTACTATAAGAAGAAATTGGAGAGTAGTATAAAAGAAACTACTACAATTTCCTACATGGTACCAGCTACTCCAAGGCAATAATCTGTTGCTGCCACCTAACCAGGACCCCCATTAACCTGAACCACCCAAGGCCATAGATGGAGGGGTTAACATTAGATCATCAGATAAAGCAGTCTTTGTTTTTCAGAGGTCTGATAGGCATGTGGTTTTTCAACTTCCTTTTTGCAAAATTATAGAAGTACTTTAAGTCAACATTTACGGTATTGCTTTTATAGCATTGTCATCATATTTTTCTGGATGCTTCTCAATTAGTTCCTGTATGATGCAATTGATACTCTGCAGTGTATCATTTAATATTTTTTGATGTTATCTTTACAGTTACTTAGTTTTGCAGTCACACTTTTTCTCTTTTGGAACAATGACCCCTTTTGTCTCTTGAACCAGCTTTTCTTTCCTTTTTGTTGTATTTTTGGGACATGTCTTTCCACAATTTCCAGCATCATCTCCACTAAGGTCATTAGCATCTCTTCCATTGTCTTGGCCTTGAAGATGGATTTCCAATCTATTACTTCCATGCTGGATATATCATCTCAGTTTATAGCTTTGGAGTGAAAATTTTAAATTTTGAATTTGCTTCTTTCTATTATTCATGTTCTTTTCTTTCCTGTTGCTTTTATATTGGTTGTTATTTCAATATGTTGTGATCCAATATTATAGTTGGGGATATTTCTATGTTATCAGTTAAATTGTTGCTGTTTGTGAATACCAAATCTAGGCAGTTTTTTCTTTGTTTTCTGTTATTTCTTGTGTTAACATAAGCTAGTGGCATTTTTACCTGCTCCTGGTCTTCCTGTGTGCCTGCCTTGTCCTGGTGTATACATATATTTTTTCCTATCCTTTTATATTTCATGAATGGAAAATTAAAATCACCACCAGTTTCTTATCTCTGTAGTGGAATCTGAGAATTTTGAGGTTTGCTTCTTCAGGGGTCTGTACATTACAATTAGTACCATATTTAATTTTTCAACTTTTGCTGCTACACATTCTATGTAGCTGTTTGAGGTACATGAGTCATTTTTGCCACACGTCTTTCGTGTGTGTAAATAGCACACCCTCCTTTGCGTCTCACTGCTCTATCAGCTCAGAGTATGTTATAGTTGTCAATTTGTATTTCTTTTTTGTCAATACAGAACTGGCAGTCCTTTAGATGGGTTTCCTTGAGGCATGCAAAATCTGCTCCAGTTTCTTGCACAAGTCTTTTCAGGTATAAAACTTTTTCTGGGGAATGATTTGATTAAGGCCCTGAATGTTGGCTAGGATTATTTTTATTTTTTCCCTTTTGTTTTTACATACTTGTGTATTGTGTTTCCGATTCATTTTCCAATGGTGGTGCTGGCTTTGTTGCCTTGTGATCTTCCAAGAATTTTCCTCTCTATCTGGTTTGATACCTGTTGTCCTGATATCGCATGTAATGTCTTTCTGTATGGCTCTTGGATCCCTGTATTTGTCAGTTGGCTTTGTATTTGTTGGATGGTATTCAATAGTTGAATTGTGTGGGCGGCTACATCTAAAAAATGGATAGCCTTCTTTGTTCCTGGTTTCATCTGTTTACCTGTCAGGTTCCTTTGAGGGTGGTGGTAACAGCATTTTTGTCCATATTTGCACCTCCCATATCTTGCATAAGTGTTGCGGACAGTAAGATGGTAGAACTTGCACCTTTTTTTCAAATTTGCAGTATCCTTTTGTGTAATGTGTGTAATGCATTGCCCATCCTGATATCAGCAGTACCCTTTTGCTAGAACTTACAGATGGTATTTTCTATGCTTCTATTTCTTATCTGATTATTTTCTGTAATTTTGATATTATCATTGTTTCTTCAGCTGTTTATTTCCTACATTTTAGTGTTTATCTTTTTATCATCTTGCTCATTGGGCAGTTTTACTACCTCAACTTTTATTTCTCTTTGTTTTATGTCTTCATTCCGTATTATATTGTTATTCATTATTTCCTCTTCTCTCATATCTACCTGAATTTTCATTGGGACATTTCCAGACTCGTGTGTGTATATATATAATATGTGTAAGGGGGAGGGATGACAAGATTGACCTTCGCGAAATGAGAAATCATCGTGTGGAACCTTTGTAAGGTTGTATATATAATATATTATCTTGGATGGGCAAAAAAAAAGTGAGACCTTGAACTTTGGCTGTAAAATCCAAAGTTATGACCAGGTTTCAATATTTTGTTCACACCCCACAACTAAGTAAATATCCTATATAGTGAGCAGATTTCAAAGGAAACTAATGAAAATTACGGATTTATTGAACATTTCTTTATGCCACTGGAAATTCTCCATTTACACACTACTACTGCATTGTATGTGCAGATAAAAAGTTACAAAGTACTCACATATGGTGCTACCTTGATGTTAAAAAAACTATTGAATATGTTTACCATGAACTTTACAACCTTTTCAGTCTAGGACAGAACTCATCTTTGGCTTTATTGATTTGTTCTTGTGGTAGCTCATCCCATTTTTTCCAGAAGCAGCTGTTGTAAATGAGTGACATTTCTTACTTTGACCCAATAAATTCTCTGTGACAAATTTTCCCAAAGGCTGTAATTGACAGGATTTAAATCAGGACTGTTTGGTGGCCAAATTTAATACTGCTAATTGGTATTCTTTTGATATCTCCTTTTTTATCAATTTTCTTGAGAAGCTTGTCCAAACCTCCTACAGTTGACTTACATTAAGTAAAATTGCTTTAATTATCAACTTGAACCTATGATTAGCAAGATTTTTCTGGAATATTTGCCATAAATCCAATTTCTCAGCTAAAATGCTAAAAGATGGCATACAAACCATAAAATTACCTAGTACTAACATACTAAAATTTCATGGTTCTATGTGCCATATTTGCTGAGATATGAAGGATTTAAAAGGTCTCCCTTTTTTTTTTTGCTGACCTGACAATGAATTTCCAGTGGCATGAAGAAATATTCTATAAATCCGTAATTTTCATTAGTTTTCTTTGAAATCTGCTCACCATATAGGAAATTTACTTTGTTGTAGGGTGTGAAAAAAATATTGAAATCTGACCATAACTTTGGATTTTACAGCCAAAGTTCGAGGTCTCCCTTTTTTACCCACCATATATATAATATATATATATATATATATATATGATGAATAAAACCACGAAGGAAAGGAAACACAAAATATATGAGAGAGTAACGCACGAAACAACATAAGGTTCATAAGGTATATATATATATATGAGGTGGAACGAATGTCAATTTGTGATATTCGCGAATGCGAATGCGAATATTTTATTTTAATATTCGCGAATGCGAATGTGAATATTTACTAAAATTACTATTAGAATTAATATATTCGTTTTTCATCATTAGAATTGAGGTATTTAAAATTTTAAATGTTAACTTGTAAGAGTTTCGCCATAGAAAATTAAATAGGAATAAATTCCATTGAATTTTCTATGTTACCGGGATACGGGACGAGGACCCACTCTTATAATGTATCCCACCAACCTCTTTCCCCAACCTCCACCCTTGAAAGAGGATGACTATTTCTTTATAAATGCCACGGAGCATCGTTTAGTCGGCAAGAGAAATAAGACATTTCATTCATTGTGAAGAGTATTCCCAATCTTCCGATAATGGTATTGATAAAGAAATAGTTTAGGCACTCACTGGTTGACTCTTTCGTACTTGAATTCTACTATTGGTAGATTATATTTTAGGAATAGTAGTTTTTCCACTCTCTCCGCTGATAGTTTGGAGCGTTTTGTATCGTACACTAGACCGGCACCACTGAAAAGGCATTCACTCGCAACACTGGATGGTGGACAAGCAAGAAAACACCTTGCTAATTGCGACAACTCTGAAAATTGTTCGGCATGCACTCTCCACCATTCCAGAGGATTTTCGTCAGTTGGCAGTCGTTTTTCCTTGAGATACTTGTCTAGATTCTTTGAAGATCGTTCTGAAATCCTTTCTCCAGACTCATCGTCACTGCTCGAGGAAAGGATTTCTTTCATAGCTTCGGCGACAGATGTGGATGGTTTTTTATCGCGCAGTTTTTCATCACGAAGGCCTGGAGATTGAGAATCTGTCTTTTCCTTACTAAGTGCTTCACATTTTAATCCAACCTCTACTTTAACCCTGTCCGTAACAAAAGAAGAGCTGAAAAATTTTACTTTGTATCTAGGATCTAAAAATGTAGCAATGTAGTACAAGTCGTTGTTTTCTGCTGAATCGAACCTTTTTGTTATTTCTGATAACATTGTTTCTCGCATCGCTTTGATCCCATGACTTTCTTCAGCTGTGGACAAACTGGACATCAATACTTTCTTCAGAGTGGTCATGAGAGGAATGACATCCGCTATTGATGATGAGTTGCTGCTGATATTTCTTGTGATATCTTCGAATGGTTGGAGTAGAGTAATGCATTTGTCCAGAGTTGAATTGTCTTGAAGTGTTAAAGGTTTGATCTTACCGGTTGCAGTGGCATACAAGCAGAGAGGTTCATTGATAGCTTTCATTCTGATCATCATTTGCAGAGTACTATTCCAACGAGTAGGAACGTCATGAATCACAGAAAGCAGTGGAGCATTTATTCTAGCCTGAATTTTCTTAAACTCTTCTTGGGCCATGATTGAATGATTGAAATGTGTCGCAATTGACCTACATTTTGAGATGACTTCAACGACTGCTTTCTGAGATGACAGAGAATTTTTGACAACAAGGTGCAATTGGTGACTGGCACAGTTGGTGTTGTTAACACCTGAAAGAAACAACGCTTTTTTCATATTAGCACCTGCATCCCTCATGACGCAGTGAACATCATCCGCGCACAGACTCCACTTCTCCAACAAATTGTCAAACACTTGGCTGAGATATTCCCCTGTGTGACATTCAGAGAGGGGTTCAGCGCAGAGCACAAAACTCTGACGTTTGAATTCTTTGTCCACAGCGTGACTGGTCAGTGACAGCAACGAAACACCTGATTGTGTATCGGACCACTCATCAGTGGTGAAGGACAGTTTCGATGATTGTTTGAGGGAGCTGATATTGTCTCCAATTGTACTTCTGACAGAATCATACATTGTCTCACAAATTTTATCTCTGTAATACTTTCTTTGGCGCAGTGGATAACATGGCGCCGCTTCTTTCATGAGCCGCACAAAGCCAATATCTTCCACGTGAGAAAATGGAAGATCATCCATTACTAACATTTCTGCAATCTTACTGTCCATGCTCTTTGTTTTTGCGTTGTTCACATCCACAATTTTGTCTTTTCAAGACACATTTCAAGAGTAGCTTGCTTCATCCTCGCAGCTGGTGTTGGAGATGCCTTCCTCTTCTTGCTACTTTCTTTCGCTTCTTCTTCAGTCTTACTCATATTCTTATACTCTGCAGGGTGTTTGCTGTTAAGATGATTACGCAATCCAGACGTCGTTCTTCCTTTTCGCGAATAATTGGCTTTACAAAGCTTACACTTAGCAATATCATTTGATACTAACTCAAAATAGTCCCAAACGGCACTGGAGGACGCCATCACAAAGCACCTGACACAATGAATTGGGGGGCAATTGAAGGCGACACAGGGTTATAGACGGACACTTGCACGCACCCTCACTCAGCCAAGGCTCGTGGGTAACTGACTCACCAGGCTCCCGCACACCGACCCCTCTCAGACAGCTACAGCTGCATCTGCCGCTAGTCAGGAAAAAAACGTCGCTCATACGCACACAGCGACACACTGCGGGAAACAGACGTGGCAGCATCCAACAGTTTCATTTTCGCACCAACCGTTTCTGCGACAATTATAATGAAAAAAAACTAATGCATTACTTATAGCACGAAATATTCGCATTCGCATATTCGCACATCTAAATGCGAATGCGAATGTTCAAAATGATGCGAATGCGAATATTCGGTCCACCTCTAATATATATATATATATACAGGGTGGGCCGAAAGTCTGGATCCATAGGAAAACATTTATTTTAATACATAAATTATAACAAATGGTAAATACTTAAAATGAATATCAACTTTAACTCGTAAATGCGTATCCGTGATACTGTACAGTGGTTCGTACTCCAGTAAAACAACAAATTATAACAAATGCTCAAATTGGCGGCCTCTGACATCGAGACACTTAGGGATGGAATTTATGATTTTAATAATTCTTCGAATTGACATTCTCGAGATGCGTGTTTCATTTGATAATCTTCTTGTTGACTTTACTGGACTATTCGTTAAAGTTTCACATACCATTGCAGAGGTATTTTCATCAGTTGCAGTTTTTGGATGACCAGAACGCCATCGATCATGTACACTTCCTGTTTCTTTGAAACGTTTAAACAACCTGCCAACAGTTGCATGTGTTACTGGATGCTTATCAGGATGATTTCTATTGAATTCGGTAGCAACTTCTCTGTGTGTAGCGCCCTGTCTTGCGTACATGAGCACAAGTTCTACCTGGTCTTCTTCTGTTAGATTCGAAGCCATTTCTGGGCTGAAATGAAAAAAGTATTTGAGTATTTATACTGGAGTATGAACTACTGTACAGTATCACGGATACGCATTTACGAGTTAAAGTTGATATTCATTTTAAGTATTTACCATTTGTTGTAATTTATGTATTAAAATAAATATTTTCCTATGGATCCAGACTTTCGGCCCACCCTGTATGTATATATATATATATATATATATATATATATATATATATATATATATATATTATATAGCTTACCTGATTTGTAGTTTAAAAAATGTATTGAGAGATAATGCATCTTTGTTCCTATATATCATTCATTAATTTTCAGGAAGAAAAATAGCTGTTGATGCTTCTATGAGCCTTTATCAATTCCTCATTGCTGTCAGATCTGAAGGAAATGTTCTTACATCAGCTGATGGAGAAACTACCAGGTGATTTTTGCCAGTAGATAAAGAACAGTGTAGATTAATAAAAATGGTTCATTCATGGTGGTTAGACCTATCATATTATTAGCCTAATAAAAATTTTATGGGGCTGTATCATTGCCATTTTGCAACAACACTACTTTCAATGAGATGAACGAGACTAATTGATGATGGTTCTCTTTAGTAGTTGGATGGATGACTGCTCTCTCTCTTCTCAGATGTACAGTAGTGACCTCTGGTTCAGATCCTACATAAAGCTGTCGGTCCCCTTTGTCATACGACCTTTCCCATTATGGAGGAGGTTGGGTAAACAACCACAAACACTATTATTTATTATTCATACACACGCACAAACAATAAAATCAGTTGGCTTGATGTTTCTGATGAGCTATGTCATGGCCATTGTTGCAACACTGTTTCCCATTAATCAGTAAAGTTAAGTGACACTATATCTGGGTAGGAGTTGAATGGGTGACTGCCCTCCACATCCAGGTGATGTAGCAACCAATGGTTCAGATCCTGCATAAAGCTGTAGGGCCCCTCTGTCAAAATGACCTTTTGGTGTTATGAAAGAGGTTAAACAACCTCAAAACATACACACACACCTTCTATGGTCTATTTTTCTGAAATGTTAGGGTAGATCAGGGGTGGCCAACACGCGATACATATTCCACTTATTATATAGCTATTTATTCCAATAAATGTTTTGTGTGTAACACTGTATTTATTTTTTAACTTCCGGCACAAATGTAAAAAAGAAAAAAAGGTTGGGAACCTCTGGGTTAGGTTCTACTCATTCTTCTTCAGCTAAGGCGTGTCACCATTTTTAATTTATTTTATTGATCATCTAGTCTAACTTTTGAAACATTTCACAAATGTCTAGGGTCGGGGAATTGGTACCATACTGTCTGTCTGTATGTGTTTGTATGTCATATGAACTGCGTGTGATTAATTAGCTATTGAGAATCAGAATAATATAGCTACCATCGCAGTCTGGAGATCAGTATTAGGCCTATGTGAATGTAATGTGATTTGAGGACACTTTTCCACCCCTTGAAATATTTTCTCCCTCTCTTTGGCAGCCATTTGATGGGCTTCTTTTATAGAACCATTCGACTGCTGGAGAATGGAATCAAACCAGTGTTTGTATTTGATGGAAAACCTCCCACACTCAAAGGAGGAGAGCTTGCTAAGAGAGCAGAGAGGAGAGAAGAAGCTCAGAAAGCACTTGAAAAGGCGGAAGAGGCTGGTAAGATGAAAATATTTAAGAAAAATATAATAGTTTGGGTCATAAAAGCAGTTGAATTTTTATTTGAGTCAATGTTCAAAGACTCTTGTAAATATACAGGGTGTTTCAAGTTGACCCAAGAAATATGGAAAAGAAGCACTTTGTTACAGAATTACTATGACAAACTTTGAATTCCAAATACAAACTACAAATTCCAGAATTTGTAGTTTGTATTTGGTATTTGAAGTTTGTCATAGTAATTCCGTAACTAATATGAAGTGTTTTTTTTCCATATTTCTAGGTTTGACCTGAAACACCCTGTAGTCATATGACAGCTTTTCTCTGGTTGTATTTTGTTGCCAAAGATGTTCCCTCCCTTTGAAATGCAACAGGAAGATGAAGAAAACTATTAGGCCTAGATAAGTAAATACTGAAATAAGCTATTTAACTGAAGAATAAAATTTAAGGGTGTATTTAATTCCTTTTGATATAGATTTTGTATATATCGTAACAAAATTGGTATGATAGAGTATGTTATTAATTTGAATAGATAATAATCTTTATTAATACTGGTATTAGGAATAAAACTGGTGAAAAATGTTTGGATCCATGAATTGATTTGAATTCTTAACTTGTTCAGAAATAATCAACCAGAAGAGCTTAATAGTTTTAGTCACATACAGTTTTGGAAAAAAGTTAATCTAGAAATATAAAATTTTTAAAAAGTATGAAAACTTACTGATCTTTAATGATTACATTTTGTTTCTGAAACTTTTTTACTGTTTCAAAAATAAATAAAAAATTCAGAGAGAAAAAGAATATTACCAGTTAGTTTTTTTTGCGCTTTTTATTTTGTTTCCTGACAAAAATTTCTTTTTTAAACTCTACCTATGATTTTGTCAAGAAAATGCCTAACCCCTTCACTGGCATAACTAAGTATAATTTGGCCAAAATATGACATATATGTACTACGTCATTATAATGTTGAATGGGTTAAGAACTTTACGTAGTTTGATGGTAGGATCTATTGTATACAGTATTCTTAACCACTAAGGCACTTTATTTACTTGGAGGGAAAAAAATAATATAGTGCAAAAGGGAGTGTAGTTTACTTTGTTATAATCAAGGAAGACTGGTTATCCTTTGTAGCTCTTTAAGTTACTTGTATAATTTTAAATTAACCAAACTAATTCATCATTAATTTCAGGAAATATTTTTTACTGTTAACCCCCTTTCTTGGATGAATTTGTGAGTTCTAAATTGTCCTGATACTGAATTTTAACTGGTGTTTTTCTCTCTTCTGTTTTCTGATACTGGTACCCAGTTGATTACAAGCTGCAAATTGTGTGTTTGGTTAGGAAAAGTAATAGAAGAAGATACATGGTTTTCTTTAAATTTCTGTTTTAATTTTGTAGAAAAACATTGGCCTTGTTATACTTAAGAAATGTAGATTCGTAAGTTACTGCATGGAATGTTTATTGTGCAATTTTGTGAAGGACCACACCTTCAATTGAGGTGTTTTAATGCTTTCAACAAATTTTAAAGGTATTCAGGAAGATGTTGAGAAATTCAGTCGCCGTCTCGTGAAAGTAACAAAACAACATAATGAAGAGGCCAAAAAACTTCTCTCACTAATGGGAATGCCATATGTTGAAGCTCCTTGTGAAGCTGAAGCTCAGTGCGCAGCACTTGCCAAGGCAGGAAAGGTAAGCTGCTTGAATTCTATGCCTGCTCCTGAACTCAAAGCATTTGTATGTAATGTAAATTTACATTGCAGTTTTTCTCAGAGATTTGTGCTGAGTTAGCCATTTTTCTCTTTGGTTAACAGTGCTTCATACACAGTTATTTTTCATTATTTTCCAGTGATCATTTAGTAATTTTATGGTGAACCTTACTCCATATACATATATACAGTAATCCCTTGTTTTACGCAGGGGTTCCATGCTTGCATGACCCACATATACGAGACACAATATATTTGCATTCAATTTACCCCAATACATCCATTTACAAGTTACATGGGCCTATATATAGCCTGATTCAACCTTATTAACAAATATTAAGCTATAAATACAGTTAGTAAATAATATATAAATAATATGTACGGTAATATAATAAAAGAAATAAAATTTTACTAACCAAAAATAATGATGATGAGGATTGCTGTGCAGTACTATTTATGAGTGATATTGTGCAGGGAAAATCTCTCCTTGAAATTTTCAAACCAGCCTTTGCTTGCACTAAACTCAGCACTAGCAGCGTCATGTGGGGCAAAATGGCCGTACATCTGCTTGGCCTTCTCACAGATAATTGCACTGCTTAATGGCGCATGTTTGTGATCCATATCCTCAATCCAAATGTTCAGAGCCTTTTCCATTTTCACTAACACAGCGTCTCTAACAATTTGTGCAATTTTAGCACTTATGGGGGCAGATGATTTAACTGAATCTCTTATTTTCTGTTCATTTTTCCCCAAACAACCTTACCAATTGCTGCTGTTGATATGCCTGACTTTAATTTATCTAACAACTCTACTTTTTGCACCAAAGTCATTACTTTTCTTGATCTTTTAGCCTCACCCTCTGCAGGAGAACTGGCTGGACGTTTTGGAGCCATATTAATCAAAAAGTAAAGTGTTTTTAACAAAAAACAAAGTTATAATACTGGAGATATAACAAACTGGGTTACCAGCCATGGTGTGTCATTAGCAACTGTGTGGTGGCTGACTCACTAGGTGTGCTGCACAGTATGTAATTGTACTACACGTGGAACTGGCACGCAATATTTATCTGCTCAAATTTAGCATTTTAGATATGGCGTGGCTTACCTGTGTATATGCAAAATTGCATAAAAGATGGGAGTACCAGTACTGTACACTAGCTTTCAAAATTATGGAAACACTTTTTAAAATGCTGATTATGTAATAATAATAATAGAATCCTTTTAATTCTTTTTATACATTACAGGAAGTAAAATGATATTTCTGTCCAATTAAGCAGCTTTCAAATGTGGTGTTTTGTTACATGACTTATGAGCAATTAATCAGTATTGAAAGAAATTGTATTTAATGGTGACATCATGTTTTAATTAAAATAATTGTTTATGTTCACAGAAATATTGATATTATTGGTTAGAATGTTTTTCTGTTATTTGTATTTATACATTTTATCCCATTTTCCTTCAAAAATGTAATTTGACTCATGAAACCTGTGGCTGAACATTGTTTGGTAACATTGTGCCCTTCTCTTATTGATATCACTGTGTAAGGGCTCTTGCAAAGGAATTATCATACAAAAATAGACTCAAGATTAATTAATACCTTCTTGGTGAAGAACTACAGAGACAAATAGCCAATAAAGTGGGAGTTTCATTCTTCACAGTGAGCAAAACCCTCTCTCGTCATTCGCAAAATGAGAGTGTAATGAACAAAGTAAGCCGATGGTGAAAAAGGAAAACCTTGGAAAAAGAAGACAAATACGTGATTTTATTCAGCAAATGCCACAGAAAGAATAGTAGTGTTTGAATAGTTGCTGAAGTGAATGCGTCACACAATGGCAGTATTTCTACTTCAACAGTGAATAGATGTCTGAGGGAGGTTGTTTAATGGGTTGGGTTGCTACTAGAAAGCTGCTTTTGCCAGTCTTGGAGTGACCATTTTTTGTGATTTTATACCAGTTTCAAATGTTTGGCTCTATTTCTTCATCACAAAAGTGGCTTTCTGGTAACAACCCAGCCCATTAAACTAACCTCCCTGAAATGTCTCTTTGATGTTAAAGTAGAAGTGCTGCTATTGCATGATGCATTGACTTCAGCAGCTATTTGAATGCTAATATTCTTTCTTTTGCATTTGCTCAATAAAATCATGTATTTATCTTATTTCTGAGGTCTTCCTTTTTTGCCATTAGCTTACTTTGTTCATTACACTCCCATTTGATGAATGACAAGAGAGGGTTTTGTTCACTGTGGAGAATGAAACTTCCACTTTATTGGCTATTTGTCTCTGTAGTTCTTCATCAAGAAGGTATTAATTAAGCTTGAGTCTATTTTCATATGATATTTCCTTTGCGAGAGCCATTATACAGAGATATCTGTAAGGGAAGGGCACAATGTTACCAAACAATGTTCAGGTGCAGGTTTCATGAGTCAAATTACATTTTTGAAGGAAAATGGGATAAAATGTATAAATATAAATAACAGAAAAACATTCTAACCAATAATACCAATATTTCTGTGAACATTTATTGACTCTTTATCATACTCTTGTTCTTCCTTATATAACGTACTACACTCTTGTTTGGGGAAACTCCACTAACAATGCATTAAATGGTATCTTTGTCATCCAGAAATGAGCAGTAATTGTTATTATCTGATGCTGATTTCCTTGATCACTCTAGTGCATTATTTAAAGAGCTAAACCTACTGAAGCTCAATGATGTAACCAAACTGGCACATTTTATTTTTATTTACAAGTGTAAGAACAAAATCATTAATTTACAATGGGTAAATAGATATTTTGTAACTCATCAAGAAATCCACTCGTATCAGACTAGAAATAGATCAAAGCTTGTTATACCTCAATTTAGATTGTCTTCATCGCAAAAACTATTTAATGACTTAAGTGCTGATATAAAAAATATTGTGAATGTAAATTTGTTTAAAACCAAGTTGAAATCCTGATTAATAATGGCATACTAACAAAAATCTAGGATTAATGTCCATTAATATTGTTTACTAATAATTTCTTGTGTGTAATCTAGTATTAAAAACACATTTCTTGGAATTGTTCAGTTCTTATCTCTCATGTATAATATTGGTTTCTTTGTATGGTATTGGTATAATGCCTTCAATGGTGACCTTACATTTGTTATGTCAGTAGTGATAATTTAAGATTAATACATGCTTTAACTAGTAATAATATTTATTCACTTATTTATTTATTATTAATTAATAACAACTAGCTGTTTATTTTTAATAAGAGCCCAGTAAAGCCTAAAGCTTAAGGGCCAAATAAAATAAAATAAATAGTCGAGCTTCACAATTATTCATGTCATTGTAAATTGTTAAACGAATGTATTTATTTTATTAATAAAAAAGGTTATTCTATTCAATTCATAAACAATTATTTTAATCAAAATGTGATGTCACCACTAAATAAAATTTCTTTCAATATTGATTAATTGCTCGTAAGTCTTCATGTAACAAAACACCACATTTGAAAGCTCCTTAATTGGACAGACATATCATTTTACTTCCTGTAATGTATAAACAGAATTAAAAGAATTCTATTATTATTACATAATCAGCATTTTAAAAAGTGTTTCCATAATTTTGAATGCCAGTGTGTGTGTGTGTATATATATATATATATATATATATATATATAATATGGGATGAATTTCACAATAAAACACGTGAAATGAATGAATGCTGACGAGGTGTAGCTTTGAATAAACGAAAGGCCTTGGAATCGTTTTTTTTATTTATTTTATTTTTTTTTTCGTGTGGGTTTGCAGCATATATATATATATATATAAATCTGTTAAGGTATGATGGAAAAAAAGAAGACCTAAAATCAATGGAATATTATAACCCAAATGGACAGGAAATTCAGAGAAATTCTAGAGCAAAAGATCTAGGGGTTGTAATGACTGATGATGTGAAATTTGAAACACAAAATAAGATAGTAGTAAACAGAGCAAAGAGAATAACTGGGCAGATACTGAGAACCTTTAAATGAAGGGATAGGAATATAATGATTCCTCTACTGAAACACTGATCATACCCAAATTGGAATACTGCTCAGTCCTAACATCCCCATATAAAAAAGAAGACTTTAGACAGCTAGAAGGGATTCAGAGAAGCTTCACAGCCAAGATCAAGGGGTGCAAAGAACTAAATTACTGGGAAAGGTTACGTGAACTAAACCTACATTCACTGGAAAGGAGAAGAGAGAGATACACCATTATTTACACTTGAAAATAATGGAGAAACTAGTCCTTAATCTTACTCTGAACCCTGTAACTCCCCAAACAACAGTGGAAAGTAGAAAAGGAAGACTGTGTTGTGTTCCCAAATTAAAGGCTAGACAGGGAGCATCTTTAACCCTGAAAGAAAATAGTTTTGCTGCGAGAGGACCAAAACTGTTTAATCAGCTGCCCAAAGACCTGAGGAACACAAATTGTGTTGCAGTGGACATCTTCAAAAGAAGATTAGATGCCTGGCTCAGAACAATCACCGATTAGCCGGGCGTACCTGGCTATGAGAGGTGGAGAGTATAAGAAACCAACTCACTACTTCACCAGGCCAACTGGAGAGGAGGGGGTGACAAGCTTAACCCTCGTGAAATGAGGAATCATCGCACGGAACCTTTGAAGTGTGTGTGTGTATTTTAATTGGGGTTTAACTTCCTTCGCAACATCTAAGGTCATATGACGGAGGGGACCTACAGCTTTATGTGGGATCCGAACCACGGGTCGCTACATAATCTTAATAATACATAATCTGGGTGTAGAGGATGGTCTCCCATCCAACTACTCCCCATATATATATATATATATATATATAAGGGCATTCCGAAAACACGAAGTTCGAAATCCAGCAACGCACATACGCTAAACCAGATCCATTTGTACTAAAAAGAAACCACACAAAAAATGGTCTTGATAGTCTCATTCCTTCTACTCCCCCAAGCCCCTTGTAGGTTTGGGTCAACTTGTAGAGCGTTGAAACAGCGAGTGTATCGACACGAGAACACGACTAGCACTACTCGTCCCCAAACACACACACACACACACACACACACACACACACACACACACACACAACCACTTTCCGTTTATCAACCCATCCCCACTAGGTGGGCATCTGCTGCCTGCCTACAAACTGTGTTATCAGTCTGACGTGTCGTACCACTACTAATGAGTCTTATTTGTTTCACAGATGGCAACAACACGCAAGCAAGTGAGTTTGTGGCTTCTCGGGCACCTCAGGGAGGAGGATTTCTCTTCCATGAGACAGCTTCCCACCATGGGTGAAGTTGGAAAGTGTCTGTTTTTCATCCAACGAGTTACGAAGCAAAGCCTTCCAAGAGCATGTATTGATGTGGCCGAACTCATGGAGGTGTGGACAAAAGCATCGCTGAAGACATCCCACAAGCCATACATTGTTGCCAAGCTCAAAAAGCTTCACGAGAGGTACGTGAAGTTGTCTAATCACAAGGATCGACGAACGGAAACACAGCGAGCTCATGAACAACAGTTCTTGTTGGACATGGAGACCTTGTTTGATGTTGCTCACTCTGAAGCTGGATCTTCGAAGACAAATAAAGAGGACTGCGACTTCCTTAAAGACCAACGGACAATGAGAAAGATGGTCATTGGCCCAGAAGACTGCATTTGCCAAAGCATCCAAGGCCAAGGCAATGAAGCAGGAGAACGAGGAGCGACGACGACACAAGTCTGAGGAGGAAATGAAACGAATATGGGAGCCGGAGCTTGCAGAGGCAGATGCAGAATTAACTGGCAGCTCGTCCAGCTCCACCGAGTCTTCGGGAGAGGAATTCACTCAGGTTAGCCACCGCCTCCGCCAAAAGCCATGATGATGGACCCTCGCCGGGTTATCGATGACCCCCAGTTCGTCGCGGCCCTTGACCGGACAAATACGAGCGTGCAAAAAGCCATACACATCGTCGCTCCTTCCCTGTCAGCAGCTGGGGTGAATGTGCGAGAATTGACGCTCTCAGCGACCTCCATTCACGGTGCCAGAACCAAAACACGACACAGAATTGCCGAGGACATTAAGACCAACTTTGACCCCCAGAAGCCGTGCATTCTCCACTTCGATGGGAAGATCCTTCCCGACGAACGAGGTGGTAAGTCGGATCGCTTACCCATCGTTGTATCAGGAGAAGGCTTCGAAAAGCTGCTGGCCATTCCAAAAATTGCATCAGGAACCGGAAGAGCAATGGGAGATGCCATACTCACTGTGCTGGACAATTGGCCGAAGGTGAAACCATTCATTGCAGGAATATGTTGTGACACAACGGCGGCAAATACAGGTCTCTACACAGGAGCATGTGTCACAATTGAAGAAGGCTTGCAGCGTCCACTCGTTTTCTTCGCTTGCCGCCACCACACTCACGAGTTGGTGGTCACTGCAGTCTTCGACAAGTTCTTTTCTTCCTCTGGCCCGAACATTCCTTTGTTTGCTCGCTTCAGGGATTACTGGAGTTTCATTGACCAGGGCAGCTACCATCCCTTTGAAGATGACCCGCAAGATCCTGACCCCTTGCAGACTTGTCTCTGATAACCGGAACAGTGTTGTTGAATTCATCAGTGCCAGACTTAGTCAGAAGCAGGACCGGGATGATTACCAAGAATACATGGAGCTGGCGCTTCTCTTCTTGGGGGCAACCGTCCCTCCAAGGAAGCAGAAGAAGAATCTCTTCCGCTATCCCGGAGCATTCCACCGAGCTAGGTCGATGGCAAAAGGAATTTATTCCCTCAAGATCTTCTTGTTTCGGAGGCAGTTTTCCCTAACGCCGTCGGAAGAGAAGGCGCTGCGACGCATCAACGTATTCTCCACTACGATTTACCTTCGAGTGTGGTTTGAGGCACCCAGTGGCGTCGATGCTCCTCGAAACGACATCGAGCTCCTCCGACAGCTTGAAGGATACAAGACCAAAGACGAGGCAGTTGCAACCATTGCGATAGCCAAGGCTCAGAACCACCTCTGGTACCTCAGTGAAGACCTTGTTGGTCTCGCCTTTTTCTCGGATAAGGTAGACAATTTGGAAAAGAAGCATATGCTTAAAAATCTCCATGAGGTCCCTGCGCGCAAGAAGGGGCTAAGAAAATTCGAGTCAAAGTGCATGAAATCGCCGTATCTGCTCACTCTCCCAGACTTCGTGACTAAACGGACTGCTAACTTCTTCAAATGCATGGGACTCAAAGTTCCCCACTACCTGGAGAACCTGGTGGCGATGAAGGAGAGAGTTAGGGCCATTCGGCTCGTCAATGACTGCGCTGAGCGAGCGGTGAAGCTCGCAACTGACTTCAACAGCTCGATCACCCAGCGCGAAGACGAGAAAGAATTGGCATTCCAAGTGATCGAGCATTATCGGAAGACCATGCCCAGTGCAAAGAAGTCCCATTACATATGATCCCTATGGATATGTTGGTAAATTTTTCATTGTTTTCTTAATGTGTTGAAAAGACTAAGGTTTCTGTTAGTTGTTTTGGATTTAAAGTTACGGAAGTACATTCTTTGTTCAGCTGATTCCATAATCTCCCCAATAAGACTTGAAGGAGGCTCTTGGGGGACCAGTAAATATTACTCAAATTGAATAAAATTTTGTTTGTGTTGTTCAGTTAATAAATGGACTTGATTAAACATGTGTGTGGTATTGAATTCCAAACTGTACATCACCCCTATAGCCGCAGAATGCCCTAATATATATATATATATATATATATATATATATATATATTATATATATATATATATATATATATATTATATATATATATATATATATATAACAACATTATTGATTCACTTGAAAGTAATGAAAACTATGATGTACTATACACAGACTTTGCTAAAGCGTTCGACAAGTGTGACCACGGAATCATAATACATAAACTGAAATATATGGGAATAACAGGAAAAGTAGGGAAATGGATATATAATTTCCTTAGTGAGCGGAGGCAAGTCGTTACAGTACAAGGAATATCTTCATCAGAATCAGAGGTCCTCAGCTCAGTACCACAAGGAACAGTATTAGCTCCACTACTCTTCATAATCATGCTAACTGACGTAGATGAGGACGTTACCAGAGACAGCACAGTAACATCCTTTGCGGATGACACAAAGATCAGTAGAAAAATAAGAAACCCAGAAGACATAGGATCTCTACAAACCGACATAAACAAAATCTACAAGTGGACTGAAGACAACAATATGAAGTTTAACACCAAGAAATTTCAGCTATTACGGTACGGAAAAAGAGAAGACCTAAAGTGCATGGAATATTATACCCCAAATGGACAGGAAATTCAGAGAAATTCCAGAGCAAAAGATTTAGGGGTTGTAATGACAGATGATGCGAAATTTGAAACACAAAATAAGATAGCAGTAAACAGAGCAAAGAGAATAACGGGTCAGATATTGAGAACCTTTAAACGAAGGGATAGAAATGTAATGATTCCTCTACTGAAAACCCTGATCATACCCAAATTAGAATACTGCTCGGTCCTAACTTCCCCATATAAAAAAGAAGACATTAGACAGCTGGAGGGGATCCAAAGAAGCTTCACAGCCAAGATCAATGGGTGCAAAGAACTAAATTACTGGGAAAGGTTACGAGAACTAGACCTATATTCACTGGAAAGGAGAAGAGAGAGATACACCATTATTTACACTTGGAAAATAATGGAGAAACTAGTCCCTAATCTTACTCTGAATCCCATAACTCCCCAAACAACGATGGAAAGTAGAAGTGGTAGACTGTGTCGTATTCCCAAATTGAAGGCGAGACAGGGAACATCCTTAACCCTGAAAGAAAATAGTTTTGTAGTGAGAGGACCAAAACTGTTTAATCAGTTGCCCAAAGACCTAAGAAACACGAAGGGAGTTGCAGTGGAAATCTTCAAAAGAAGACTAGACGCCTGGCTCAGAACAATCCCTGATGAGCCGGGCGTACCTGGCTATGTGAGGTGGAGAGCGCAAGAATCCAACTCACTACTTCACCAGGCCAACTCGAGAGGAGGGGCGACAAGCTTGACCTTCGCGAAGTGAGAAATCATCGCGCGGAAACTTTGTAAGGTTGTAAGGTAAGGTGTGTATATATATATATATATATATATATATATTATATAATATATATATATATATATATATTATATATATATATATATATATATATATATATATACAGGGTGTCCATAAATTATTACCCTGATTAAAGCATGCTATAACTTTTAAATAAACACTCGTATTCGAACACAGTTTTAATCATAAGTAGATAAACATACAAAGTTTTGATACATAGTTAATGAACTTAATAAGCTTCCACATGTGCACCCCTAGTGGCACGTAAAATGTAAAATGTGTCTGTTTCCGCAACTGTGTACCTGGATATGCTCACCAATTACGCCATCTCCCAGCTGCAGGGCAGGCAGCCAACTGTCATCTTCCAACAAGATGAGGCACCCCCTCATTGGGTGCATGTTCGTGAAACTCTCGACGCAACATTTCCAAATCGATGGATTGGCAGGGATGAGCCAATCCCATGGCCCCCAAGATCATCAGACATTACCCTGCTGGATTTCTTTCTCTGGGGTCATGTTAAAGATTTGGTTTATGCAACAGTTGTTCCAGATATCAGGACATTGCGAGAACGCATTACAGATGCAATTGCAACAGTTAATCCACAAATGTTGGAAAATGTGTGGCGTGAGTGTGAATACCATTTAGACATTTTACGTGCCACTAGGGGTGCACATGTGGAAGCTTATTAAGTTCATTAACTATGGATCAAAACTTTGTATGTTTATCTACTTATGATTAAAACTGTGTTTGAATACGAGTGTTTATTTAAAAGTTATAGCATGCTTTAATCAGGGTAATCATTTATGAACACCATATATATATATATATATATATATATATATATATATATATATATATATATATATATAGTCTGATGGTCTGACCAAAATATTACGTACCCTCCTAAATTGCACCATTGGTTCCAATAGTTGGGATACACTGGCTGAAAAGGTAGTCCTGTAATGAAATTCACTTAGTGATAAATATTGGCGAGAAACATGGTTTCAGAACAGGAATTTTTTGAACCGACTGTTGAATATTTCGAAGGCATATCTATAAAGTATTTACTGAGTTGTACATCATAGTTATTAGACCCCCCTTTGCATTTATCGTATTTTACGCCTCATAAGAGGCTACTTTTTTTCCTGAAAAACGTCTCCAAAAATCACTTCAGGGCTCGTATGTTTTTGTTTTGTTTAATGTTCTTTTAATAAAGTTATGGGAATATATTTTTTGTCAGGCTGATAAATCTTCAAAATATTTTTTCCTAAATATTCTTTGCTAAATATAGGGTGCGTCTTACCACTTGTAGCGTCTTATGAGGCGTAAAATGATGATGTAGTGACCCTGAGCTGGTTGGGATCCTCCATAACATGACATGACACATGATTCCTGACACTTAACCTTTGCTTAAAACTGCGCAAAGATGCTCAGTGGAGTTTTAGTATAGAGAGAGGCCATTAATTAAAAAAAAATCGAAATCACATTACTACTACATGCTACCTCACGATTTTGCACACCCAGTTTTTTGTTTTATTTTAGGTTAGGTTAACCTAACCCAAATTGAACCCCAAAAAACATTTACAACAAAGTAGTACTGTAGTTATTTTGCATGTAGGAGGAAAGTGATACAAAAGACAGCACTGAATAGGAGCGAACGTAACTCATACATACATACATAGCACCCCCGCAAGGGGGTTCTAAGCTCGTGCTCTTGAGTGCTCTTTGTGCTCGTTTGTACGTGCTTGTTCCTGGAGGTTTCACGTGCGCCCTCCCGGCCCTAGCACCCAAGGATGATGGGGCTCGACCCTGCAGTCCTTGTCATCCTTGGTCTTTTTCCACTTCGACTGTCCCCTCCACCCTTTCTTTTTCCTCTGTCTTTCCTCTCACTTTTTCTTTGTTTTTCCGCTGAGATATGCCCTTTAAATAGAGGCGAATCGGTTCTTCCTGAACTAAAAAAAAAAAAAAAAAAAATACATACATAGCACATACATACATAGTACATGGCACAGCTGCAGCCATAAAATCCCTTAAAAACTCATGCTGAAGGCCCAGACCACATTTTAAACATACATCTCAAACACCTTGGTCCAATTGCCCTCGCAGCCCTCACAAACATATTCAATTACTCTTGGCTTCACAATGTCATACCCTCCACCTGGAAGTTGGCACACATCATCCCGATACTGAAACCCAATAAACCCCCCAACCTACCTGCTTCATACCGGCCAATCTCCCTTCTCTCAACCATTTCCAAAGTCCTCGAAAAACTGATACTAAGATGCATACAACCACACATTCCACTTTCACAAACCCAACATGGCTTCAGGTCCACCCACTCCACCACAACGCTCCTCACAAACCTAACCCAACACATCTTAGATGGCTTCAACCAACTATCCCCCCCTGCCCGTACAGTCCTTGTTGCCATCGACATCAACAAAGCTTTCGACACTGTCCCACGCCACATTCTTGCACAAAAGATTATTGATCTCCACATCCCCACAAATGACAAGAAATGGCTTACCAATTTCATTGCAGGCCGACTTGGCAAAGTCATACACAAACAACACTCATCCAAAACCCACAGACTATACAATGGCGTCCCACAGGGCTCCATACTCTCTCCAACCCTCTTCAACCTTTTCATGCACGACCTCCCACAACCTCTCTCCCCCCATGTCCACATTTCCTCCTATGCAGATGACCTGACCATAACAGCACAACACCATAACTGTAACACCGCCACATGCCTGATCCAGCAGTACATCACTAATCTGGAACTCTGGCTGACTAATAATAGGATGTCAGCATCCCCTCAAAAATCCTCCATCACCCTCCTAACCTCAGACCACCACGAATCCCAAGCACACCCGAGAGTCACCCTCATGGGACATCCCCTACCTCTAAACAAAACCCCAACAATCCTCGGCCTCACCCTAGACACACACATGTCCTTTTCCCCTCACATATCAAACATTTGCTCCAAAGCAACAAAAAAACTCAATGCTCTCAGAACACTCACCTCCACAAAATTCGGTCAGCAGAAGGAATCCCTTAGTATCCTATACAAACAGTTTGTACGTACTACCCTAACTTACGCTGCCCCAGCCTGGTCCCCATCCATCTCCCACACAAACCAGAAAAAGATACAGACCACACAAAACAGAGGTCTCAGAAGCATTACTGGCTGCCTCCGAACCACACCCATCCCACATCTACACGCAGATAAGAAAATACTCCCCACCGAACACCACATGAACATGACAGGGACTCAATTCTTCTCCAGAGCATTGGCCCCAGACCACCCCTGTCACCATCTCACATTACACAATCCCCCACCCCGCAACAAAAAACGTACTCCTGCTGCTCACTATTCGCAGCTACTGAACAATATCCCCCCTCCTCCCCTAAACATCAACCCCATTAAACATCTTCACACAGAATTCACCTGGAAATACCTACTCGACCAACCACACAACACTGTCCTTCACGACACTTCCCCTGTAGTCCATCAGAGTGAACAAACCCTCCCAAGGAAAACATGAGTTACTCTGGCCAGGCTCCGTTCAGGCCACCACCCCTCCCTCCAACAATACAGACACAGACTCCACCTAGCTGACACCTCCACCTGTCAAAAATGCTACCTCCACCCTGAGGACACAGAACACCTACTCTTACACTGCCACACTCTCTCAACAAAGACACAACTTCAACATTACCTCTCTACGAGACCTATGGACCCGTCCCACGGTGGTCGTGGGATACCTGAGTGCCGCCGGGTTCGCATAAGAGAACCTGGGGGCTAAGAAGTAAGTAAGTACATACATACATGCTCCTCTACCAAGCCAGACCTAAAGGCGGGGCCACCAGCTTGACCTTCGTGTGAAGAGAGACCAACGCACGGAACAGCAATGAGGTTAACGAGGTATGCAAACCCACAAGGAAAAAAAATGTTCCAAGGTCTTTCATGTATTCAACAGTACACCTCATCAGGGGATATATATATATATATGTATGTATGTAATTTTCACTATAAGGAATTTGCCTTTCCTTTCAACTTAATTTTGAAGCAAGGTAATCTTGTCAAATCTAACCAGAATTGCATTATTTTTCAGTGCTTGGAGGAGGTGGAAGTAAAATATGTCATGAAGTATAACCCTTTCATCATTGTTGCTGTTGTAAACTTCAAAGAAATATACTTCAAATTGTACATTTGGAAAACTTTAGTAATTTGTTTTCTGTGCGCACAATTTTTTTTGAAAATTGAAGTACTTGTTTTTTGGTAGTTAAGCTTGTCTCATGATCACTGAAGATATTTTGATGAAAGGCATGATATATATTGTTTTCTGTACAATTGCACACAAATGAAACTAAACTAACCTGAATTATAAGTACATATATCTCGATATTAGTTACTTTGGGTCTCTAGAGGCCTGTATAAATTAAAAACTACTACTTTTTTAATATTAGCTCATCACAGCCTGAAGTTTCCTTTTTTCAGTGGTATACAGACAGTTTGCTACACCTTGATTTCTCATTTTATCAGGTCATCCCATAAGTAATGTTTTTTCCGATAGATTAAGTTTAAACTAGTCCTACTCGGTTTAAGCATAAATTTTCCGAAGGTTATATATCTAAGAGGAGATCTATCGTGTTTTGCTACATACTTTACAGACCTTGATCAGTGAAGACGTATGTTTTGCTTTATGTGAGCCCCTCATAAACATGGCGATATCAGAAGAGCATATCAGGCATATAATGTTTTAAGAGTTCAAAAAAGGGAATAGTGCTGCTGAAGCAACGCGAAACATTCAGGACGTTTATGGCAACGATATTCTGCATGTGAGGAAATGTCAAAGATGGTTTCAAAAGTTTAGGAATGGTGACTGCTGTTTGACAGATGCAGCACGCTCTGGACCCCTGCTGAGTTTGATGATGACCTGCTGTTAGCCACACTTGAAGAAGACTGTTCAACAACTGTCGAAGAATTGGCCCAGAAACTCAATTCATCCCCATCCACCATCCATCGACATTTGCAACAACTTGGGAAAGTGCCTAAGTTAGGAAAATGGGTGCCACATGAATTGTCGGTCTACAACACCCCAGCTAAAACTAAATCTTCACCCTCGGAAGGTGTTGCTTAGTGTTTGGTGGGATAAAGGTGGTGTAATACACTTGAAACCTTACCACACAACCAAACAATCACCGCTCAAGTCTACTGTCAACAACTGGATCGATTGAACACTGCACTAAAAGAAAAGAGACCTTCTTTGGTTAATCGGAAAGGAATCGTGTTCCACCACAACAACGCACGTCCTCATACCGCTCGGATCACTTCTGCAAAAATTGAGGAGCTTGGGTGGGAAAAACTTCCACATCCTCCATATTCCCCAGACCTTGCGCCTTCAGATTATCATCTCTTCAGGAGTCTGCAAAACTATCTTGAGGAGAAACAGTATACTTCTTTAGATGACCTGCACAACAGTCTTTGTACGTTTTTTGCCTCAAAACCGCCTGAATTTTATAAACATGGCATTGAAAAGCTTGTAGGACATTAGCAGAGTGTCATTGATTCTGATGGAAAATATATACTACTAGATTAAAAAGTTTCAGTTGAGTTTTTTGTTTGTCCTTCAAATTCCGATCTAAAAAACGACATTACTTATGGGATGACCTGATAGTTAGTAATTAGATCACACTAAAAGATACAAACGTACTGACATGAGAGGCGAGATCATGCTTGCGTCATAGAACACAAACCTTTGTGTGGCAAGTTAGCCGAAGTGTCCTATTTGGGAACTACGAGACGCGGGCTACTTGTGTCAATATGCCCATGGCATTCAAGAAGGTGATAGACACCTCTGGTAAATGCTGTAGTAGGGTAGGTTGATTTTGGAACTGTGATCTTGGACTAGTCTAGATAGAAAGGTATTAATGTATAAAAAACGTTGCACCAACTCATATTTGTGAAAATGATTGTATTTTTTGAGGATTGTTAATTATTTTTAAGTTGTAAAATTGCCAAATTTTACGCGTAAAATCGCGCGCGCGGCATTCATGCAATGTAAACAAACAAAATATCAGACCTTATTTCATCAAAATAATCAATTAAAATTCGGCTTTTTTAACAAAATGATGCTTGAAACTTATTGTAAATGCATTATAGATGTTTATTAGTGTATTATTTTGTATTTTTTAATGATATTTACCTAAAATGTGTATTAAATTAAGTTATTTTATGATGCATTCATTTAATTGTGTTTATTTTCAGATATTTCATAAAAATGGGTAAAAAAACGGAAGTCTGCAGTGTTAACTCGAAGTGATAGTGCCAAAAAATTCAGTGGCTAGCCTTCCCCTTTGAATAAAACAGAGCCTCCTACCCTCCGCCAAGTTATTCAGTACAGTTATTTCCTCCAAAACAGCCACCCGGACTTGAAAGACTATGATATTGCTAAAATGATAGCAAAGGATGTGATTGAGATCTGGCAGGCAGTGAACCCGCGGCTGCCCCTGTATGAGGAATATTATGTAGTGAAATTGGTGGATAAAGTGTGCTTCAAGAAAGCAAGAGAGATAAACAGGAAATCTCTTTCTACAGTCCAGGAGCAGAATCTGGAGGAAAACCTGGATAAACTTTTTGACATTTCTGCTTGCACCTATAAGCTACCTGTTCGTCCCTGTGATGACAATGCTGTGAAGTGCAAGAAAGAAAATTGTCAAGCACAGCACATAATCTGCACTTGTCCTCCCAGTAAGAAGGTAATGCTATTATTTTTTTAACTTTTAACTGGCCTAACTTAGTGCGATTAGGTGCCTTTTAAATGGAAGGAAATTCAATGCTTGTAATTGAAAAATATCTTATCCCATTTTTACCCAAATTTATCCCTACTCTTTGTCCCTATTTCCCCCCTTTTTTTCCCCCATTTTCGCTTTAGTAATTTTTTCTTTTTTTCGCCCATTTTCGCCGACTTTTTACCTGAATTTTTCCCCATCCCCCCTTTTTTTCCCCCTATTTTCGTTTAAGTAATTTATTCTTATTTCCGCCCATTTTCGTCGATTTTTACCCATATTTTCCCATATTTTCCCATATTTTCCCATATTTCCCATATTTTCCCATATTTTCCCCCATTTTCGCTTTAGTAATTTATTTTTTTTTTTCATCTCAGCCATCTGGTGGTGAAGCTGAAGAGTTCAAGCCAAGGAGGCACCCAAGTGTAGGTTACAGCTTTTTGAAAACCCCCAGATATGCCATGGAACTGATCAGGGGTGATGTTTCTTCCAATCTTGGGGCAAGTCTTGCTGATGCCTTCCTCCTGGACTTACAAGCTATGGACCTACTTAAGCCTGGCCTTGATGTGAAACAGATAATAATTGATAAATCGAAAATGGACAGGGAAAAAGCTAGAATGAAAGTGAAAAGTGATGAAAAGCACAATGAGGGTCTGGAAAAGTTAGTCTGTATTGGGGTTGATGGGAAAGTTGACAAGGACACTTTGCTGTACAGAGAAGTTAAGGATGAAAATGGGGAGACTAAGCTGAAAAAAGGAAAGGGACAAGAGCACCATTTGACTTTCACAAAGGAGCCGGGAACTGAAAGTGGAACATATCTTACTCACAGAGTCATCCCAATTAAAGGTGCGACTGGAGTTGTTCTTGGTGAAGAAGTTGCTAGTGTCTTGGAGGAGTTTAACAGTGTTCATACCCTGAAAGCTGTCCTTGACAACACATATACAAACACTGGCTGGGAGGGAGGCCTTGTAACAGCTCTGGAAAATAAAATTGAGCGGAAATTGCACACCATTGGCTGTTCACTCCATCAGAATGAGCTTCCTTTCAGAGCTGTTTTCAAGCATCTTGATGGCAGTACCAAAAGTCCCACTGCTTTCACTGGTCCGCTGGGAAAACTCTCTGAAATTGACTACCAAGATCTGCCACAAGTGGAATTCACCAAACTCAGTGGCCCCCTGGATGACATGGAATTTGCTGAGGAGACACTGAATGATCTCAGTAGCGACCAGAGGCTTCTTTTGGAGTATATGCTTGGAATTTCCAGGGGCAAAGTCAACCCAAGATTTGCTGCCTGGAAAATTGGATCATTAAACCATGCAAGATGGTTGACTTTGGCAATTAGATTGATGTGTCTGTGGACCAGAGGTGCTTACCCTCCAGAACTACAGGATAAGCTTTACCAGGCCATCAAGTTCATTGTGGAAGTGTATGCTGTCAGTTGGTTTGAGATCAAAAGGGACAGCAAGTTCCACAATCAGCAGCTGTACATCTTCAACATGATCCAGAGGATCAAGCAGCAGTCTGAAGAAATCCAGGGTGTTGCTTTCAAGAACCTGAAGTACAATGCTTTTGCCTTGCTGCCCGAGAATGTGCTGTACTCCATGATGAAGTCTGATGACTTGGAAGTGAGAGAAGCTGCTCTCAAGAAAATTCTGTCCATCAGGTAAGCATTTATTAATTTAAAGAATGTGAAAAAAAAATTTGATTATGGGGATTTATTTAATTAAAAAAAGGCCCGAGTTCTATAAATCCCCATAATCGAATTTTTTTTTACATTTTCTTATCCCAATTCCCCCCTTCCCCTCTGATAATGGAAATAATCTTACCTTTCTGAAAAAAAATTCGATTATGGGGATTTATAGAACGTGTTTTTTTTTTTTCCGGCAATTCTGAGACTAATAGGGATTAAATCTTAAACTGGAATAAAAAATAAATTAATTATTATTCTTTCAGAAGTGGGAAGCCAGCCAAGAAGAGGCTGAAGAAGATCACAGCCATCAACATTGAAGCTAACCACTGGTCAGAACTAATCAACCTTTCTCAAAGTGGCATCTGTGAACCTGCTCTCACAGAAGACTTTTCTGACCAGGAGCTTCAAGAAGCATTGCTGAATGGCACCAAGCTGGAGCTGCCTGATCTGCCTTCACATTCTCAGTGTTGAAAGGGCCGTGAAGCTGACAGCTGAAGCTTCCCATACTGTTTATGGACTCGAATCAAGGCACAAACACATTCTGGCCAAAGCCCTAAGCCGCCAGATGAGACCTTCCTTTGCTTCTAAGGGCTCTTACAGTGAAAATTATGATGATCTTGGATCTAAATGTGTCTATTTGACTCTATATGTTTTTTTTACTTTTTTTCAATAAAATTGTAACTTTTTTCAGGATTTTTTTATGAAAATAGCATGTTTTTTTCGGCCGAAAATTGCGAAAATGCGGTATTTTTCGGTACGATTTTTGAAACGGTTTCCTCAAAAAACGGTTAAAGCTAGGGATCTGAAATTTTTTGTCAGTTATCATCATATTAAACCCTGACTATTTCGACTAGTCCAGTGGTCGGGGAACAGGGGTAAATTACCCCAAATGTGGTAAATTTAAAAATTTTGGGGGTAATGCGTGCGGTATGAGAGAGACTTCCCTCAGAGCCTCAGTCGTGTGTATGGTATCATGAAACGAAGAGGTGCTTTCAGTGCTTGACACTTTGTGCTGATATTTTTTTTGTATATTTTTATTTTATTTTGTTACATAAATGTGGCGTTATTCTAAATTTTAGAATATTACGAATTTACGTCCTGATTTTGATGTATCAAAAATGAAACGGCATCATTTTTCCAAAACCTGAAGTGGAGATGTTTTGAATGAAATTCTTCAGTTCTTCAATCCTTTTTACTAATTTTGTTTGCGTGCTATTCTTATGCCAGCATGTGTGGCTTTTTTTTATTTCTCCATAATAATGGATCCAATAAACATTTTTTGAATTTGAATTTTTTGTATACCATATGCAACAATTTTAAGAGCAATTGGCTTGTTTTTGTTTACTTTGAAGTCGGGGGGTAATTTCATTTTACTCAAATAGAAAAGTTCCCCGACCCTTGGACTAGTCCAAAGTCGATATCTAAAAAAAATGCGGAAAATCAACGTACGTACCTTAATGCTGTAGGTTCACATATTGAAGATTCTATAGGAAAATCGTAAGTTTTAAACTCGGGAGTTCACTACTTTGCTCTCTCGTCTCTCAACGGGCGTTTCTCGCGTGCGTGCGTGCGTGCGTGCGAAACCTAAATTGTGGTTAAAATTTCTTGTATACCCCTCGAAAAAGGGAACGTTCAGACTTTAAAATAAAGCTTAGCTGGTTGCTGTTGGATAATAGTCAAGAAGTTATGAAGTTTTTAATTTATACATGCGTAACCTTAGGTTGTACTTGGCTGACATTATATTGAATATTACTTGTATTTATTTTATGTATGATGATAAGTGATAACAAAATCGAGGCCTAAAATGAAAAGTAAAAATTGTTGACTTTAAATTTGATTAATTCAAGTTTAGAATTTAAATAGAGAAACGTGACCTCTTTAAAAGTAAATAAATAATATCAGTCTTGTTCTTTATGTGTGTAGATTAATGTTTGATATAAAATTTTCCTCTTCAGGTGTACGGCGTGGCCACAGAGGATATGGATGCTCTGACCTTTGGCACTCCTGTCCTTTTACGTCACCTGACCTTCAGTGAAGCTCGTAAAATGCCCATCAAGGAGTTTCATTTGGATAAAGTTCTCTCTCAGATCAATCTCAGTCAAGAAGAGGTAACGATTTATTGATTGTGTCTGTCATGACCAGAAGGTTGATTTTAGGCCTTCACTTCTTAAGACATTTTCTGATCTAAAATTTAACTAATATTTTACAGCATCGTCTCCCAACGTTACCACCGATGGCACACGGACCTTTTTTTTTTTTTTTTCAGGTGGTACGCAAGAGGGTTGTAAGTACGCAGCTTGCTTATTGATAATTACTTTCATGGTAATGTTTTCAAAAGTAGTAATGATCGTGGATGAATAGCCCGCAACTATAGTACTATACTATGGAATGATAGTATTAAATTAGACAGGGAGTGCTGGAACTCCCGTTTCTCCTGTCACTGTCCTCCTTAGCCGATCTTTTTCCACGTCTCATCTACCCTGTGAGCAGTCCAGCATACTCTCGAGCACACTACTTCTCCCTCTACTCTTCACTACACATACACTCATCTTAAACACTACACAGTGTTTTCAAAATTAAAAGAAAAAATGGCAACCTTTACAAAAGTCTCGGAGATCTTTATTTCGGCTCTGTGCTTTTCCTTCTAAAGTCGGGGTGCATTTTTGCGGGCTTTCTCCTTTGGCTCCTTCCTACATAAAAAAAGACTTTTCCGACTGCATGCTATCCATTTTGCCATCGAAGTAGGTTTCAAATTACTTAACGATAACGCACAAGGCCGAAATCAAGATTGTGATTTAGTAAAAATATATCAATGGATATCATTAGAATAAATATAACCTTTAAGATAAGGCTGAAAATTTTGAGAGTGAATACCGCAGTCCCCTCCTACAGTTTTGGTTAGGTGGTACCACCTTCCTTCCCTAATGGCTGTACTTAGAAAAACCTAAAAAGGTTAAGGAAACTGCTTTACAATATGGACAATGTTGTTAAATTAGTAGCCAATTCTTCGGATTTTTTTTAAAAATTAGGATCGAATTTAGTAATTATAAAATTCAAAAGTAAAATTTCAAGTCAGTTAAATACATTATTTGTCTTGCATAATCCTGATACCTTTTTCACGTAAATTCTGTCATGTTTCCAGTTTGAACTTGATTGTATTGTAAGTATGATTATTATATTTTGGCGTTGATGGTTTGTCTTACGCCTTTTGCATACAGAGAACTATTTTGATTAAATGTGCTCAGAATATACATCATTTTGAGAAGAGTTTCATACAATGAAATAAGACAAAATTTTCTTTTTCGTAAAGTTTATAGATTTGTGCATTCTTCTGGGTTGCGATTACTGCGATAGCATCAAAGGCATTGGGCCAAAGAGAGCGATAGAACTAGTACAGAAAAACAAGAAAATTGAGGAAATATTAAGTGCTTTGGACAAGAAGAAGTACTCTCCGCCAGAAGATTGGTCTTACAAAGAAGCCAGAAGGCTCTTCACCGAACCTGAAGTCACCGATCCAACCACAGTCGAGGTAATATAATTCGGTGGTCATGTCTTTAAGATGTGGCCCGTATTCACTCCTAAGCAGTAAAAGCGAGAATTAATTATTAGACGAGACGATGATCGGGTCTCTTCCACAACTGGTAAATTCCTTAAGTAACCATTCAAATTTGGACTCGTTAGATTACTTAAATTAATAGTTAGTAGGTGCAAATCATCACAGTCAAAATTGGGAGGTATAGGTTCATCGTGTTATTTATTGTCACTTGTGTCTTGTTGAAGATTCCTCTATGCTTAGGCTTGTATGTCAGTAAACCCGATCATACCCTTTCATACTGAGAATGTTTCTTTTAAGTTTTTAACTTGTTTCGAGCAGAGCATATACAAAGCGCCACGTAGTAGTGGAAAGGATTGTGTTGTGACGTGCCTCGTACCTTTTTATTTGTTTGCCAAAATATTCATAGGAGAAATAGGAGTTTTGTTTATGGACCAAAGGTCAAAATAAACTGCAGTTTGTTTTGATCTGACGAAGTCGAAACGAACGATGCCATAGATTTCCTTGATCCATTCGTAAACGCTAATGTAGCGGTGGTTCCAGATAGAGAGTTAATTCAGTCTGGGATTTATTCCCTACGTTCGAATGTAATGATGTGGTTGTTTAACCTCCTTCGCAACATCTAAGGTCATAAGACGGAGGGGACTGACAGCTTTACGTGGGATCCGAACCATGTGCCGCTACATCAGTGATGCACAAACCCTGGCCCGCGGGCCAAATGTGTCCCCCACGGGTCTTTTCAGTGTCCCCACGGGTCTTTTCAATTCAATGAAAAAGTTAGAATATAAAAGTGACCCAATTTATGACTTAGATGGAAAGTAAGTAGGTTAATACATTTAGTTATTTTCTTCGCTTGGCCCTCACATCAAAAAGTTTGTGCACCACTGCGCTACATAGTTTGGACGCCGAGGACGGTCTCTCATCCAATTACTATCCGACCCATTGTTGCTTAACTTCGCTGATCAACGGGGAGCGGTGTTACGACATTGACTACGATGTAGTCTTCCATACTCTTGATCTCAATTTTGAACTGTGTCAAAGACATCGATAGGAGTATTTCGTCATTGTCGATCTTTTCCTTGTAAACATCTTATGAAGTAGGGAATGTTTACTAATTCACGATTTTACGATGTTAAATGAACTCGCATCTTGACGTAAGGCTCGCAATTTATGAACGTTACATGCCTGAATTATTTACGAAATTTTCATTTTAAAATTTTTTATCCTGTTCAAGCCCAAATAACCTTTAATAGTCAGATCGTAAGGCTCAAAATTGATTGTCAAGCTCGAGTTGCCATGAGGCAACGGTCGTCGTTAAAAGTTTTTTTTTTTTTTTAATTTTTTTTACTCGCTTGTAGTTAAGTTGTGCTGTGGGTGTCATCTTCTATTGTGTTTGTAGATCAAATGGAATGAGCCAAAAGAGGAAGAATTGGTGGCATTCATGTGCCATGAAAAAGGCTTCAACGAGGAGCGGATCAGGAACGGTATTAAAAAGCTGTACAAAGCGAAGTCTTCGTCGACACAAGGCAGACTAGATTCCTTTTTCAAAGTTACTACCATCCCTTGCAACAAGCGAAAGGTTTGTTTCTTTCTCTCTCGTCGTTCGGAATCGGGTTGGAAAGGGAGTAAAGCATATATCACTATTTAACAGAACAAGAAAGATTTAACAAGGTGTAAAAATAATCTTGAGGGGTGGGTTTATTATGTCAACCATACTTTGCTTTTTAATACCAATACTGTATTAGAGCCATTCGAGCATTTACTGTTAGTAAGAAGATTGGTACCGTGCTTTGATTTTGGTAATGAAGGCGGTATTTTATCTTCAAGTAAATTTATATTTTAGGTACAATTGGTTAAAAAAATCGTGGCTTGAAACTCATGTTTATCGGTAATAAAGACGGGAGTTTCACAACGAATTTTTTAACTGACTCTACTTACTTTGGATTGCTTTTCCGACCTTTCCCTTCGCGTTTTGTTTCCGAAATGTCTGTTTAACTAAACAAAATGGAGGTTATTCCATAGCGCCATGGCTTAAACACCCTTCGTAATGGTGGAAACATCGCAGTTTGACGTTTATACATTATCAAAAGTTTTTCTTTTTATATATAAAGTCAGGGCGGATTAACTGTACCTGGGGCTGAGGCTAATTTTATTTTGGGGGCCCTTTTCTAGATTTTTATTAACAATATACGCGCAGTACATAGTACATTTACACGAATTACACGTATAGTGCTTAGGCTAATTGAGAAACAAACATAAAAGAATCATAACCTAATGTATTTTGTCGTTTGCTAAAATGAAACGGTATTAAAGAAACTACTTTAGCACCTTTTTATAAAACGTAAAATAAAACAATTTTTACCAAATGTTTTAATTCAAAAAATTAAATTAAATATAAACAAAATATTTATAAAGATAAAATTTTAGATTAACGATGAAGCTCGCAAAATAATAATCAAGGATCACTGGTAATATCTGGCATATTAACGCTGAAATAAGCCCCGGTGAAATTAACACAGTCACCCTCGCTTAACTAGATCCATTTTGATTGGGACCCCCCCCCCCCCCCCCCCCCCCATCAAGCATGGGGCCTGAGGCTTCAGCCTCAATTGCCTTATTGATAATCCGCCACTGATGAAGTCCCTATATATATCGGACATTGTTTTACTAGGGGGTAGGGTATTAGGGTGTGGTACCTTAGTATTAGTGAAAAGTAGAGCAGCATGAATTTATTGGGAAAAAGTTATTAGAATGTTCTTTCTATGCCTTAATTTTTTCCTTCCCAGGTTCCTGATGTGTCAAAATCATCCAAAAAACAGAAAACGGGAGGAGGAAAATTTAAGGGTAAATAATTTATTTTATAATAAAAGAATTTCAGAATATATTTTAATTCTGTTACTGGAGAGCGACATTCAGAGCTTGACCATTTTCTTAATTATCTCTAAATAAATAAATCTAAATATAGTTTAAGTAAAGAAAGTAGAAATGGTGAGTCAATATTATTACCGAACACACACCATTGAGAACTCCAAAAAAGGTCTCGCGAAGTTAATGTTTACGCTGTTTGACCATATGCTCCATTATATTAAATGCAGTTATGCGCTTATAAACGCATTTATAGTTTAATATTAATAGTAATTACTTTGGGAGTAATACTGAAGTTTGTTATAAATATTAATGATTTTTTTTTAGGAGAGGAGAAGAATTTAGAATTATAAGGTGACATTGAAAGACAAATTTTATTTAAATAACCTTCCTCTCATAATCTTATGGACGTCAGATTTCTTTACTGGAATTATTAATGGAATAATAATAATGTTGTTTTATTCATTATCTGCTATCATTATCCATTTTAATTTAAACGCGAGGTTATACAGGATGTTCCAAAGAGATCTGATGGTGGTTCTTGTTAAATACATTGTAATCAGTCGGGTCCTTTTTTGAAACACCCTGTGTAATCAAAAGTCTGGAATTATAGGAGCTTTTTATTCGCTAATTCACGATTCACGAGCGGTGCTTGTTCCTTCATTAGTCGCCGTTCTGGGTCCCCGACCCTGCGATTTGTCAAAAACACTGTCGGTTTCTCTGAACTTAGACATCAACATAACTAAGGCACTGAAATTTGGGGTTATAGTCTGGATCAGGGGTGGCCAAAACGTAGCAATTTTTAGTAGATCGCAGAATGACCAGTAGCTTAGCCTAGCAACAGAGACCTTACATTTCACAATACTAACGAGCGCACGACCCGACCGCTATTACCAAAAATTAGCGTTCTTTATGTTATCAACTCCATTATCGGTAGCAACGTTTATTTGTTTTATCTTTGTGTTTACCAGTCATTTAACAAAAAAAAAAACAAAGCTTGACTTTAATAATTCTGAGAGATATTTAATTAATGTCAGAAAATGATACCGCTAACTTTAATTTCTGCCAAAATTTCATATCGTGGTAAGCTGAGCTGTTATGAGCATGTGTCACTTAAGTGACGGGTCAGTCATTTGGAATAATCGGTGGTGAAGGTCAGTCTCCAGTCCAGTTGCATTAACACCGTTAAAATGAGTGCTCGACCAAATGCCAAGAAACAAAAAACTTACAACTTACAACTTTCACAATGAGTGGGAGACGGCATATTTTTTTACGATGAAAAATTCCAAATGTGTGTTTAATTTGCCATGCGTGTGTCGCTTTCGCAAAAGGGGAATTTAGAGAGGCATTTTAAAACTATTCACAAGCGGTATGACAGTGATTATCCAGCTGAAAGTGAACTACGTAAGAGAAAAGTCAATGAACTTAAGTCTCAACTTAGTGCTCAACAGTCTGTCTTTACAGGGCCTAGCACAAAATCGAAAGCAGCAACGATTGCGTCATTTCGGGTGAGCCGTGTACTTGCGAAACATAAGAAACCTTTTCAGGATGGAGAAATATTCAAAGAAGCATTTACAGAGACAGCAGAGTCGTTGTTTCAGAAAATCAGTAATAAATCGGAAATATTGTCTGCTATTAACCAGCTTCAGCTATCCAGAAAACTGTGATGCGGCGTTGTGAAGTAATGGATGAGAATTTGGTGGAACAACTGAAGAAAGATATACATGACTGCGTGTTCCTCTCACCTCAGTTTGATGACTCGACAGATGTGATCGACGCATCACAGTTATGCATTTTTATTAGAATCGTGTTTAAAGATATGACTGCCAAAGAAGAACTGCTTAAAATCCTATCTTTAAGAGGGGAAACTCGAGGTGAGGACATTTTTCATGCATTCAGTGAGTTTGTTAACGACACACAATTCCCACTTCACAAGCTTGTGAGCATAACAACTGACGGATCACCTGCTATGACTGGCCGCTCCAATGGGTTCATCGCCCTGTGCAAAACTGACAAAAGGTTTCTAAACTTCTTTAATTAATTATCACTGCATAATTCACCAACGAGCATTGTGTGGTAAAATGTTGAATATTAAAGAAATTATGGATATTTCCCATAAGATTGTGTGTTCTATTCGGGCGAGAAGTCTACAAAGGCGTCTCTTCCGGTCTCAGCTAGAATTAAAAAGCAGAACACACTGACATTTTGTTGCACACTGATGTCAGGTGGCTAAGTAGAGGTAAATTCCTGCGGAGGTTTAGGGATCTGTTACCTGCAATTAAAGACTTTCTGAAGTTAAAAGAAACATATTACAAAGAGTTTGAAGATGAAGTGTGGCTGTTAGATTTAGCTTTTTTGACTGACACCACTGCTTTTCTAAATCAGCTAAACTTAGAGTTGCGAGGTAAAAACAAAACTATTGTTGAAATGATTACCTCAGTGAATGCTTTTAAACAAAAACTAGAACTGGTATCCTCACAGCTGCAGCGACACCAACTGCGGAACTTCAAAAACATGATGTCAGAGCTGGAAAGTCAGGGGAAAGAATGCGACCAGTTTGACAGTGTTCGATACGTTGAACAGTTGCAGAATGTTATTACAGACTTCAACAGACGGTTCCAAGACTTAGCAACACTAGAACCTGTAACAACATTCATGTGCTTCCCATTTGGTGCAAACTTTGACATTGATGATATTGCATCAAAAATGGCCTTATTGTTTAATATGGACATATCGGCAATCGAGAATGAAATTTTGACTCTGCAAAACGACATTCAAATCAAATGCAGGTCTTCAAAAGGAAACTTTTGGCACCTACTTCTTGAAGAAAAGTATCCGAATGTCAGAAAAAGTGCCATGTACTTGACAGCATTTTTTGGATGAACCTACCTTTGAGAGTCAACGTTCTCACACACGAATATCATCAAATCAAAATACCGAGCCACTCTGAGAGATGATCACCTGGATGCTTGTTTGAGGCAAGCAATCAGCAGCTACAATCCGGACTACACACGGCTTGCTGATGCCATGGTCCGCAATCGATATGGACCGTGACTTGATGGATACCGTAATGAAATTGACTAGATTCTTTGGATCTGATATATTTGCATGTCCGTTATAAATAGATATAGAGTTGTTGTTGTTGTTGTTGTTTAGCCGATCAGCCCACCCTGATCGAGCAAGCCGGCGGCACGCAGGTAACCGATCGCCCTCTCCGGAGTGGACCAGAGGTTCAGCGCACTCGTGATGTTGTGTTGTGTTCGTTGTTGTGCTAGAGTGGTACAGTCCGTCATAATGTGTTCAATTGTTTGTGGTGTGTCTTGGCACAGGTGGCAGGTGTCGTCTATGGAGTTGTCTAGTCTGTGTTTATATGTCCGTAAGTTGGGGTGATGTCCACATCGGAATCGTGCTAAGTTAACTCGATCCGATCTGCTCAGGCTGATCTCTGACCTGTTAATGGGCGGCGGCTTCGCACCTAGGACCGCATTCGGACTGAGTCGTGTCAGTGCTTTGTGGGTTAGGTGTGTGTGTGTGTGTTTTCTGTACTGGGTGATGTCTGTGGGGCGTGGTATGGAATGGAGTATTTGGTTATAATGTCTCTCTGGTGTTACCTTAATGGTGCGAGGTGTTGGTGCATGATTGTACATGTAGTGGCAAGGGTGTTGTGGGTTAGTTGTCGCTGCTGCCATGAATTGTGTTCCCTCATGTCTAAATGTTCCCTAACTTTTAGTATTTTTGTTTCTGTGTGCAGGTGTTCTATTGGTGTTGTTTGAGTGCATCCTGTAATGATACGAAGTGCGTTGTTTTGTATTGTTTGTAAGGTGTTTATGTGTGTGTTTGAGATAATGGGTGCCCAGCATGGGCTAGCATAGTCCATAACTGAGCGAATATATTGTTTGTAGATGAGTGATGTTGTTTCCTGCTGGTGTCCAAAGTTTGTGCCTGTTAGTACCCTAAGCGTGTTAAGTCTTGACGTACATTTGTTTTTAATGTCCTGAATGTGGTTTGCAAAAGATAATGATGTGTTGTATGTGACACCTAGTATTTTGGTTCTGTGAGTGTGTGGAATGTTGATGTTGTTTAGTGTAAGTTGTGGAATTACCTGGTGTTCTTTTGTGTTGCTTGTAAGCAAGGTGATGGTTGATTTTGTGGCGCTACTTTGAGTCTATTGTGTGTGAGCCAGTCTTGTATACTGTTTATGTATGTTTGTAGGTTATTTGTAGCGGTATCGATGTTGTTGTGGGTGGATGTTAGAGTGATATCATCTGCATATGATGATAAGGTAAGCTTGTTATCTATGGGTGTTGGAATGTCATGCATGTATAAGTTGAAGAGTGTTGGTGAGAGAACAGAGCCTTGAGGGACCCCGTTCGGAAAAAGCTTGTTTTTGGATGACTTGCCATTAAATGTGACATGTGAGTATCTTCCTGAGAGATAGTTGCTCAGCCACCTTTTGGTGTTATTGTGCATGTTTGTGTTGAGTATTTTGTTTATGAGAGGGAAGCGTGGGATAGCATCAAATGCTTTACTAATGTCTATTGTTGCTAATAGTGTACGTTGAGCTGGTCTTCTAGAGTTGATGCCATCCATGATGTGCTGCGTGAGGTTAGTGAGTAATGTCGTGGTTGAGTGGTGAGGTCTGAATCCATGTTGAGTAGGCGATAGTGGTATGTGTGGGTTGGTGATTTGTAAGATTAGTCTTTCTGTTACTTTGGAAGGTGTGCATAGTAAAGTAATGGGTCTATAGGAAGCTGGTTCTGTTGGATTTTTGTTTGGTTTGAGTAGTGTAATAATTTGTAACATATTTGTGGATAGTAGTCTATTATGACTTGATCCTCTGGATCCAGAGATTCTATCTTTAGTTTTAAATTGATAATTATTTAGTTTCGTAAAAATTGGTTGTTGCCAATTTACCGGCAGTTTTTACATAAATTCTTATGTTCTTGTGGTTCGGAACCCACGTAAAATTGTAGGTCCCCTCCGCCACCACGGAGGACATACACAATACACGATTACGAACACAGTTAGGTAGACCAGCCATGAGTGGATCCTAGGGTCTTTGTTGGTCTGAAACATTATAACATTATAACATTATTATAACAAATCATCACATCAGTAAAGTAAGCTCTTCCTATTCCAGTATACCTAATTTCTAATAAGTTTGGTGGTTAAAATTTAATGAAAAATATATATCTGTGCATTTGGCAATATATTTTATATTCACTTCATTTTATTCTTGGTTATTGTGTGTGTGTGATATATATTATATATATATATATATAATAATATATATATATATTAATATATATATATATTATTATATATATATATAATAACTGGGCTGGTGGATCATATAGGGAGAACTTTGGAAAAAGTAGATCCCATCCCAATAAAGTCTGGCCACCCCTGGTCTGGATCAGTGGTTCCTAACATTTTCACTTTCGTTGCCCAGAACCAAACTTTCCATAACCTCGATTACCCCAACTTTTATTAATTGTAATTTTATCTTACAAAGTGAACAAACAGTATCGGAGTGAAAAAGTACACACACACACAACACCACACACACAACACACCACACACAACACACCACACACAACACACCACACACACACACACACACACCCCTTGTAGTGATCCAAAACGATGAGAGCTCCTTGGAAGAGAGTACGACTTCCAGATCTTGACTACCTTGCAAAGAAATCAATTCCTATTTTGATGGGAAACCTCTTTTGCTTCTAAATTTAAGGCAAACAAGTGAGGCCTTCCGTTACCCCACCAAAAAAGACAGTTTACCCCGGGGTTGAGAACCTCTGGTTTGGATGATTACCGTTTAATCTTTACACTTCCACACGAAAGAAAAATTTCGACACAACTACTTTATTCAAAATCATTTCCTGGAAATACAAAAATTTTAATTCTTATGGTTCTAAGCTTTTGAAAAAAAAGGTAATATCTAAGAAGGTTATTTCGTCACTGCGTAAGAGTGAGTATTCCCCAAGAGTCACCCGAACCAGTGCAGAAACGGAGTAAGCGGCCAACTCCTCATCTCCATGCCAACGTCCTAGAGCGAACTAGCAACAAACACATCGCTCAGAGTCCGCCGCCGTAACTATTGAGCTACCGAGCACCCTCTCTCTGGGCTTTTGAATAGCCCTGTATTTATATCGGCAAAAAGGTGAAATGGTTAAACGGTCATAATGAATAACCAAGTGGTTTCAATTCAATCGGCTCGGTTTTATCAGTTGTTTATGTAACTAAATGATCTAGACCAGGGGTGGCCAACCTTTTACATTTCATTCGCCAATTTTTTCACGCATGAGTTCAGATGCGCCATACAAGTCTTGTACCCCCATTCAATTCTTGTATAAAATATGTTAATATAGATATATTTAGCATTTTTACATGATATAATGATTTAATATAAAAACAATGTAAACATTACTTACCTTAATGAGACTTTTGAGTCTGTTTTGATTTCACCAAGCTTTTAATGTTTGGAGTTAAATTAGTTACTGAGAGCAGCAATGCACCACTTCTAATCATCCAATGCGCTACTTTTGGCGCATGCGCCATAGGTTGGCCACCCCTGATCTAGACATTTGATAAATTAGCCAAAGGACCGCATATATCAATTGATATGATTATGTAGTTCCCCTTCATAGCTGCTAATATAGTTATGTACTGAAGGCAAATAACTGTAATTTGTCGATGATTATAGTTATGCATTGAAAGCAAAAACTAGTACTCGCAAGTACATGGAGTAGGTCTTACTTCAAAACCGAACTGGTCTTTCTTTTTATCATTACTAATTTGATGAATTGCTGCGAAGTGCCCTGTACTCTACAATTTAGGGCGGGTTGATATTTTGTATTCAAAAGTGACACATTGTCGGAGTTTCGCATGGGTCACAGTAGTCACCCAGTAAAATATTTCGAGTATCCTAAGTCTCTTACCTCCGGCACAAATTTTCGATTTTTAGTTTCAATTTGCCAAAATGTACATTTTTCAGTAAAAACTCGGATAAAAATTGTTTCAGTTGTGTTAAACTCGTGTTTCTTATTTTTTTATTCAAACTCAAAGAAAATGACATTTTTACATGTTTTTGAGTATATACTATATATTAAGATCAAAAATAAGGAACAAATTAATGAATTACATAACATTTTTGAGAAATAAAATAACAGAACTTGTCTTCTACAAGAAAAAGAAAAAACATTACCTAATGAAGTGCTCTTTTGCACGATGCATTAACTTAAGCTATTTTAAAAGTAACACTGCATGTTTATTTATTCGGCTGTCCTTTCCATTCAAATTTAGGCAATCTTTGCCGTGATTCCAGTAGGTTAAGAATATATTTTTGGCGATTTTCGTAGCCAATTCGTACATCAGATGTATTCGCGACTAGATTCACAGCGCTTTCTACTCCTTGGCTGTGACAAGGAAAGGCTGGTATTTTGAGTGGTTCTTGTCTTGCTAGCAAAAGTTCCTTATCGCTAAAGTTTCTCAGAAGTGGAAGCGGATAAATTACCTCTTTCTGCCAATCAAATCGTTTCAATGTAGTCTGAAGAATCAAAATTAAGAGTTCGAGGTAGGTCAAATTTTCTTGATCCAGAAAATGTAGTTCTTGAGAGAATGATTCTCTGGATTGCAACCTCTCTAACTTCTCTTCTTGAGTCTGTTATCATCGATAGTAGAATATTTTCAGGGTTCGCAAAGTACTAGTTATTCTGAAACACCGGTTCCATGATCAATCTGTATTTCTCCTTCAAGTCGCGCAGCAGATACCCTAAGTACCAAAAGTTAGATGATCCGTCAATTGCCAGTGAATGTGACTTAAACCAAAACCATCCTGGAGCATAAGATAGCATAATAATTTCTACTAGATCTTTGAGATCTTGGGTTGGATTTGGTGTTGACACAGAGTCTAAGAAATCTATTTGCTCTAGTTAGCCAATGAGCATGATTTGTACCAGGAGTCTTTCTGCGAGATCTTTGGAGACATTTCCAGATTGAACAGCTAGGCACATATTGTAGAGATACTTTTGGTCACTGCTTAAAGCATTAACAACAACAGATGGAATTTCATGAATGTTTCCTTTAACAGGAGAAAAAGCAACCACTTTGTTTTGTTAGATCAGTTTTCAATTTATTTCCAATTGAACCCTTGAAAGTACTTGGCCCTGTTGTTTTTCCATCTATTGCCTCGTAGACGTGCCTAAATGGTAGTTCGTTCACATGAAGAAGGCATTCCAGCCACTGAACAGACCTATTCAGATAGATTTCAACAAGCTTTATTACTCCACCGATTCTTCCAGTGTTCACAGCAGTGCCATCACATAGTAAAGCTTTTAGTATGTCTGAACTTTCTGAGTCCACTATTACAGTAATCAGCTCTTCTGCTACACAACGAGCATTTCCATGATCAGGTGTTACATGATCTATATAGATATTTCCAGGCTTTTTAACAATGATGTAGTGCTCTTCTTTGATTTTGCCTGCCCTGGTTAATGTGTCATCTCTTTTCCCATGAAAGCCAATGCTCTATTCCTATATTCTCCGATTTAACCCTGGTACTCAATTTTTTACCTACTCGTGCTCTTTCCCTCTCCAGCTTCTTTCTATCAATCATGTTGCCCTGATCTAGGATTCCCATACAGTATTTTTTAAAGCAGCATTAACAATTGCTGCTGCTGCCCTGCAGCTCACTCTGTAACGATCTGCGGTTACTGCCAACTCTTCATAGGTATATCTGTTCTGTTCATCCTCTATTAACTCTATATCAGGCACGAAATCTTCATCCTCTTGGTCGGTCTCTACCTCCCTGCTCTCAGCACCGGCTGCATCCTGTGATTCCTGTGATGTTGAAGGGACAACTCTGATAGCTTCAGTCAATTCTGCATATGATCTCATTCAGCGTTCGTGTTCTTTTTGAGCTCTAGCAATAAACCTTTTCCTCATCAAAGCAGCTTTTCTATCAAATGGCCACAGTTGGTTTAATCTTTGCTTTTGTCCTACAAAAGAATCCCACTCAGCAATTGTTATTTTATCCTTGCACCGGCAGGCATTTCTATCAATACCTTTATCGTAGCAATCACAGGTACATACATTAAACATAGCATCATACTCGGAAACGTTTTGTTCAAATCTCTCATCTCTTCGGTTTATATGAACCTTGTTCAAATTTGAGGCTGCTTCTATCACTCTAACAACTTTCTGAAAGATTCCACGAGTACTTATTGTAGGGAAAGAGAACCTTCTCCATGTGGTTTCAACGTCTATTGCGACTATGTTACAACATTCATTAAAAGTAATCGATTTATTTGATTCAGCCCCTTCTCGTCGTCGCACAAAGTTGTAGTGCCCCACAACATCTGTTTTTGTTGGTGTCATAGCTGTTGGAAACTGAAGGATGTCCAAAGGCTGCATTTGACGACTATTTTGTTCTTGTCATGACTAATTTGACTTAATAACCAATAATTTAACTTAAAAATCAATAGTTTGAATCAATAATAATTTCACTTAATCAATAATCTGAAACAAAAATATAATTTTTTGCGAAAGGTACTAAAAAAAAAAAAAAAAAAAAAAAATTAGAGTTGCCAACTTGCCAGGCTTTTTTGCACATTTGTGAAATTTCTGGCAACCCTACATAAAACAAAAAAGGTATCCATAAATAAAGAAGATACCCATTTGATTTAAATAAGGGCAAATAAGGTCTTCTAACTTATTTTTAACATATCTTAAATTGATGTTTAGAATAGGTTCAAAGCTTATTGTGAAATCTCGGCTAGAAGAGAGGGGAAAAGGGGGCACTATTTGCGAGGGGTACAGGGGGTCGCACATAGCTCAACGTTTGATGTGTTATTTGTTAACTTAAATGAAAACCCTCACATAGTGTCGTTTTAAAAAAAAAGCCAAAAATACTTTTGACACGCCCTACTCTACATACTAGCTTTTAATTGTAGAAGACCACTGAGACACTCCCTTCTCACACACGTGGTCTGTGTATCCCCATAATGGAAATTACATTTATAGGTTAAATTAAATACTTTATTATTATTAAACAGTAATGAAAATTAACTTGGGTACAGTAGAAAACATCGTTTCCAGAAAAACAAATGTACTTTTATTGTAATAGGCCACGCTCTCTTTGTAGGGCTAATGAAAAGAATTTACGCCGATATTGCAAAAAGTAATTTGAAAACGTTTGTTGCGTCAAATTTTCATAAACGTCAGATTTAACTCCTACTCCCAATGGACGCTTTCCTGATTTGGCAACCGCCAGAAGTCTCGTACGCTTCCAAATGTTAATATCTTATTTAATTGGAGATAATCTGATAACTGGTTCGTAAAATTAGCAATGTAGCCATTAAATTGGCTTTGTGTTAACTATGTCAAATAATGCGAGAGTTTTTGGTTAATGTCTAGACGCAGAGGACGGTCTCCCATCCAACTACTATCCTACCCAATGTCGCTCAACTTCGAAGTGGTGTTATGACAGTGGCTACGACATTTTTGGGTAGATTGTATATCGTCAGTAAACGAAGTGTGAATCATTCACGATTGAATCCGTAATCCTAATTATGTTGAGCTTAAAACTTTCTTTAATAAATCAATAATAAAAATATTTTTATTACATTAAAAATTACATCATTTTACACCATTCTGTGTCACAATAGAACGAATTCGGTAATAATTTTGCCTATGTACAGGGTATTTGAAGAGTTTGTATCCAATTTTTCAGCCGTATCATAAATGTTCAAAATGCTCCCCCATTCCGTTCAAAGCACATTAATGTAATCCCCATTGGGGCCAGCGTCCGTTGCTCAGTTGGTAATATCGTTTCCCTTTAAGCGAGGTGAATACACCGAGGTCGGGGGTTCGAATCCGGGTGATGATGGTAGTAATAATCGAGGAGTTTGAGTAATGGCCGCATTAATTGGCCTGAGCTGTTCCAGTTTCTGGGCCTCCTGAATAATTCCCACGTGGTAGACTTTTTGGACAAATTGTATATAACACGATGATTACTAGTTCCTGTGACTCGATTGGTTGAGAACGACTCGGGGCTCCGAGGTCCCGGGTTGGAATTCGTTCGATCTTTGATGTAGCTACTTTGAACATTCATTCCAGTAATTTGGGAACCGATGTAAGAGATAAGCAAAGTGAGGGTACTCAATAGATTTATTTCAAGGAAAGGATGCTAATACAGAATTTTGAAGCCAATAGTTATTTCATTGTTCTTTGAACATTTATCTCACACAAATCTTAAATCTGAACAAACTCAGAAGCTTAGTACTTGAATAGACTTCAATAATTATAACATGACACGTTAACCAAGGTACAGGGTGGGGCACGGGAATCAAGTGTTTTTTGAATAGCTAGTAATCGGCCATTAGGAATGGGAGGGGCGTGCGGTAGGTAGCATTCCATTCCTGGGTTCATAGCATTTAACTTTAACTAACACTCACCTTTATCTTTCAGGTGCCATCATGGAGCAGTGGACGTTAGAACACCGCATGTTCGCGTATGATCATTTTGTTAGGAGTGGCGAGTCAGTGACAGCAGTTCAGCGTGCGTTTCGCCGCAGATTCAACATTCATCGAAATGACTCTGTTCCCGCTCGTGACACAATCTTACGTTGGGTTAACAATCTTCGAACAGGAGGCTCAATAATGAAAACAAAACCGAAGGGGCCGCAACGCACTGTGCGTACTCCAGAGAACGTTGAAAGGGTCAGACAAGCGATGTTGCAACGCCCAGGCCGCTCTGCTCGGAGACATTCAGCTGCACTCGGAATCAGCAATCGTACTGTTAGACGGATTTTGCATGAAGAATTACATTTTCACCCATACAAGTTAGCGATGGTGCAGGAATTGAATGTAAACGATTGCCCCCAACGACTGAATTTTGCACAGGAAATGCTTGCACTTTATGAGCAGAATGAAAACATGATGGTGGTAATGAGTGATGAAGCCCATTTCCACCTTAATGGGGCCGTCAACAATCAAAACTGTCGGTATTGGGCTGCTGAAACTCCGCGACAACTCCATGAAAAACCGCTGCATAGCCCTAAGGTTACAGTTTGGTGCGCGGTGGGAAAGTTTGGCGTCATCGGTCCCTATTTCTTCGAACAAAATGGGGTTACCGTTACCATAACATCTGGGCGTTACATTGAGATGGTGAACACCTTTTTCATCCCTGAGTTACGAAGAAGGCGTATTGCTCGTCGACATTTGTGGTTTCAGCAAGATGGGGCCACGCCACACACCGCCAGAGCGTCAATGGCTGTTCTTCGCCCCCTGTTTCCCAACCATCTCATTTCGAGATTTGGTGACATTGCATGGCCCCCTCGGTCCCCTGACTTGTCCACATGTGACTTCTTTCTATGGGGGTACCTCAAGTCACGTGTCTACGAGGACAAGCCCCGTACATTAGATGCATTGAAGGAAGCGATCCGTCAACAAATCATCCAAATCAACAGAGACCTGCTGGGAAGAGTGGAGGCCAATTTTCGTAAACGCCTTCAACAATGCGTCGACGGCCAAGGACATCATATGCCAGATATAATTTTCGGTACATGATTATTATGACATGAAATGCTATGTTCTTACGAATGTTGTTCTACCAATATATTTTCTTTACAAAAATAAATATCATTTTCCTGATTATTCCAAAAACACTTTGTTCCCGTGCCCCACCCGTTGAGGCTGCTTCTATCACTCTAACAACTTTCTGAAAGATTCCACGAGTACTTATTGTAGGGAAAGAGAACCTTCTCCATGTGGTTTCAACGTCTATTGCGACTATGTTACAACATTCATTAAAAGTAATCGATTTATTTGATTCAGCCTCTTCTCGGCGTCGCACAAAGTTGTAGTGCCCCACAACATCTGTTTTTGTTGGTGTCATAGCTGTTGGAAACTGAAGGATGTCCAAAGGCTGCATTTGACGACTATTTTGTTCTTGTCATGACTAATTTGACTTAATAACCAATAATTTAACTTAGAAACCAATAGTTTGAATCAATAATAATTTCACTTAATCAATAATCTGAAACAAAAATATAATTTTTTGCGAAAGGTACTAAAAAAAAAAAAAATTAGAGTTGCCAACTTGCCAGGCTTTTTTGCACATTTGTGAAATTTCTGGCAACCCTACATAAAACAAAAAAGGTATCCATAAATAAAGAAGATACCCATTTGATTTAAATAAGGGCAAATAAGGTCTTCTAACTTATTTTTAACATATCTTAAATTGATGTTCAGAATAGGTTCAAAGCTTATTGTGAAATCTCGGCTAGAAGAGAGAGGAAAAGGGGGCACTATTTGCGAGGGGTACAGGGGGTCGCACATAGCTCAACGTTTGATGTGTTATTTGTTAACCTAAATGAAAACCCTCACATAGTGTCGTTTTAAAAAAAAAAGCCAAAAATACTTTTGACACGCCCTACTCTACATACTAGCTTTTAATTGTAGAAGACCACTGAGACACTCCCTTCTCACACATGTGGTCTGTGTATCCCCATAATGGAAATTACATTTATAGGTTAAATTAAATACTTTATTATTATTAAACAGTAATGAAAATTAACTTGGGTACAGTAGAAAACATCGTTTCCAGAAAAACAAATGTACTTTTATTGTAATAGGCCACGCTCTCTTTGTAGGGCTAATGAAAAGAATTTACGCCGATATTGCAAAAAGTAATTTGAAAACGTTTGTTGCGTCAAATTTTCATAAACGTCAGATTTAACTCCTACTCCCAATGGACGCTTTCCTGATTTGGCAACCGCCAGAAGTCTCGTACGCTTCCAAATGTTAATATCTTATTTAATTGGAGATAATCTGATAACTGGTTCGTAAAATTAACAATGTAGCCATTAAATTGGCTTTGTGTTAACTATGTCAAATAATGCGAGAGTTTTTGGTTAATGTCTAGACGCAGAGGACGGTCTCCCATCCAACTACTATCCTACCCAATGTCGCTCAACTTCGAAGTGGTGTTATGAGAGTGGCTACGACATTTTTGGGTAGATTGTATATCGTCAGTAAACGAAGTGTGAATCATTCACGATTGAATCCGTAATCCTAATTATGTTGAGCTTAAAACTTTCTTTAATAAATCAATAATAAAAATATTTTTATTACATTAAAAATTACATCATTTTACACCATTCTGTGTCACAATAGAACGAATTCGGTAATAATTTTGCCTATGTACAGGGTATTTGAAGAGTTTATCCAATTTTTCAGCCGTATCATAAATGTTCAAAATGCTCCCCCATTCCGTTCAAAGCACATTAATGTAATCCCCATTGGGGCCAGCGTCCGTTGCTCAGTTGGTAATATCGTTTCCCTTTAAGCGAGGTGAATACACCGAGGTCGGGGGTTCGAATCGGGTGATGATGGTAGTAATAATCGAGGAGTTTGAGTAATGGCCGCATTAATTGGCCTGAGCTGTTCCAGTTTCTGGGCCTCCTGAATAATTCCCACGTGGTAGACTTTTTGGACAAATTGTATATAACACGATGATTACTAGTTCCTGTGACTCGATTGGTTGAGAACGACTCGGGGCTCCGAGGTCCCGGGTTGGAATTCATTCGATCTTTGATGTAGCTACTTTGAACATTCATTCCAGTAATTTGGGAACCGATGTAAGAGATAAGCAAAGTGAGGGTACTCAATAGATTTATTTCAAGGAAAGGATGCTAATACAGAATTTTGAAGCCAATAGTTATTTCATTGTTCTTTGAACATTTATTTCACACAAATCTTAAATCTGAACAAACTCAGAAGCTTAGTACTTGAATAGACTTCAATAATTATAACATGACACGTTAACCAAGGTATAATATGAAATGTTAAACTTAACCTCCAATAAGTATAATGCAGATCCCGACAAAGATTACGTTGGCTTAAGAGCTGCACGCGCATCATAATTGTAAAAGAAAGTAGCGTTTTAAGCAGGAGATACAAAAGCAGAGAAAAGTAAGTTATGAACAGTTTATATCGAGATACAAACACAGTCTAGAACCAAAACCTTTTTGTAAGCCAGTTTACACGGAAAGGTTCGCTGAAAATGAAGTTTAAAATTACAACATTTATGCTAATCAGTTACAACCCAAACTTCTACAACTGAGAGTTTATAAAATGGGACAGTAAATGCACAGGATTAGTTTCATTCTATTTTACATTTAAACATTAAATAGAATAGAAATACAAGGTGTCCGGGCTTAAATGGCTATAAAATACATTTATTTTATTTTATTGCTGTTTAAGCCCGGACACTCTGTATAATAATAATAATAATTACTAATAATTCTCAATTAGAATGTAGTGTACACTGCACTCCTTAACTTCGAGCAATTATTGTAGAGGTGTGTCAAAAAAATGTATACATACTTTATACGTCAAAATAATTTATTAAATAACACAACTAGGGGCGATGTTCAGTATCTGAAGAAACGGTACGTTGCAGCAACTAGTTTACTGATGCAAATGTTCAAAATGGTCGCCGTCAGCATCCAGGCAATGTTGACAACGACGTGCAACAGAGCAACAAGCGTGTGAACAGGTGTGGAATAGCAGCGGAATAGCAGCGTAAGCTACTTCAAGCTCATGCCTCAATTCTTCCAGTGTAGTTGTCTTTCTAGCGTACACGGTATCCTTCAGGGTACCAACAGGTAAAGGTCTGGTGGTGTTAAGTCAGGAGAATGGCGTGGGAGGAGGGGATACTCCACACTTCCTCTTCGTCCTATCCATTTTTCAGGTAAGTGAGCAATGAGGTAATCCTTGACATTGCAATGGTAATGTGGGGTTTCTCCATCTTGTTGAAAGTAAAACTCTTCCTCGGCGTACAGCTGGTGAATGGCAGGCATAATGGACTCCTGTAGCATGTTTAAGTACGCCGTACCATCGAAGGTCTCTCCAAAGAAAAACGGTCCTACAAGCTTCTTGGAAGACACCCCACAACCATACTGTCACCCCCGGTAGGTTTACTGCCTTTTCTTCATGAATGTGTGGATTCTGAGGGGACCAGTAAACACTTATGCCGATTCACTGTACCATTGAGCTTAAAGCTCGCCTCATCAGACCAAACAACCAAGTCGGCAAACAGTTTATTCTCATCATACATGCTTATAAACCACTCCTAAAATTCAACTCGGCGGCCTGGATCGTCTTCGCTGATGGCATGCAACACTCTTGGTACGTACGATTTCCGCTTAACTCAAAATCCGGTGTACACTTGCCCTACTGGTAAGAGTTTCACGTGCCCACTGCCTTAGTTTTTCTTGGTGATCGTGTGAATGCTCGCATCACAAAAGCAGCATTACTTTCACCAGTTTATGTGCGAGGTCTCCCCTGAACGTTGTTTGTGCAAGTCTCGCACTGTATATTCGCTTCAAACTTATCGCGTATTCTCAAAATGGCTAAACGTGATGGTGTGGTATTTTCAAATTCATGTCTCCACCATCTTTGCATCTCTCAAATGTTCTCGGTTTTCCAATACCACTTCAAAATCACTTACTTGCTACAATGACAAACGAGCACCCACCATTTTTTGTTCTGCACCGCCTTATGGGTACCCATAAGGCAGTGCCTATGATCATTTTATCATATGCTAACGCTATCTATCGGTATTATTACAACTCATCATCACCCTTCTCTTTATCTTTTAATGTTTTATCAACGTACTTAGTATGTACGTATCTGCAGTGTCCCGAAATCTCGAAAACCTTGATTTTGGCTCTCTTCTTCTATGAGGGAAGGGGTTAGCGCTTTTGCGGGCATTGCCCGTGGCCCCCCCCCCTCCTCGCATAAAAAAAATGTCTACATGTTTTTGAGACACCCTGTGTATATATATATATATATAATTTAAAATAACATTCGCAACACTTAAGATTTGAAACAAAATAGATTGTAGAAAGTTGTACCGTTTAAAGTATTTAATATAGAACAAAATTATTTATATATCGTATATATAATACGCACTTGAACATCCTTTCAGACAAGTTTGTACGCGTTACAATAGTTCATAATTTCATGAGGAAATATGTGCTTGGATGGAATTTCATGTGCTCCGCTGCCCCCATTCGAAATCTACGATTGCACCTTCAGGCACCTCCTCTATAATGACTTCTGGTCTTTTCTTCAGGTTCGTCTTGGGGAGTGTGGTCTTTCTAGAGATTGCGGATGAGGCACTTCGAACGAGGACTGGCGAAGGGGATGCTTTAGAAGGCCTTGGCCTCTTTCTCCTCAAAACTCTTCTTCCTGAGGATGTTGAAGACTGAGGTCTCTTGAAAAGGGTTTTAGTGTTGTCCTCGCCCGCATTGGACGACTTTGGCGTGTTTTTGAATTGTCGAACAACGGTCTGGGATTGCTGTGACGTTTCTTCGGATTTAATAGTCCGTCGTTGCGAGGTGTTTGCGGGTGACAACTTCTTCGGAATATCTCTCTCTCGTTTTTTTGTCGTTTGACGATTCGGGTTTCTTATTCTTATTCTTCGCTTTGGTTGTTGATTAAGACCACCACGAACTTTTGAAGTTCCTATACTCGATGAAGTTTCTGATTTATAGCTTGGAACGATAAGTTTGGGGTTTTGTTTATAAGAAGGTGAAGGTTGAAGATTGTACGAGGATGAGGTCACGGTTGGTCGTTGATGCTCCCAAGCTTCAGTTTTATATTCTTCCTTTTGTTCGTAAGGTTTCTGATGATAAGGGTTGTGTTTAGGATCGATGTTCAGACTGAAAGACAATAATGATAAAAATAAGTATGAAAGGAAAAATAAAAGTATCACCGCGGAAATTAACTCGCGAGGATTGGATACAGTAGTACATTCGTTTCGTCTTACGATACATCGCAAACGATAAAAGTGACACACATTTATTACTGAATCCAAACTTTCGGCTAAAAGCGTTCCTACCCTCGGATTTAAGTGCCGGAAAGATGAGACTGGAAGAGGGTAGAAGGGGAAGGGAAAGGCATTTCCCCGAGCTGATAAACTGGCAGCGACAAAAACTAAAACTAAATGATGATTATAATAATGAGAAAAATACCGAGCATTTAAGAAAATTGTAAAGGAATTTATTGATAAAATGTCATTAAATGGAAGTTGGCTCTTTATTCAAACTCGGTTAAATTTAATTCAATTTTAATTCTCTTTCATCTGCCTGTGGAAAAAATGCAATAATTGACGTAGATTCAGAAATATAACGTCTAAGCCTAAGCCCAAAAAAAATTGTTGAACTCACGACTGACGACTCGAGTCGCGCGTGATTTTACATTGACAAAATGGGAGCCCCGCACACTGCAGCGACCGCGTCGCGGTCGCTGCAGTGCGCGGGGGCTCCCATTCTGTCAATGTAAAATCACGCGTGACTCGACTCGAGTCGTCAGTCGCGAGACGATCCTGCGTGCGGTCGGTTGATGCTGCGTTTTGGAATCGCTGAGTTTATCTCAACTGAAACTCTAACATTAATTTGTACTGTTTAAAAGTTCAAGTTTAGTATTACAAAATAATTTAACTGATTTTTAAAATAATGCAGCCACGTACGTTTGAAAAATAAGTCGGAAAAATAAGTCGGAAAAATATGTATATCAATTGTCAGTTAGAGATATATTAACCAAAATTAAGGTCATCAGTTTCAAACTTTTTTTTTCTGTACCTGCTGTGCCTACGATCGCAGGCGAGTATTCCCTTACTCTAGAATAGAATCGAGTTGTCTGCTATATTTCAGAGTTGTACTGTACGCTTGTGCGGATAAATTCGCCGCCAAAAAAAACTAATTTTTGGAAAAAAAATTAAATTTGAATATTCTTCGGCCAATTTATTTCCGCAGCTGCGCATTCGTTTTTGTTTAATTTTCAGGAAAATAATATATAATATTTGAAAGTTGCTACAGTAGGAGGGTTCAGCAAATTTGATGGAGCCCCAGTCGATGACAGATTGCTAATTTGTATGAAATGACATAATATGAAATTGTAGATGAAAACTATAAACTTTACCAAAGTACAAATATTTTTGGCTAAAACTGGATTATAATTTAACTTAAAAGTTTTTTTATTATAACAATAATAGACAAAAAGACGACATTGCATTAGCTAAAAATTGATAAAACTTTGTTGACAATTCACAAGCAGCCAAAAAATAGTTTCAGATGTTTACTATACCAACTTCACGAGCGAGAAAAATAGCGATGAACTTTTAAAAGAATGAGTATAGCCAATGGCATTATAATAAGCGTTTTGATGTTGATTGAAAAAGCGAAACCCTTACTCGTACAAAGCGGTCGCTTTATCGCAGTCCACATTATACCACCAATCGCAACTGAAAGTTTCTTGATTGAACAGTGTCCCATTCGTGCAGAGGAATGAAGCCCCTTGATGCCCGTGACGATTGTCATGGCACACGTGGTACGCCTAGGAAGAGAAATATAAACGGATGTTTGTAATATGTCATTTATATTTTGTTCTACCGTTAGAGGGGATGGTGGAGAAGATGGGCAAAATCAAAATCTGAATCTTTGTCACTGGAAATTGACATTGGCGGCCATAATTTTTTTTTTACATATTTCCCAATGTATATGATATCCCAAGGAAACACAGTGTTATTCCTTTCATAAAGTACGCCCAATTCTAGAAAAAAAAATTGCATTAATAAATCATTGAAACCAATTAGCCTTTAAACCCACCTTCCTGTCGCAAATAATAGTCATAGGGTTGTTTCCTGTGACTGAAAAGGGATCAAATGGCAAAACAGCCTAATTTGACAAGCTAAACTAATTATTCTTAGTTTAATCAATGTACGCCTAACTACAGCAAAGGCGTTCCTTTCTCTCGAATCGCTGTCCAGCAAAGTAAGATTTTTCAAGCCAAGGAAATGAAACTGTTCAGCCTAAGACAATATGTAAAAAGGTAGAGTAGCCCAAAAGTTCCTTTATCGAACTTTTGGTAGCAATACTGAAGTTTTCACTAGGAAAAATACAAAAAACATATTTTACTTTTATATTTATGATCTACCAAAAAATGTACACCCAAATAACAAATGTAATTGCAACAAGAATGGGAAGGAATGAAAATGAAATGCACAAAGTTAAGTTAAATGGGATCTAACCAGTCGTCAAGGTCGTACAGTTGACCTAACGATTGGTTAGGTTAGGTCGTGATATTTTCGTTAGTTAGCCTTATAAGGCTAAGTAAAGAAGGCTGGGGGCACTCACCTCTTATGTTTCAATGGCGGCAGTCAAACGGAAAAGATCCGTTAAATGTTCAAAATGGTCACCATTCTGTTGTATACAACCTTGACAGCGTTTATAAGTACAATGACATATTTTCTTGCAAAGTTCTTGCTTATTCGCCAAAGCCTGGAATTCATCTTTTATTCTGTCTTTGAGATGCTCTAAACTTCTAGGTTTTGAATGGAATACTATCTTTCAAGAGAGCCCATAGCGCGAAGTCACAAGGAGTTAAGTCTGGAGACCTTGGTGGCCATTCAACAGTTCCTCCTTTTCCAATCCACGTATCACACGTTTCGTCCAAGAATTGTGTGACGTTTCGTCCATAATGAGGCGGAGCTCTATCTTGCATCCAAATTATGGAATAAAAATTTTGTAAACCTTGTAACTGTGGCGCAATAATGGCACGTAACGTTTCTAGGTAATTGTCGCTAGTCACCGATCCATGAAAGAACACAGGCCCAAAAATTCCGAAAGATGATATTCCACCCCATACGGTTATTCCTGGTGTGTTCATTGTCTCTTCTTCCACCAAATAAGGATTTGGGAACTAATAAAGACAATTATGCCTATTAACTTGATTCAATTTAAACTGAGCTTCGTCGGTCCAGAGAACTCTGTCCTCGAAGCCTTCATTATCATCACATCTTTCAACAATACCATTCACAAAACTCTCTACGTCTGTCCGGATCGTCTTCATCGAGCTGTTGCATTAGGCGCGGATATATATATATATATATACTAAAGAAATATGAAACAATATATACACAAACAAATTCAATAATCTCGGTAAACGAACTTTTGGGTCACCCGGTATTCAGCCATGCTTTATCGTATCTATAACATTTTACCCATCAATCATACATGACATGAAGAGTAATCTATAGTCTAGCATTATTGCAGTAGTCATTTAATTTCCAAGTGCTTCGGTCCTACCAGGGCTGTGGAGTCGGTCAATTTTGAGTGGAGTCGAGTCGGAGTCGGTGCAAATCCTTCAACTATAACCATAGCAGCCTAGGCCTAGGCCTAACTCAATTTTATGAATAAAATAGATTTAACCTAATGTTTTAATATATAATATAATATATAAATAATATATAATACTGTACAGTGTGTCCGTAAAGTCATGGTGGGATTTTAAGTAGCTATATTATTGCAACGAAACGATAATGAGATGAAACAATGCCAAATTTAAGAACAACTCTCAAAGTTGTATCTTGTAGTTAGTCTAGGCTAAGCTTAACCTTTATCTCGTAGTTAGTCTAGGCTGTCCACATGCCTATGTTGAACATGAGCGTAATAGCCCGAAAGTTAATGTGTGGTGTGCTCTAGCACGAGATCGAGTGATTGGCCCATTTTTCTTCGCGGAACCCACTGTGACGTCACACAACTACCTCGCTATGTTGGAACATTTTGCAGTACCCCAATTTATTGACAATAATGTCATCTTTCAGCAAGATGGTGCTCCTCCGCACTATGCCAACGTTGTTCGAGAATTCCTTAATGAAAAATTTCCACAGAGATGGATAGGAAGAGGAGGATGGAAGCCATGGCCTCCACGCTCTCCGGACCTGACACCTTTGGACTTTTATTTGTGGGGTTACGTCAAGCAAAGCGTGTACAGTGTACCCATTAGGGATATTCATCACTTGCACGAGCGAATCACGGAAGCTATCGCATCCGTCACTCCTGATGTTCTTGGGCGTGTGTGGCTGGAATTGAATCACCGCCTAGATGTCTGCAGGGCTACCAGAGGAGCCCATATCGAACTACGTTAAATAAAGTTATTCTTTTAGAGTTGTTCTTCAATTTGCCTTTTTTTCATCTCATTATCATGTTTCGTTGCAATAATATAGCTATTTAAAATCCCACCATGACTTTACGGACACACTGTATATAAATATAGTTGCTTATAATTAATAAAGATTATAATTAATTAATTAACATAATTAATAATAAGGAAATTTAAAAATTCAGTTTAGGTTAGTACATTTTGTTACGGATGTTTATAATAATACAAAAACATCTTATTAATTTGCTAAACCGATAATAATCTTATTTTGTTTAAGTTTCAATCAGTTTGTATTTTGGGATTTATTGTAATTTTTTAATAAAGAGAAAAAAAGCCATTAAGGCATAGTTACAGCCACTAAGTAATCTGATGAGTCATGTGGTGGTGACGAAATGCCTTCCTTATTTATGAATCTCCATTGGCCTAATAAAGCTAATCGTAATCAATTTGGCCTTAACATTCCATCGGAGTCGGAGTCGTAATTATACAAGTCAGATTTCTGGAGTCGGAGTCGGAGTTGGAGTCGGCAAATTTTATCACCGACTCCACAGCCCTGGGTCCTACGCTGCCATCAGTTACCGATAGCATTTCACGTAGGCGGTTTGTACACACACACACACACACAAAAATGAGTAGCCTAGCTAGGCTGCTGTTGGGGCGTAGTTCGGATTCCACGTTGTGGTGGTGACAAGCGTGACCTTCGTCAGAATGAACAATTCGGGCAGAAGCTAAACCAAGGTAGTTTTTCTGTAGTATTTTGTTCTTGAATATAATCGGATATTCATGTAACAGCAGTTTTGTTTTGTGCTGTATTATTTTGTATAGATCTTTACATTTGAGTGCCCGATGATTATGTATACCGTAGCTGGTCGAAAAATAGATACTTTTTGTGTAGGTATGAAAAAAAATGTCTTAAAATATTTTTATACACTATCAATTATTATGAATCGGTGCTAAACATATTTTTATTGGCAGCCAGTTTTATTCACGAGTGAAAAGATTAAATTAACATATAAAACCTGAAACTTAAAGCAGAATTATAAAGCAGGTACAATTTAAAAAGTTAAAAGTTATAAAAAGAGGAAATCATTTTATTTTATATTGGATTCATTTTTAGTTGTGTTGTTTCAACACAAACTTTTCATATTAAGTTTCTCTGTACAATACATATTTTAACCTTTAAATTCAGAAATTTTAACTTTAATGCTATTTTAAATCACAAAAATCACTGTCAATTATATTTATGGTATATGAAGTTCTTTGTTATTTATTTATTTATTTATCTATTTATCTATTTTTTTACCTTTATCCGCCTTATATATAATTTCCGTTCAAGTTTTAATGTTAATGAAGGAGTTTTGGGCATATAACAGTTATTTATTTATTTATTTATTTATTAATTAGTGGTGGACCGGATGTCAGTTTTTCAACATCTGCGGATTTTTATTTTAATATCCGCGGATGCGGATATTTAGTTAATCTATCAATATAATATTGAATTATGAATATATGACAATTTTTCAAATTTGGGATATTACTATTATGGCAGGCAATGCATAAGAATTAAAATTAATGTTAATGTTTTCATTATGATAAAAATAACTTTCTCGAGAGTTTCAGCCACAGAAAATTCAATGAAACAAGTTTCATTCAATTTTCTGTGTTACCAGCTATTTATATTTTGAGGTTTATATATTTGTTTTGTTCAATAATTAATACTTTACACGAAATGTGCATGACTGGGCCTTATAAGCTACTTTATAAGCTAATTTAATTGTAAATTGCATAATGTATTAGAGGTAACATCCGCAGTCAAGTGCGGATGTTAAAAATGACGCGGATATCCGGTCCACCACTAATATATATATATATATAATATATAAGGGGTGGTAAACAATGATTGCCCCCCCCCCCTCCTTGCACAGATGAAACTAATAGAGGTACAAAAAAAACTGATTTTTGCATCTTTTAGACAATTTAATTCTACGTCTAAACAAAACCACTCAATAGTTGGTGGTGTCTCCTTGTGCTTGGCGGACGGCTTCAAGTCGGCAAGGGTAGGAGGTGAGGAGAGACTCGAAAAGGTCAGTGTTGTACTCAAGATTTCGGAGGATTGTTTCGATGTGCTGCTCCATGGTCCGGTGGCAGAATCTTTCAGGATCCATCCTAAAAGACCGAGTGGAATCCCTGATGCTTGCTGAACCACCAGCCCCCCGATTCTGCCGCCGGACCATGGAGCAGCACATCGAAACAATCCTCCGAAATCTTGAGTACAACACTGACCTTTTCGAGTCTCTCCTCACCTCCTACCCTTGCCGACTTGAAGCCGTCCGCCAAGCACAAAGAGGCAACACCAACTATTGAGTGGTTTTGTTTAGACGTAGAATTGAATTGTCTAAAAGATGCAACAATCAGTTTTTTTGTACCTCTATTAGTTTCGTCTGTGCAGGGGTGGGGGACAATCATTGTTTTACCACCCCGTATATATATATGGGTGTCCTAAAAGTATTGGAGGGGTTTTATTTGGCTATAACTTTTTTCTTTTTTGATTAATTTATTTCTTTTTCTTTTTCAATTAAAGTACCTTTGCTGCGATTAATGAAACTGGGATCCTGGACAGTGCAACAAAGAGTGGCTATTGTGGAACTTTATTTGACAAACAACTCTTCCATCGTTGCCGCTCAAAGAGCTTTTAGATTAAAATTCAACACACGTTCTGCTCCTTCTGATCGAGCTATTCGACGGTACGTCGCTAAATTTCGTATGGGAAAGGGTCAGGGAGACGAACCACGGACTGGGCGTCCTCGGACAAGCCGAAGTCCAACTCGGGTTGAGATGGTTCGTGAAAGCGTTGAGGAAAATCCCACCACATCAGTCCGACGACGCAGCCAGGATATAAACATTTCAAGAAGTTCCTTACATCGAATTTTAAGAGAGGATATCAATCTTTAAGTCATTCCATAGTTTCAATACAATGAAAATGGGTAGTTTTTGAGATGAAGACAATCTAAATTGAGGTATAACAAGCTTTGATCTATTTCTGGTCTGATACGAGTGGATTTCTTGATGAGTTACAAAATATCTATTTATCCATTGTAAATTAATGATTTTGTTCTTACACTTGTAAATAAAAATAAAATGTGCCAGTTTGGTTACATCATCGAGCTTTAGTAGGTTTAGCTCTTTAAATAATGCACTAGAGTGATCAAGGAAATCAGCATCAGATAATAACCTTATTGCTCGTTTTTGGATGACAAAGATACCATTTAGCGGAGTTTCCCCAAACAAGGGTGCAGTATGTTATATAAAGAAGAGCAAGAGTATGATAAAAAGAGTCAATAAAACTTGTTTAGGGACTACATTTCTAAGTTTAAACATTAGCAACGCTCCTTGAAATCTTTTTCGCGATATAATTTACATGATCACTCCACTGCAAATTCTTAGCTAGCATTACACCAAGAAATTTTGTTACAGTACACTCCTTTATAGCGATTTCATTAACATTAAATTCATCAAGATATACATTTTAAATGCAAAAAAACTTCACTTTTTTCTACGTGAAGGTCAAAATATGAAAATAAAAACCCTCCCGAGGAGGATGCCAGTGGGCGTCGAAACTGTCGTGGAAATAAACTCTGTCTATTAGAGTGGGTTTTTATTTAAGATATACATTTCTTTTATTAGTAAAAAATCATGAAATTTGTTTTACTGGTATTTAGGAAGAGTTTATTGGTGGTCAACCATTTCATTACACTGATGAATTCTGAATTAAATATATTCTTAGCTGAATTAACATTGCAAGAAAAGACAGTTGTATCATCTGCAAACATTATGAAGTTCAGTATATCAGATGAACGTGGAGAGTCATTTATATATAATAAAAATAACAGTGGACCCAGCACTGAGTCCTGTGGCACACCATGTTTGACAAGCGCTTTAGTTGAGCAAACCTTACTTACTGATACAAAATGATATCTATTAGACAAATAACTTTTAAACCAATCACCGATTGCCCCTCTAAAGCCGTAACAATACAATTTATTAAGTAGAATATTATGGTCTATTACATCAAACGCCTTACTCAAATCCATAAATATTGATATCATTATTTCTTTGTTCTCTTTAGCTATATTTGCATTTTTCATAAGATTTAAAATGTCCATTTCCGTTGTTTTATTATTAAGGAAGCCATATTGATTTGGAGATAATAAATTGTAGGATTCTAAATATCGCTGCATTCTACTTTTTACAATTTTTTAAAAAACTTTGCTGAACACAGATAATGAACACACCGGCCTGTAATTTGTTGCCAGTGTAGGATCACCCCATTTGAAAAGGGGTGTTATACAACCAGTTTTTAGCATTGATGGAAATATTCCTTTGGAAATACTTTGATTGATAATTTTAGCCAAAGTTACAGGTATCTTGTCTTTAACAAGTTTCAATATAGGTACAGGAATGTTATGAATGTTATTTTTTGTACTTTTTAATTTACCAATAATATTCCGGACCTCAATAGAGGTAGCAGGAATAAAAAAATTAATTTAGTGGGCTGGGTGGCATATATTCTAGAGGTGAGTGATCATTATTTAGTAATTGTGAGCGAAGCTTTATCCGCTATTGAAGTAAAATGTACATTTAAAGAGTCTGCAATAGCAGTATCATCAGTAATTTCTTTATTATCGACATTTAATTTCTCTATTGAATTTTTCTTAATTTGTTTTCCGAGAAGACTGTTTATGGTTGTCCAAGTGTTTTTCATGTCTCCTTTATGTTTGGAAAATTGACTGTTATTATAGTTATATTTTGAAATTTTGATTATTTTAGCTAATTTGTTTCTGTATTGAGTATATTGTATTTTAGGAACTTTGCTCTGTAATTGCAATTTGAATAATTTATCTCTATTCTTTATTGAAGTGATAATTCCTGGAGTGATCCATGGATTTGCGAAACTGTTTTTCTCCTTAAAGGAAAGCAAATATTAAAAATCTGGAATAAGGTGTCATAGAAGAACTGAAACATATGATCTGGGTCATTTATAGGTTCATCACAGTAAAATCGAGTATTTTCTACAGCCTCAATAAATTTTCTTTCGTTAACCTCTGAAAATATTCTGTAATCAATAGTTGATTTATCTTCAACCTGAACGATGTTATTGAATATAGCGTAAGTAGGGAAATGATTACTGATGTTTGTGGTTATAATTCCAGAATTTACGAGGGCATTGCTTTTTACAAATATATTAATTATCAATCGTAGATTCTGTTATTCGATTGCCATAATTGCAGACTCGAGTGGGTTTGGTAATAGTATGACTAAGATAGAAAGAATTCATTAAGTTTAAAAATTTATGAGAGATTGCTTCAGATTGCAAATTGATGTTGAAGTTACCCGCAACTATGGCATTCGATTTATGGAAGTTGCATAACATGTTATCTAAGTGAATTAAAAAGCTATTGATATTAGTATTAGGTGGTCTATATAGGGTGAACCAAATGTAGGTGGACAGTAAATGATAACGTTTATTTTGAGAATACATATTTAATTTTTTTGTATACTATAATACAAAATAAAATTTAAATAAATTTAGTTATAATATTTAATATAATATAACACAAACACCATAGTTATAATGAACACCATAGTTATAATATAATATAACACAAACCGTATTCAACCTACTGTCCACCTACTTTTGGTTCACCGTGTATATTGCTTGGACAGAATATACAGGGTGTCCCTAAAGTCTGGACATAGGAAATATCACTAACTATAACTAACTATATGTTAAATGCAAAAAACTTCACTTTTTTTTACGTGAAGGTCAAAATAGAATAAAAACCCACTCTAATAGACAGAGTTTATTTCCACGACAGTTTCGACGCCCACTGGCATCCTCCTCGGGTGGATACAGAAACACAAATGAAACAAAACAAGAGGGAAAAAACAGTTCAGGGATCGACCGTTAAGAAATTCGCACCTAGGTTGGATTCCATTCTCTCGAGACAGGAGGGGCATTTTCATTAAGTACATTCGCACAAATTTTTTTTTTTTTTAAAACTATCTTCCTGTTCCAAACATACAGATTCTATTATTTTTACATAATTATTACATTTATAATTAAATTTATTACATTTAATATTGCATAATTATTAATTACAGAAATTATAAATTTATTATTACATTGGTTATTACATTGTTGTTTATTATACAGAAATTATAAACCGAAAAACGAATGAAAAAAGGCGATTAGGAAATAATCCAGAGACCATTGAGAAATTCGCACCTAGGTTAGATATCGTTCTCCCGAAACCAGAAGGGCATTTTATTACAGGGTCAGCTTATAACTACATTTCCACAAATTAAAAATATCTTCTAGTTCTATACATACAGATCCTAATGTTTTGACATAATTACTGCATATATTATTTCCACATTAATTACTTCCATTATTACATTTACTAAAAGCGAGTAAGGAAACATTCCAATCCAGAGACATTTAAGAAATTCACACTTAGGTTCGAACACGTTCCCACGACTCCGTAAGGGATTTATTGACCAAGAATCTCATTAAAGGGTCTAACTTATAAGTACCTTCGCACAAATTAAAATTATCTACTTTTTCTATACACACAGATTCTATTATTTTTCTTTTGACATAATTATTACATTTATAAAGTACCTTACTTGATTCCCAATCTATAGCATGATTATTTTGGCTAGCGTGATAAAAAAATGGCATTATTAGTATTACAACTTCTGAAGGCATATTTGTGTTCTTTGATACGGGTTTCAATATTTCTTCCAGTTTCTCCCACGTATACTAAATCACAACTTTTACAGGGAATGCTGTAGACACAGGCTTGTTCCTCTTTTGCAACGTTATTCCTAACCAATTTACTTTTCACGGTAGACGAATATTTGAACGCCAAAGCAAACTTAAATTCTTTCGTCAACGGTTTTACTCTTTCTAAGCCGGCAATGTAAGGCAAACTCACATATTGTTTTTGGTTAACTGAAGGTTCCCGAGGGGTTTTATTCTATAACTATATGTATTATTATTATTATTATTTTATTATCTTAAATTCATGCAACTGAGGCCTAAGGTAGGGCCCACATCGAATCAGCAACCCTGAGGTAGGACCAAATAGGACCTCCAAGTCCATAAGTATGGACTTGGAGGTCCTATTTGGTCCTACCTCAGGGTTGCTGATTCGATGTGGGCCTACCTTAGGCCTCAGTTTGCATGAATTTAAGATAATAATAATAATAATAATAAATAATACATATAGTTAGTTATAGTTAGTGATTTTCCTATGTGTCCAGACTTTAGGGGACACCCTGTACATTACTTTTGTCTTTTATATTAACAATCAGGTTTTCATTATCACTATACATACAGAAAATACTTCGTTGGAGTCGTAAGTTTGATGCACATACAGAGAGATACCCCACCAATCTGACCATCTCTTACAGTATGATAAGCAACGTAATTATCTATATTATACAGGTTTTTAATACTACTATTTAACCAGGTTTCCGTGAGAATTATAACACTAAATTTGACCGTAGAAATTTTCAAAAGGGCCAATGAGTAGTTATAGTTCCTAGGTAAGCTTCGAATGTTTAGATTTAGCACTGAAAGGTTTTTATAAATATCTTTTTGTAATACAAAGGCATTAAATTCATCCGTCGATGAGACCATGCAATTGCCTACACCAAATTCCTGTTCTAGATTCTCTAAACTGGATATAGAATTTTTTGTTAATGAATTGAAATGATTAATATCGGCACATATACTATGAAAGTCTTTATCGATGAAAGCCATTTAGCAGTTGTTCTAAAACAATTTCACTAAATACAGAATACGGGAATAAGGAGTTACCGCCCAGTTGAGCCGCGAATGGGAAAGTCGACTGATGAGATTGTATGCGGAGTTATTCGCAGGCCTCCTGCGTGCCGACTGTCGGCTGGCGTTTTCGTAGTTTTCAGCTTCGAATGCTTTTTCACTAAGAAGGTGAACTCGTATGACCGCAGTATTCCGCGTTGGAGGAGTTTCTCTTTCTTTAATAATTAATTAATTAACTTCGCTTCAAGGAAGTAGGCAATTTCCCGAGTCTCCTCGCTTCTATGAGTTTAGGGAGCTTTTCTTTACGAATTTTACGTGTTTCCTCTCATACGTCGTCATTGACGAAGGTTTTTAATCCTTTCAGCTTTCTTCTGTTTTTTAGTATTAAATCTCTCAGAGTTTCATCCTCACATATTACTTTTATAGCTGAAGTGGGCGTCTTAGATTCAGTTGTGTCTTTGACTCTAGAATTTGCTTTTTGTGGTGGAATTTGTTTTTTTTAATCTAAAAGCACTTTTGATCTTAATATTCCCCAAATTCAGTCTATCTTTTATTATGTCCTCCACCTTTTTCTTCGTTTCGCCGTTTGTTTCTCTATTCATTTCAGATACCCCCATTATGATTAAGTTATTGGCACGTGAATTATCGTCTAGGCTGTTTAATTTATTCCTAATTGAATCGTGCTCGTTTTTTATCATCTCCATGCTACGATTATTTTTAGTAAGCGAGTTTAGACTAGAGTTAAGATCCTTTATCTCATCATGTGCGTACTGAATGCTCTTTTCGAGCTCTATATTTCTATATTACTATTATTACTTGTTTATGGAAGAAACAAGGACTTGCAGAAACACATCTTAAAGACTGCCAAGGAGATTGTGAAAACTGCGAACATTGCATAGATAAAAAAGAAATAAAAATTGGTGGTTACAACATACTACGAAAAGGTGGCTGTGCTATATATCAGCGGTTCTCAACAGGGGGTCCGTGGGTTGTCTAGATTATATTCAGTAAAACAATTTTTTTTTTTTTTTTTTCCCTTTTTTGTGGTGGCTAATTTTGACCTCTAACCGATAACATTTTCGGTTACTTGAAACTTTAAAGTTTCTATAAATGTTGTTGTTATGTTCCCAATTCATGAACTGTGAGTTTTTGGCACAAATGAGCCCCTTCCCTGTTTTTATGCTTTTTTTTTTTAATGTAAATAGAACAGCGGTAAGTTTTACCCATTTTTTATTACATTTTTACTCCGACTTTGAAGTATAAATCAAGACTAAAAAACTATACTAATCTGGATACCTCAATTTGTCTATATGCTACTTAATCATGATGCAAAAGATAATTTTTGGGGAGGGGGGTGCCCAAAAAATATCAAGATGTTGATAAGGGGTCCGTAGTACAAAAAAGGTTGAGGAACTGCTATATACGATACATACCTGAGAATAAATCAAAGTAAATTAAACAGCGACGTTAGAGCTCTCGGCAGTAAAAATGAAAAACTTAACGTGATACTAATAGTCATCTATGGACCTCCGAACACCTCGACTGCAAAATTACATTTAATTATATTCAGGGATGGGGTGTTTAAGGACTTTATTTGGTTTCTGATGTCGGCATTGGCTTCAGAGAATTATAAAATCCTTAAACACCCCATCCCCAATATAATACTCTGCGGTGATTTTAATTTTCCATTTATGTAATACGAAAGAATGGGAAGAAATGTACAATATATACACACACCAGGACAAGGAGGGTACAAGAAAAAACTAAGAGTAAGCAAAAATGTTGATAGATTTAGTAAATGAATTTATGTTCACACACACACACACACACACACACACACACACACAAAATGAAACCGCTTGAATCTGGTTTTTATATCATCAATGATATAAAAATAACACCAACAAATATCTCGGACCACAACATTATCGAAGTATCCACTAATATGGCGAGAAGAAAGCAGCAAAGAGAAGGGGAGTATCCACGAAGTTAAGTGCACAGACGATAACACCAAAATCTTGATTAAAAGTAAAAGTGGAAAGTATAGACAGGGAAATACAAGCCCTAATTAAGGGCCATTCAGAGAGGGAAGAGGAAGATGCGGTGAAAACAATAAAAAATAACCCAAAATACCTTTATAGCTTTGCAAAAACAAAAATGCGGATCACTATCGCACACTTAAGGAAAGAAAATAAGGAGCTAACCGATGATATGAAATATCCGAAATGTTGAGAGCTCGGTATGAATTAACTTTCAGTACAATAGAGACAAAACGGTACCTGACAGAAATACATTTTTTGAAGAGGAATTAAATGGCGAATACATAACTGATTCTGAATTTACTGCAGAAGATATAGCGAAAGCTATAGGACAAATGAAATCGCATTCGGCTTCAGGTCCGGACAAATGGAATGCCTTGTTGATTAAAAACTGTAAGAACGAAATAGCTGCACTCCTTTATTAAAAAAAATAAGCTACAGAAATAAAAATGTTACTGTTTAGTAACTGATATAATAATTTATAGGATATTTTATATATATATATATATATATATGAAAATTATTTCACGAAAGTAACACGTGAAAAATATTTATGATGAATAAAACCACGAAGGAAAGGAAACACAAAATGGTGCTCAAGCGCTTTCGTCTAATGACATCCTCAGGAACACTGAAGTACATAAAAGGGTAACAGCCTATATATAGGTTACAGAAAGAAAAAAAAGAAAAATAAATAACATACATACACACATATATATATATATACATACATATCTATATACACATATACATACATATATATATATATACATATATATATGCAATAAACAGAGAAGTAAAAATTAAAAATTAAAGGATTATCAGTGAGGCGTACAGATTTGTAAGGAATAATATCGATTTTTAGCACAAGATCAAATGGATTATAAAAAATACAATTATATTGGAAAACTGCCCTGGTTTTAACACTGCTATGGTCAGTTTCGATATATATAAAAATAAAATGCAAATTAAAAGTTAATAAAGTAGTAGACACTAAATCTTTGGTAAACTTGTCTGCTACTTATTAACTTTTAATTGCATTTTATTTTTATACATATCGAAACTTGACCATAGGCAGAGTGTTAAAACCCGGGCAGTTTTCCAATATAAATTTGTATTTTTATAATCCATTTGATCTTGTGCTAAAAATCGATATTATTCCTTACAAATCTGTACGCCTCACTGATAATCTTTTAATTTTTATTTTTACTTCTCTGTTTATTGCATATATATATGTATATATATATATATGTATGTATATGTATATATAGATATGTATGTATATATATATATGTGTGTGTATGTATGTATGTATGTATGTTATTTATTTTTCTTTTTTTTTCTTTCTGTAACCTATATATAGGCTGTTACCCTTTTATGTACTTCAGTATTCCTGAGGATGTCATTAGACGAAAGCGCTTGAGCACCATTTTGTGTTTCCTTTCCTTCGTGGTTTTATTCATCATATATATATATATATATAAACTAGTTAGGTTAATTGAATGCCCGGTTAGGTCAACTATACGCCCTTGACGATTTGTCGTGATTGTTTTCGTTAGTTTTAATGAAAATATCACGACTTAACGTAACCAATTGTCAAGGGCGTACAGTTGACCTAACCGGGCATTCAATAATTTTCCCGTAGGTTTCCATTAATTTCGTATCAAAATTGTTGCGAACTGAAAAGAAGAAATTGAGGTGCTATAAAGGAAAAGGTTCAGTAATTATAAACAAAGTGCTTTGTAATTGAAAATTTGCTATAGCAATTATAAACATATATAGGCTACTATAACAATACAGTATTCCAAAAAACGTGTACAGTACAATCGCAGTTTTACAAAGAACGATTCATAAATCGAAAAAAAAAAATATATAATATATTATATATACAGTATATATATATATATATAAGCACTTTGTTTATAATTACTGAACCTTTTCCTTTATAGCACCTCAATTTCTTCTTTTCAGTTAGTAACAATTTTAATACGAAATTAATGGAGACCTACGGGAAAATTATTGAATGCCCGGTTAGGTCAACTGTACGCCCTTGACAATTGGTTACGTTAAGTCGTGATATTTTCATTAAAACTAACGAAAATAATCACGACAAATCGTCAAGGGCGTATAGTTGACCTAACCGGGCATTCAATTAACCTAACTAGTTGGTTAATTTTTACATTCACGTCTCATTGTAAAGTTGTAGGGCGGGATACGTTTGCTAAAGAACGCAGTAAAACAACAGGGGTGCTATAAAGGAAAAGATTCTAATTAATTTGTCTGTCATTGTGAAAATAACGAATAAACGTTTTTAACGCAAAGCGTAATTTAGGGAATGTGGGATTTCACTTTTCAAGACAGAGAGAACCCTAACAAAGGAATGAATAACTGAACCTCATTTACAGTGTATACTCATGGGTTCCTTTCAAAACATGGAAGTTAAAAAGACCGCTTATTTCAAGGACGAGATTCCCTTTGTCTGTTTATCGTTTCGCCTTCTGGGAAAGAATGTTTATTGGCCTTTGGAGAAATGAAAATGTGACCCTCAAAAGTTCTTATAAAACCTGGGTATTAATTCGAAGTATTTTCAGAGGGTACGGGTTCTACTTTAACTGTTTTAAATAAATATATTTGTTTTAAATGAAATCACCGTTACCTGACACGCAGCTTCGGGATTGGCATACATTCCAGGTCTGTAGGGCACCTCTTTGCAGGAGAAACTCGTAGGTGGAACCTAAAAGGAAAAATCTGAAAATTATTTCGTTACAATGCTTTACTTTTTGGGTCTATGCCCAAATCTAAGATACACACTCTTGTGTTAAACTAATTTAATTTAACAACTCCCAACTAGGCCTGGTTACGCCGAACTTAATCTAACCTTTGGTGATAAAAGAGAAAGATATTTAGATGACATGTTTATATTATTTTCCCCAACTCCCAGTTCTACACACATTCTCTTGACTTTTCTGTGAAATGTTTAGTTTATTATCTTCAGCTCAAAAACTAATCATGGATTGTAAATGCTCACATCGGTACCAAGGTTCAGATGAGTAAAAATGACCAGAGATTCCTTTCATAGCAATAAATAATAAATAAATAAAAATTCTTGTTTTTTTACTTCATTCACCTTAAATTGTGTAACACAATTTGCACCCTTTTTTCATCCACGTTCATTCATATTAAAGAAATATATAATTACATACATAAATATTTATCTTTTCATCTAATTACAGTAATTTTCGGATGATTCAAAATGACTTCCATCTCTCGGCCTAAGTTCAACAACAACATTACCTGTACCATTAATTAATTTACCTTATTATAAATTGGATAATCCTTTCCTGGCACTCCTCGAATACTGTTTCCCTCTTCTTTCTTGTTCTTTAAACGATTTGGCTTATTGTATGGTTCTTCATAGGCAGGTTTAGGCTTATGTATGGAAGATTTTGGGAGGTAAGGCTCTTCGTAGGCAGGCTTAGGCTTTCGGTAATGGGTTGGTCCAGGCTCCTTATGAACAGGTTTAGGCCTGTGAGGTTCTTCATAGGCAGGTTTAGGCTTATGTATGGAAGATTTTGGGAGGTAAGGCTCTTCGTAGGCAGGCTTAGGCTTTCGGTAATGGGTTGGTCCAGGCTCCTTATGAACAGGTTTAGGCCTGTGAGGTTCTTCATAGACAGGCTTCGGTTTAAGTGTTTGTTCATAGACACGCTTCGGTTTAAGTGTTTGTTCATAGACAGGTTTAGGTTTTGGTTGATATTGTAAATGAGTTGGTCTAGGTACTTTATGAACAGGTTTGGGATTGTGAGGTTCTTCAAAGACAGGTTTGGGTTTCAGTTTCTGTTCATAGACATGTTTATGAACAAAATTGGTAGTCTTGTCCTTAAAAGTGTTTTCAAAAATTGGTTTCTGATGCGCTAGTTCTGACAAAGGTGTAGGTTCTTTTGCCAGTATATCTGCAGAATCGACGATGAAACCGGAAAATTTATCTAAATCTTCTTCGTTTGTCCGATCTTTCTCTTCGGGCCTTGATCGAAAGCTTTTCGGTTTGTTGATAATGTCCTGATAAAATATTTGACGTTTGATCTGTTAAGGAATAAAAAACTATAATTAATACCGGAATGTTGGCATGAAATCTATGATATAAATCTTAGATCAATCGATTTTAATTAAAATGCATTTTGAAATTTTATATATATATATATATATTATACAGGGTGGTGTATCGGGGCCAAAAAAAAAGTAACGCCTAGATATATGAATAATATATGTATCGCGATACTATAATATATATATATATATATATATATATAACCTTTGGTTAGCTTCCGCCCGAATTGTTCATTCTGACGAAGGTCAAGCTTTTCACTCCACCTTAGACCTACAGTTTAACGTGGAATCCGAACCACGCCCCACCAGCAGCCCAGCGTCTTAACCACTAGGCCACCCAGGGTATCCTTTTACCTACCAACCACTTTCTTTATTACTGGAAGGATGAACAGCTGGGTTTTGCTGCTCGCCGGCTGCCATCGGATCTCGAATCCGGGGCCGATGGATTCGTAGTCAGCGACGCTAACCACTACACCACCGATATATATATATATATATATATATATATATATATATATATATATATATATATATAGGGTGTTCCGAGAATTATCTGTACAAGTTTTGGCTGTTATTAAAAGTCAACCATGAAGTGTAGAAATTCCAGTGTTGTCCCATTTTACAGAGAATCTCATTAAGTTTTTTCTGATACCAAGTTTTGACAAGTTTTTTAGAAATTCCAGTGTGTCCGAAAATTATCTGTACAATTTCATCTTTTAATAAAATTCTTGATAACACACGTAAAATTCTTAAACAAGATTATTTAGAATCTGTATTTTCAAAAGTTTCTTTGTTAAAGTACGTTGTTACAAACATTCGATATGTGCACCATCAGTGATTCGCAAAACATCCAATCGACAATCCAAATGTTGCCATGTCCGCTGCAGCATATCCACATCAATTCGCTCAATAGCAGCTGTGATTCTTGCTTTTAAATCATCAATGTCTGTCACCCGCGTACAAAAAAGAAAAAACTTGTCAAAACTTGTTATCAGAAAAAACTTAATGAGTTTTCTCTGTAAAATGGGACAACACTGGAATTTCTACACTTCATGTTGACTTTTAATAACAGCCAAAAATTGTACAGATAATTCTCGGACACCCGGTATATATATATATAATATATATATATATATATATATATATGATAAAACCACGAAGGGAAAAGAAACACAAAGTGGTGCTCAAGCGCTTGAGCACCACTTTGTGTTTCTTTTCCCTTTGTGGTTTTATTCATCATAAATATTTTTCACGTGTCACTTTCGTGAAATAATTTTCATATACTGTATATAAAGGGTGATCCAGAGAAATGGGACCCAAAAGAAATCCCTGTAACTCTTAAAGTATAAGTCCTTTTATAAAATCATACGCATCATTCGAAAGAGGATAGTTACAAGTTTGTATAGGATTGTATAGGTTTTGACAGTACAAGACAAGATAAGATACAAAAAAATAAAAGTGTTAGTTAAAACTAACCCTTCAAGATGACTGCATGGACTGTGGAACAGCTGCGTTTCATAACTGAGCAATATTATGAGCATGGAAGAAGTGTAGTTTCAGCTCAAAGATCTTTCAAGACAAATTTTCAGATGTCAAAATCACCTTCTAAGAAAGTAATCCGTCGGTGTCAGAAATTTTACCCTAACTGGCAGCATTGGAAAAAGAAAACTAACTGGAAGAGTGCGCACAGCAAGGATAGACGAGATCATTAACAGAACTCATGAAATTGTACAGGATAATCTAACATAAGCATCAGACGTGCTTCTCAGCTGTTAGGAGTTGGATATGGAACAACACACCGTATATTCAAGCAAAATTTAATGCTCTTTCCATATAAAATTCAAACAGTGCAACAACTAAACGATGGAGATTTCGCACGAAGACGACAATTCTGTCAATGGATCCAACAGAAGGTAAATGACACCACCAATTTCTGACACACCGACGGATTACTTTCTTAGAAGGAGATTTTGACATCTGAAAATTTGTCTTGAAAGATCTTTGAGCTGAAACTACACTTCTTCCATGCTCATAATATTGTTCAGTTATGAAACGCAGCTGTTCCACAGTCCATGCAGTCATCTTGAAGGGTTAGTTTTAACTAACACTTTTATTTTGTTTTGTATCTTATCTTGTCTCGTATTGTCAAAACTATACAATCCTGTACAAACTTGTAACTATCCTCTTTCGAATGATGCGTATGATTTTATAAAAGGACTTATACTTTAAGAGTTACAGGGGTTTCTTTTGGGTCCCATTTCTCTGGATCACCCTTTATATATATATTATGAAACAACTGAATTACCTTCTATTTTTATTGAATTTTACAAACAGTGACTTCTCAAACAATTCATCAGACATTTTGTTTCTCTTTGAAAGAAAGAGATACATTTCCAGCTATGCTAAAAACTCTCTCAACCGGAGCGCTTGATGGCAGTGTAGTGTCGTATTTTATGAACAGTTCTTTTATCAAAGGATAGATGTGTAATTGTTGAATGTCTGATGAATTACTCGCTTAATAATTAGATAATTCTTGACGCGGTTTGTTCTCAGTCTCACAAATTTTTTGTTTCTTAAAACTAAAGAACTCGTCCTCTTCCTCATTGCTTGTCTCATTTGCTTTCTGGAAAGATCACTGACTGAATCTATGATAAAGTATCGCGTTACTGACACTTATTTGTACCGTATCTTTCGGTACGATACAAATAAAAAATGTATCACGATACGATACAAAATACAGAAAATGTATCGTGTTACTACGCCACCCTGTGTATATATATATATATATATATATATATATATATATTATTATATATTATATATATATATATATATAGGGTGTCCCAAAAGGTATGGCCTAAAAACAAACTTTTACAATTTTTTTTATTATAAATGATAGAGTTAAAGAACAATGATAAAAACAGGCATGAATGCTTTAAGTTTTATTTAATATAGTTAGTAAACCTCCACATGATATCCACCGTTCACAACAACTAGTCTAATTCTACGTTCAAATTCTAAATTTCAGACAAGGAAATTACTCACTGATTTCAAAATTTATCATTTAAACAGTTTACGGCACTTAACTTCCGGCATCAACTACAGTATGAGGCTATTTGATGCGTTAGGCTAAGCACCTTGTTGCTAAGCGCCTTTTTAAAATCAGAGCTGGGCATTTGCGGCATATTTTGCGGTACTGCGGTACTTGCGGTACCACCGCACTACCACCCCGGGCCCCCATAACGCAGTACCGCAAAGGATCGCTGAAAGTACCGCAGTACCGCTACCGCATTCAAATTTCCGCGTACCGGTTTGGTACCGGTTTGGTAGTGCAGCAGTACCGCAGTACCGCAATATGCCGCAAGTGCCCAGCTCTGCTTTTTATGACATACGGTATGCCGTATTCGCATCACTTACACCAGATTTCATACGTTCAGCTTTTTTTAGAATTTGAACGTAGAATTAGACTAGTTGTTGTGAACGGTGGATATCATGTGGAGGTTTACTAACTATATTAAATAAAACTTAAAGCACTCATGCCTGTTTTTATAATTGTTCTTAACTCTTATCATTTATAATAAAAAAAATTGCAAAAGTTTATTTTTAGGCCATACCTTTTGGGACACCCTGTATATATATATATATATATATATATATATATATATATATATGTTACAGTCAAAGTGTGTAACCAGCCATTTCGCGTAATGGCTGAAACTTTTAGTCATTTCGCGAAATGGCTGTTTCACTTTGTCATTTCGCGAAATTACTAAAATATTCAGCCATTACGCGAATTGGCTGAAATTCCACCTTGGTCATTTCGTGAAATGGCTAAAATGACTTGTCATGAATTCATAGAAATAACAAACATCGCAATAAATTGGAAACCTTTATTTAACAACTAAATCTGCTAAAACATACATACATCCACAGGTCTGTTCAAATAAGTGAGAAACACTCTTCAAATACACATTTGAACACATTTGAATTTGAATTTTCAATATAGAGGTTTTCAAATACTAATTGGGCCTTCAATGTTACTCTGATGTCCGCCATTGAAGGCCCGGTTAGGTTAGGTCAACTGTATACCCTTGACAATTGGTTAGGTTAAGTCGTGTTATTTTCGTTAAAACAAACGAAAATAACACAACTTAACCTAACCAGTTGTCAAGGGCATATAGTTGACCTAACCGGGCAAATGATCTTGAACTAAAAGTTTGTACTAAAAGTTTCAGTCATTACGCGAAATGGCTGGTTACACACTTTGACCGTAATATATATATATATATATATATATATATATATATACTAGGACTACTCGAAGACCATTTGCTTTGTTAAATAAACATTTGTCCTAGTTTTCGAGGATAAATTTCTGTTAAAAAAATAACTTTTTCTATAATAACCTTTACAATAATTGAAAAACAATCATTGACATGATATGAAATCATTTGAAAAGTATGTTTTTATTTGAAAATGACATTTAAAATTATTTTTTAGATATGAATTTAGTAAATTTCGAAAGGAATTTTGGTTATTTTTTAAATGAAATGTGAAGTGAAAGTATTTGAAAATATATTCGTGATTTCTAAAGATGCGCTTTGTAGTGGAAGCTCAATTTAAAGAATGTTGGTGGAATATTTTATTTATATATATATATATATATATATATATATATATATATATATATATGCGCCTCGGTGATGGAGAGGTTAGCGTCGCTGACTACGAATCCATCGGCCCCGGGATCGCGGCGCGCAGCAAACCCAGCTGTTCATCCTTCCACACAATAAAAGTTGTTTGGTAGATAAATGGGTAGCCTAGTGGTTAAGACGCAGGGCTGCTGTTGGGGCGTGGTTTGGATTCCACGTTAAACTGTAGGCCTAAGGTGGAATGATAAGCTTGACCTTCGTCAGAATGAACAATTCGGGCGGAAGCTAAACCAAGGTATATGCCTGTATTCAGAAGGTTTACGATTGTTGCAAATGCTTGTGGTTTTTTGGTTTTTGGTCCAGTTTGTGTAGAACAAATCTGGGGTAATACGAAAATGACTGTGATTGATACAGGTAGATATTTGCTGGATTGAGGAGGACACAAACTTATGGTACATTTTGCTCCTGAAGAATTATGCGCTTGGAGTGACAATAAGTGCAATACAAACTGACGAAAACTGCACGAAAACTTATACAGATTTTTATATTTTTTTGAACTGAGACGAAACAGTCATTATTGCTTTCACTGGTGTTGAACTACGTACGGAATCCTTGTCAGTACATTGACTCCCCCCCCCGTTGTTTATTTGGCAATGCTGCTGCGAGCTGCTCGTACGCTGAAGTGGACGTATGGGTGGAATGATGCTGTGTGTGAAAATGTTAAACTTTTCTTCTTACTTCCACTTTAGCTATAATTACAAATGTGTTAAGCATTGAGTGATCATATATATATATATATATATATATATATATATATATATATAATATAGAGAGAGAGAGAGAGAGTAGGTTGATCCAGAAGTCCTGCCCCAAAGGCTAATATCATTTTGTACACTATAGGGTAAGACTTACGGGACACCTTGTATCGAGTGATTCATAAGTCTGTTACCACTGTAATGGTGAAATATTTTCTGTGTTTCAGATTGTTGATTTGTGAAAATATGGGGTATGGTGAAGGATAGGGTATATGCAACAAAAACTCTTAATGTTAATGATTTAAAAGAAAGAATTTCCTCTTTTAATTTCCATTGTGTAATTGTGTAAAAATAACCTCAAATAAAAAACATCACAAGTTACTGTGGTTTGTTGTTATTTTTTATTCATCATTACAGTGGTAACAGACTTATGAATCACCCGATATATATAGTTTGCCGGTGTTTCGATCGAAGTCCGAATAAAAGCAGTATGACAGTAAAAATCCTGCAGTTAATCAGTTTTAAACGGTGCCGATATTGTGAGTTAACTCATAGGTGCACAGTGGTATTTCTCTTTAAAAAGTAAAAATCGCGGTATAGGTAAAAAAAAGTAAATAAAACGAAGCGAATTAATCTATACAGCATTTTTCCGAGTGTTTCTTTGTGAAATAAATTAGCTGCCCATCGAAATTCCTACAAATACCCACCATTATCCCCCGCGGCCACAGTCGCGAAACCAATCAGTGAGAAGTGTACAGCGTGCCACATTCTCCATCCCCCGAAGTAACGGAGAATACTTTCCCTCACTCAGCTTGAGTCAACCCCCACCCAATACTTCCCATAATATCCTTTTTTAATCAATTTTGGGCACCAGCGGCTACCCTCTGTCAGTAACATGGAAATAGTAAATAAATTCCTGCAACTTTGTGGTGTCTGCAACGATGCAACAAATGAGACGAAGGTGATGAGGTGCGATCTCTGCCAGTTGCTTTTTCATTTCAGATGCCTAGGATGCAACTTAATGGTATAAAATTTTTCTGCAAAAACTGCATGACCAAAATAAGCTCTTTTACGGTATTTAAAAAAGCAGAAAGAGACTACGAGAAGAATATAAAAGAGGAAAGTGTGAATAAAGAACAGAGGAAAACGGAAGAAACGAAGAAAGGCGAAGTAGAAATAAATCAAATACCGTCACACAACGAGGCCGAAACCATACAGGCAAAAGAGAGTATAAAGACAACAGATAGTATAAAGGCAAAGGACATTAGCATAAATAGCACAAATAGGAAAAGACAAGAGTGCAATCAAGAAAACGGAGTGAAACTGTCCCCCAATAAGGAGTAAAAAAACAAAGGCCACGAGTAAATATGGGGAAGGAACTATATCCAGATACTATATAAAAGATAATTGCAGATATAAAAGAGGACAATGTGTATATATGAACATCCCCCAACATGCAATTTCTTCTATAATAATGGTCATTGTAAATTTGGAGACAGATGCAAATTCTACCACCGGATATCTGCAGGACTTACGCAAAATATGGAACCTGCAAATACGGGAAAAAATGCTCCTATCAACATCTCACAACGAACCCAAAGGACAAAGGACAAAGTTTAAAGGACAATAAGAATAACAACAACAATAACAATAGGAACACAATAAACGAAAAAAAATTTTTTTCAACATCGCAGACACGATATGGCTGCTAAATGTCATCCAACGCATGCAATTGACAGCTGGAAACCCCCGAGCCAAACCGCTTCCGGGCAAGAAGCTGCCAGAACAGGTAGGCGGAAATGGATCACTCTCGGGGGATCATAGGGCAACGAAACAAGCTATACCGAAGGAAAACTAACTTGAAATGCACAAGGGGCAATGAAAAACAAAGAACATGAATATTGTCCTGGCTAATATTCAAGGAATAAGACCAAACCAATCACTAAACAAAGTTTCGTACTCAGGAACGGAACTTTGTTTAGTGATTGGTTTGGTCTTATTCCTTTTATGGACATTCCGTTTATGGTCTTATTCCTTTTATGAACGAAACAAGGGCGGACATCGCATGGCTCACAGAAACTCATCTTAAGGATTGCCAAGGAAATTGTGAAACCTGCGAACATTGTATTGATAAGAAAGAGATAAACATAGAGGGTTTCAACCAACTAAGAGCGGATAGAACAGTGAGACGTAAAGGTGGCTGTGCTATACATGTATATGAAAGTCATATGACAGAGACGGTAATAAGTAAATCAAACAGCTTTGTGGAACTCCTCGCAGTGAAAATACAAAAACTAAACGTGATACTGATAGTCATCTATAGACCTCCAAACACTTCAACCGAAAAATTCTAGGAGGCCATTGATGATATCAGAAACCTAATAAAGGCCATAGACCCTCCATCCCCCAATATAATGATCTGCGGAGACTTTAACTTCCTATTTATAAAATACAAAAAGGTGGATAGGAACATATATATACACACCAGGACAAGGGGGGGGTACAAGAGAAGACCAGGAGGAAGCAAAAATGTTGATGGCTCTCGCAAATGAGTTTATGCTGACGCAGGAGATAACAGAAATTACCAGAAAAAATAACTGCCTAGATCTGGTATTCACGAATAACACGAACTTGATTGCTGATATAAAAATAACCCCAACTATTATCTCAGACCACAACTTAATCGAGATATCAACAAATATGACGACAACATTAAAAGCCAATACACATATTGAGGAAAGAACAAATTTGGGGCCTTTAAATTAAACTCCAAGACTATAAATTGGGAAGCAATTAGATCGCACATGGTCCAAATAGAGTGGAGAACAGTTTTAGAGAATAAAACAACTGAAGAAATGCTAACAACAAACCTTGGAAGAAAAGACGCTGAGAATTTTAGAAAAATATGCTCCGAAATCACAGCCAAAAGGAAAGAGGAGCTGGCTAGAGAGGCAAAAGAGAAGAATATTCCGCAAAAGAAAGAGAGTGGAGACGAAGTTAGCCAACTGCGGAGATAATGCCAGGAAAGTAATACTGTACAAGAAAAACTGGAGGGTATCGATATAGAAATATAAACCCTGATAAAGGACCATCCAGAGAAGGAAGAGGAAAAGGTGGTAGAAGCAATAAAGGAAAATCCAAAATACTTCTATAGCTATGCGAAAAGAAAAACAAAAAACGCGCTCCACTATTGGGCCCTTAAGGAAGAGGAATAATGAACTAACCGACAATCTAAAAGAAATATCTGAAATATTGAGAGCCCCAGTATGAATCAGTTTTCAGAATCCCAAAGAGTGACAAAGCGATACCTGACACAGATGCATTCTTTGAAGAAAAATTGCAAGAAGAGTTTATGACAAACTTTGATTTTACCCCAGAAGATGTAGCGAGAGCTATAGGATAAATGAAACCACATTCAGCTGCAGGTCCGGACAATTGAAATGCATTATTGATTAAAAACTGTAAAAATGAAATAGCTACACCTTTATACTGGATATGGAGAAGATCCCTGGACACTGGGGAAAAACCGAGCATCTTGAAAAGAGCAAACATTGTCCCTATCTATAAAGGTGGGGACAGATCTCAAGCAAAGAACTTTAGACTAGTGTCATTGACGTCCCACCTCACCAAAGTATTTGAAAGAATAGTTAGAGAAAAATTTTACGATTTCTTGGAGACACTGGGAAGATTCAACGAAAATCAGCACGGATTCCGATCAGGTAGATCATGCCTATCACAACTAATAGAGCACTACAAAATATCCTAGATGCACTGGAAGGCAATGACAACTACAATGTCATATATATGAATTTTGCTAAAGCTTTCGACAAATGTGATCATGGTATAATAGTACATAAAATGAAATATATGGGAATAACAGGCAAAGTGGGAAAATGGATCTACAACTTCCTCAGAGAACGTCTACTGGTCGTCAAAATTCAAGGTATATCATCATCAGAATCGGAAGTACGCAGCTCAGTACCACAAGGTACAGTACTGGCCCCACTCCTGTTCATTATGATGCTAACAGACATAGACAGTGGAGTAAACAGCAACAGTATAGTAACATCCTTTGCAGACGATACAAAGATTAGCAGAAAAATCAGCGATGTAAATGAAGTGGAGGCCTTGCAGAGGGACACAAACAAAATATACAAATGGTCAGAAGAAAACAACATGACATTTAACACCAAGAAATTTCAGCTCTTGCGATATGGGAGAAATTAGGAACTTAAATAGGATACATATTATGCTCCAGATAGACAGGAAATTCAGAGAAGCACGAAAGCGATCGATCTCGGGATAATAATGACCGATGATACGAAATTCGAAACACAAAATCAGATAGCTATAAATAAAGCAAAAAGAGTCGCGGGACAGGTACTAAGAACGTTCAAAAGAAGGGACAGGACAGTAATGATTCCCCTGCGAAAAACACTGATTATACCAAAACTTGAATACTGCCCAATTTTGACGTCCCCAGATAAAAAGGAAGAAATTAATAAACTAGAAGAAAAGCAGACACATTTCACAGCCAATAGTGATGGGTGCAAAGCGCTCAACTACTGGGAAAGACTACGTAAACTAACTTTGTACTCCCTGGAAAGAAGAGAGAGGTACACCATAATCTACATATGGAACATTCAAACAACATTGGAAACTAGGAAAGGCAGGATGTGTAGTGTTCCCAAATTAAAGGCTCGACAAGGGACCTCTTCAATAGTGAAGGAAAATAGCTTGGTTGTCAGCAGGCCAAGACTTTTTAACCAGCTTCCAAAGGACCTCAGGAACGTTACAGGGGTTAAAGTTGAAGTTTTCAAAAGAAGACTAGATGCCTGGCTCAGGACGGTACCAGATGAGCTGGGTGTACCTGGCTACATATGGTAACCGATCGCCCTCTCCGGAGTGGACTAGAGGTTCAGCGCACTAGTGATGTTGTGTTGTGTTCTATGTTGTGCTAGAGCGGTACACTGTCATAATGTGTTCAGTTGTTTGTGGTGTGTCCTGGCACAGGTGGCAGGTGTCGTCTGTGGAGTTGTCTAGTCTGTGTTTATAGGTCTGTAAGTTGGTGTGATGTCCACATCGGAATCGTGCTAAATTAACTCGATCCGATCTGCTCAGGCTGGTCTCTGACCTGTCAATGGGTGGCGGCTTCGCACCTAGGACCGCATTCGGACAGAGTCGTGTCAGTGCTTTGTGGGTGAGGTGTGTGTGTGTATGTGTTTTCTGTACTGTGTGATGTCTGTGGGGCGTGGTATGGAATGGAGTATTTGGTTATAATGTCTCTCTGGTGTTACCTTAATGGTGCGAGGTGTTGGTGCATGATTGTACATGTAATGGCAAGGGTGTTGTGGGTTAGTTGTTGCTGCTGCTATGAATTGTGTTCCCCTCATGTCTAAATGTTCCCTAACTTTCAGTATTTTTGTTTCTGTGTGTAGGTGTTCTATTGGTGTTGTTTGAGTACATCCTGTAATGATACGAAGTGCGTTGTTTTGTATTGGCTGTAAGGTGTTTATGTGTGTTTGAGATAATGGGTGCCCAGCATGGGCTAGCATAGTCCATAACTGAGCAAATATATTGTTTGTATATGAGTGATGTTGTTTCCTGCTGGTGTCCAAAGTTTGTGCCTATTAGTGCCCTAAGCGTGTTAAGTCTTGACGTACATTTGTTTTTAATGTTCTGAATGTGGTTTGCAAAAGATAATGATGTGTTGTATGTGACCAAGTATTTTGGTTCTGTGAGTGTGTGGAATGTTGATGTCGTTTAGTGTAAACTGTGGAATTATCTGGTGTTCTTGTGTGTTGCTTGTTAGCAAGGTGATGGTTGATTTTGTGGGCACTACTTTGAGTCTATTGTGTGTGAGCCAGTCTTGTATACTGTTTATGTATGTTTGTAGGTTATTTGTAGCGGTGTCGATGTTGTTGTGGGTGGATGTTAGAGTGATGTCATCTGCATATGATAAGGTAAGCTTGTTATCTATGGGTGTTGGAATGTCATGCATGTATAAGTTGAACAGTGTTAGTGAGAGAACAGAGCCTTGAGGGATCCCATTCGGAAAAAGCTTGTTTTTGGATGACTTGCCATTAAATGTGACATGTGAGTATCTTCCTGAAAGATGGTTGCTCAGCCACCTTTCGGTGTTCTTGTGCAGGTTTGTGTTGAGTATTTTGTTTATGAGAGGGAAGCGTGGGATAGCATCAAATGCTTTACTAATGTTTATTGTTGCTAATAGTGTACGTTGAGCTGGTCGTCTGGAGTTGATGCCATCCATGATGTGCTGCGTGAGGTTAGTGAGTAATGTAATGTCGTGGTTGAGTGGTGAGGTCTGAATCCATGTTGAGTAAGCGATAGTGGTATGTGTGGATTGGTGATTTGCAAGATTAGTCTTTCTGTTACTTTGGAAGGTGTGCATAGTAAAGTAATGGGTCTATAGGAAGCTGGTTCTGTTGGATTTTTGTTTGGTTTGAGTAGTGTAATAATTTTACCTTGTTTCCATATGTTAGGAATAATACAGTGTTGGTATGAATATGTGGTGATGTTTGTGAGAGCTAGTATTCCCTGTGGGCCCAAGTGTTTAATCCTCTATGGACAGAAGTTTCTGTAGGGTTAAGTTATAAATGCGTGTATATGAAAGGTTAGACATATGTAACATTTGTCCCATTAGGGTTAAGGTGTATGTTAGATATGTTGTCTGGTCCAGTAGCCTTCGAATTCTTACTGTTTTTGATGATGTTGGTGGTCAGGCCTGTATTGAAGGGTGTAATGGTCGTGTCGAGTCTGTAGGTTTTCTTGTGTCTGGCTGTTTGTCTATCTGCGTGTTTCTGGTTGTTGTCTCTGTTTAAGTGACTTATCTTTACTAGAATGTTAGCTTGTTGTGTATATGTTGGGATATTATTTTGGCTGCGACAGATAGCTGCGTGTGAGGTGTGAATGCCGCTGTTAGAGTGGGTAATGCTGTTTATAGTCTTGTATAGCCTGGTATCTGTGGAGTGGTTTAGTGTTGTTATGAATTCCCTAAATGTTTCTGTTTGTTTTTCTTTAAGTTTGTTGTTTATTTCTGTGTTGAGCTGTTGTATCTGCTGTTTTATGGCTTCTGTGTGTGGTGTTTGTGTGTTATGTTTAAGGTGTTACGTTGCCTTATGAGGTGGGCTATTTCTCTAGTGTAATTTGGGTTGTATTTCCTAATGTTGCCCTTGGGTATGCATTTGTTTGCCTTATTGATGATCTGATTAAATGTCTTGAGTGTTGTATTGATGTTTATGATGGGTGTGCTGTTTAATGTGGTGAATTGTTCCTCAGTCTGTATTTTGAACTGTTCTCAATCAACTTTCTTGTAATTTCTGTGTGTCTGAGGCTGTTGGGGCAGAGTGTAGAACGTGTTGTAACGATGATGGGCAGGTGGTCTGATGACAGTTGTTTTTCTGTTCTCCAGTGTGTATGTGTTGCTAATGAGTGGGAACAGAACGTTATGTCTGGGGAGGAGTTTCAGTATCCTGCTTGATGTGGTATGTGTGTATGTTCTTCTGTATTGTTAAGAATGAAGAGGCTGTTTAGTTGCGTGGCTATGTTGGCGCCTCTGGTGTTGCTTTGGTTGTGCAGGTACCAACTAGTTAGGCTGACCATACGTACCGTTTTGAACGGGACAGTACCATTTTTTTAATATTTCCTGGCCGTCCCGTCGTTTTAATAAAAATGTCAATTTTGTCCCGGTTTATGTACTTACTTTTTCATGAATACAGAATATTACATAACCCCCGTCCCTTTTTTGCTATCCCAATGTCCCGTTTTTGTCTCAAGGAAATATGGTCAGCCTACAACTAGTGTCTTTAGCGTTGAAGTCTCCTCCTAAGATGATATTAGTGAGAGGCCAGATTGTGTAACTGTGGATTGTAATTGGCTGGCACCTGAGGTGAACTATCTGGTGGGATGTAAATGTTGATGAGTGTGGTGTTGTGTTTTGCGCGTGTTTTAATGTTAACTGCCTGTATTTCTATCGTGTTATCTGCTTGGATTGTGTTTGTAATGTTTTGGGTGGCATCAGTGTAGCTAATGCTTTTACGTATATAAGTGATGAGTCCACCCCCGTGACCCCCAGTACGATCTTGACGGATCGCCGTGAAGTCAGGGATGGTAGGTGTTTTGTGTGCGCGTTTTAGTTTTGTTTCTTGTATAAGTGCTATGTGAATGTTTTGTTTGTGTACGAATTCCCTAAACTGCATGATTTTGTTTGCGAGGCCATCTACGTTGTACTGTAATATGTTAAAATTATGCTTCTGTATGTGTCTCATGGTCTATTGTGTCTATGTCTTTGTGTATGTTGACATGTGTAAGTTGTAGTGGAGCCTGGATTAGTCTTAATGTCGCCGGAGAGTAAGAGTAGTCCGGGAAGCAAGCAATTGCTCCCCGTAAATGAAAAAATAGCACGCTGGTATAGGTCCGGCCCCGGGAGCCGATCGGCACTCTGACCGTGCCACGCAACAGGCCGTCGACTGCCAGTTTGGCCAACCGTAGACAGCCCGCTGCACAGAGATTTGAGGAAGTTTGGCCACCAGCGCGTTGATGTTTCGGTTTGACGTCGCCTCTTCTTCGCGTTGACGTGTCCCGCGCTCGAGGATACAGCCACTGTTAGAAACTTCCTCGTCAGCTGCTAACTTTTGATTTTAATACTGTGTGTAGATTCAGTTATTACTGTGAATCTATTAGAAGAACATTCTCTGTTATTTGTGCTTATCCTTCGTCTGCAATTTTGTGTTGCTCTTTTTGTTGGAGTTCTAAAAATGTATTACCAGCCTGTCCGTTAAATTGCTCTAACATGGACTCTGTTTCTTCTTTCTTTTTCCTTTAATTTTCACTAGAAATATGTCTAAAATCCAATACAGAAATCTTCTTGGGAAGAATTTAGCACCACAAAGTTAAAACTGTGAAGCACAAAATGTAAAGTTTCAACACATGAGAGAGTGAAACACATACCACGCACTTTACTGTCTTATAAAGAAAATGAACAACATAATCAGGTACTTTCCTTATGCGAACTTTCTTCAGGGTTTCTTCATATACTGTGAATATCTTCAGAGTTTCCTTGTTAATTATTATTATTATAGAGTATAGATATAATATATATACAGGGTGTCCGAGAATTATCTGTACAAGTTTTGGCTGTTATTAAAAGTCAACCATGAAGTGTAGAAATTCCAGTGTTGTCCCATTTTACAGAGAATCTCATTAAGTTTTTTCTGATACCAAGTTTTGACAAGTTTTTTAGAAATTCCAGTGTGTCCGAAAATTATCTGTACAATTTCATCTTTTAATAAAATTCTTGATAACACACGTAAAATTCTTAAACAAGATTATTTAGAATTTGTATTTTCAAAAGTTTCTTTTATTAAGTAACGTTGTTACAAACATTCGATATGTGCACCATCAGTGATTCGCAAAACATCCAATCGATAATCCAAATGTTGCCATGTACGCTGCAGCATATCCACATCAATTCGCTCAATAGCAGCTGTGATTCTTGCTTTTAAATCATCAATGTCTGTCACCCGCGTACAAAAGAGAAAAAACTTGTCAAAACTTGTTATCAGAAAAAACTTAATGAGTTTCTCTGTAAAATGGGACAACACTGGAATTTCTACACTTCATGGTTGACTTTTAATAACAGCCAAAAATTGTACAGATAACATATATATATATATGTTACAGGCAAAGTATGAAATTCAGGTATTCTATATAATACCAGTGGTGGGCACCGTTAACCAAAAAGTTAACTTCGTTAACCGCTAATCCGTTAACCAAAAAGTTAACTTCGTTAACCGTTAATCCGTTAATTCGTTAAACATGTAACGGAAGTTACCGATAAACCGTTAACGTTAACTTTTATTATAAAAAAAAATGAAAAAACAATATATATAATTTAATTTTCCCTCTTCTTCTCGTTCTCCATTTGTCCATGAGATGCATGTTGCCCTTCATGAAAATTAGCATATCAAAGTTTTCATCAGACAGGGATGATCTCTTTGCCCTCAGGATGTCCTTGCCCATAGAGAACAAACGCTCCACTGCAGCACTGGAGGGGATGGCTGTGTTGAACTTGATGAACAAGTCCACCAACACTTGCTCACCCAAGAAGGCAGCATCTGTCAGCAAGTCCTTGGAGTTGGTCTCCAGCCAGGTCTTGACCAAGTTCTGGACCTTTCCCTTGAGTGACCTGTGGCTTCTGCTGCTCTCTTTTGTCTGGATGACAGCACTGAAGAAGTCATCCTCCTCCTCCTCCTCGTTGTTGCTGCCTCCACTGTTGCTGCCCACTTCGTTGGATGTGGTACCTAGAAGTACCGCCAGGACATAAAGGATTAAGGTGAAAACGCTCCCATTGTAAGACATCAATTGACTTAATTTATGTCATCAAAGTGACATGAGAATTGAAATCTTACCTGATCAGTTTTATGGTTCTTGAAATGTATCAAGGAGACTACTAATAAGGTACTCACAGACATATTATAAATATTCATGACTTACTTGACAACGATTATTTTTAAATATTCACTAGCACAAACATGTTGCGCAAGAGACAGACTGCAAATGAAACGAATGTAGTTATTTGTTGTAATTGTTACATATATATTATTGAAAGTGCCTTAAAATGCTCGTGATATTTCTTGAAAGAAGTTGAAACATTCAACTCAAATGGCAAATCTTTCTGCCTGATTTTACAGTCGACCATGTTTTGCTCAAACCAATGCCATAAATAACTACCATATTTGGTAAGACACAAATTGTGGCGACGGAAACAAATATATCGCCTGATTTTGCACTGCGGAAATGGAAATTCGTTCATCAGTATTAACAGTGGCGGATTAATTGCGCACCTGCTCAGCACTGAAAATAATAGAAACTTTTAAACGTTTATTTATGAATTTTTTGAGTTAACGGAAGTTAAATGTAACGGAAGTTAATTAGTCCGATAATGATTTTCAAAGTTAACTTAAAAGTTAAATCGTTAACGAAAAAGTTAACTTCGTTAATTAACGATTAACGGATTAACGGTTTGTGCCCAGCTTTGTATAATACCTAGGCATTCTATACATTGCCGTATGGTTTTTAGGCAAAGTATGAAATGAATGCTAATGAAGGTTAATTGAATGCCCGGTTAGGTCAACTGTACGCCCTTGACGATTGGTTAGGTTAAGTCATGATATTTTCGTTTACTGTCAAAACTAATGAAAATATCACGACTTAACTTAACTAATCGTCAAGGGCATACAATTGACCTAACCAGGCATTCAATTAACCTAACCTAACTGTAGTACAATATTCATTTCATACTTTGCCTAAAAACCATACGGCAATGTATAGAATGCCTAGGTAGTGTATAGAATACTTGAATTTCATACTTTGCCTGTATATATATAATGATGATATCATCGATTCACGTTTTTTGTTTTTGTTTTTCTTTTAGTGTTGGTTTGAAAGTAATTTTATTTAAAATATAAACCTAAAAATGCTCAAATAAGGTAACAAACCCCTTCTTTTGACGCACCTTAGAATCATATTAACTTTCACTGTTGAATAAATATACTGTACAGAGTGGCCACAAAGTCCTTTTGCAGTGACATTACAGCATATCTGTAGGTTACCCTTCTTTTTCATGCAAAGGGACTTTGTGACCACCCTATACTTTAATTATTTCATACTACTAAAATAAGTTGGTACTTTGCTAATAGTAAAATTTTAAGTACAGTAATTACTGTAGTTTTTATGTACAATGCAGTGTACAATTAATTTTATTACATACATTTTTTTAATTGCATATCAATAAGGACGTTAATATACCATATCACGGTTTCATTAAGACTTTGAATATGGCGTACTTTCATGTCCCTCACTGCTACAAACTCTTCGAAATAGTATAGGCTTAATTAAGCAATGTTTCTCAACTTGGGGGTCGCGGGGAGTGCTTAGCGCTTGACGGGTCCTGGTGCTTTGCAAAGAAAAAAATAAGCGTACATCGAAAATATACTTAAATCTTCTGATGGGACTGACAACTGTAGGGTCTTGTCAGAAAAAGTTCAGTCAGTTTATCGTGTAGGTTTCCTGCGCGTTCGGCAGACCCTTTAATTGGACGAATTAAATATCCATCTCTTATCAAGCCTTCCCATCGTCACGTGGAAAATAGTTGGGGAGGTGTTTTTGTAATTGCATCATCAGTTTTTGTAATTGTATCATCATTTAGGGAAGGGGACCTTTATTTATTTTTTTTGTCAAAATGGAATTGCTAGCACAAAAAAAAAAGGTTGAGAAACACCGCTCCAGAGTCCAGGGCTTTGGCCTAACATTAATTAATATAAAATCTTTTATAATTTTTACACGCATGAGAGATATTTTTCCTTGTTTTTATAACATTTAGCAGTTATTTTATTGATTATATACTGTAATTGTCTGTATTTATGGTTTGAAATATAAAAGCTGAAAATATGTAGCTATTAAGACTGTTGTAGCCTGTAGGTCTAGTTTAGTTAAGAGAGTCTATATATTTATAATAAATAATATATGCTTTATATATGTTTTTACGATATATAAAATGTAATTTATTGAAACTATATTTTTATTTTATATGTAAACGAATTTTATATTGCATATAGAACCCCACCCCGACCCATAAAAGGAAAAAAAACAAGAAAAAAACAGAAGTTCGAGCTATTTGTGAATTCAATTACGATATGTTCAAAAACTAAAGGCCGTTTTAAAGCCGTTTACATGTAAATTGTCTTACATACTGTAAACTAATGCGGAAATTGTGTATTGTTCTTGTAGAGACCTTGGTTGGCACACTTCTTTCGAATGTTCGGCTTTTTTATTTGTGTGTGTGTGTGTGTGTGTGTCTGGGTGTGTTTGGATGGGGGGCACTTGAAGTCTGTGGTTTAGAAGTCACGGCTACATATCATTCAGGAACTGAAAGCCGAGCATTGAAAAGTACAGTAGTATACCAACGTTTCTCTTAGAATAATATGCAATTTCCTCATATGTAAACGGCTTCTCGGCCTCTTTATATATCAACCTCGTGTATATATACACCTTATTTACATATACATATTTCCTAGCGGTAAAGTTATGCCTAAAGACTAAAATGGAAAGTGAAATTCTGGTGTGGTAAAATATTAGAAAGGAATAATTTTATTAAAAGATCGGAATGAAAATTGTGAAGGAATTCTTGTTTGCAATTCAAATATAATTCAAATATTATTGAAGGGCGTGAGAAAAAGAACTTAAAAGAATAATATAATAAGCTCTTATGTCACGTGATATTGATGTCATTCTGTACGCATCCTCAGAAGGAAAAGTCAAAGCAATCGTATAAAAAATACCTTAATTTAAAATTAGTATACAGAAAATACAGAAAGGACAACCGTCCAGCTCTAGGGCTCGAACCCAAGACTCAGCGGAGTCTCAACATTGCGGGACAGCACCCTTATCGATCGAGCCACGAAACACTCGAACAGATGGTTATTGAATATATTAATTGAAAATAAATAATTAATACTAACTTAAATAACTAAATATTTCTTTAAACTAACCATAAAGCATTTATTAAATGAAAGATAAAGTGAAATTAACTTTATTTCCCATAATTAATTTTCTAAATTTATTCATCTAAAGAAGAATTCCACTGAAGATTTTCAACTCGGTAGACGATGTTATAATCATGAGTGCAAATAAGCAGTAACTTTCGAACCTAAATTAACATTTTTTTGTGAAGTACTCAGTCCATTTCGTATGGACTATTATACGAAGAAAAGTATTTGATTACAATAACCGGATATATGTTATTTGATTACAACGACTGGATACATGTTACATTACTTGCCAAATCAAACCATGTTATTTATGCCGTAACTTTAAATTTGTTATTAGAAAAGTAGGTATGGTGAGTGGATTCACTGTTTATACACACTATTCATAGGGAAAATGCTCGAGGGATATGTCCAAAACTAGACATTAAGTAAAAATGCACTGTAATGAGACATGAGGTACATTCGGTACTATCCTAGATGCGGTGGGACAGTGAGTGGGACATGAAAACAAAGATGGAAAATATTCTCAGAACATGTGGCCCAAAACTCTTTAACGTTCTACCCAAAGATCTGAGGAACCTCAGCACACCAATCTAAATACATTCACGAACCAGCTGGACAGGTTCTTATGCAAAATCTCTGAGGAGCCATCCGTAGTTGGCCATGAGACTGGAAATTAACTATCTCCTCCATCAAAATACCGCAAATGAGGCGGCATGCTGCAGAGGGGTCAACAGCAGGTCGGTCCTGAACCGTCGTTTGAAGATACCTAAAGTATCCTACAGTAAGTACGTTGGATAAAACTTTTTAATTGATTGGAAAATAGGCCTAACCATACACACATATACTTGTAACCAAGTAATTTGACTCGTATACAGTACAGTATTATGGAAAAACTATACGCACTCACAACATGGTATCATATGTGGTACATTTATTTCATAATTAAATATAAATTATTAATTAATTGAATTAAATATCTATACAAAATTGCCTCGGGATTGGCGACATAGCCTATTGGGAATGAAATAATTGCCATACGTACAAAGAACCTGTATGTATGAATCAGCCTCACATGGCAACAAGAAAACTCAATTTATTGTTTAGTCTATCACAAAGAAGTAGACCAAACAAAATTTTGCTAGATCGGCAAATAATAATGAAAATACAAGCGAACCAAGGAACGGCTCTCAGGGCTGTTTATGTTACAGCGAAGCTTTAAACAGGGAGGATGTGAAATTGTCCCCCCTAAAGTTCTGAGTGAATTCCTTATAATAAACCACAGGATAGGCCTATACCTAAAAGTGTTTATATTATATTAATTACATAAAGTTAATTCGTCGCGAAACCCGATCGTGGCGGCCCTACACCGAAGATGATCGTAACGCCCTCCATCGAAACAAACAAAGACCCAGCAAAAATAAGGTGAGGCAAATTATTTTCATTCTAATATACTGTAGGTCGCGCAAATCCCGACGCTAGAATTACCGTAATCAATATAAATATAAAGAGGTCCTTTAAAGACCTACATATTCATAACTCTAACGAAAAAGCATAGGGCTTTTGTCGGTAACCCTCCACTGAAGTCTGCTGGAAATTTCCAACGGATGAGGGCACAGGCAATCAACCCATAGCCCTATATAGTTTTTTCACAAGTATATTTATAAATTATTATATAAGACTGATCTAGTAAATTCTATTTTGGAGTGGCATTCACCCAGCAAGAGAAATATTAATGATGTCGTGACCATAAAATCAGATTATAATCTCATGATATATTTCAAAATGGCAAAATTCTTCCAAAGTTCCTTTCTAAATGATTGTAAAACATTTTGCGTGGAACACTTTAGATTCATACAGGTTGGAGAAATAGAGCAGAAATAACTAACAAGGTGCCCTAAACATTTAAAATTCTATGAATAACATCTGTTGCGATTTTGTTCTTCATCGGTGCAGAAAAGCTAAATGGAGTTGGCGTCTTTAACCTAATCTTGGGGAATAACCAGGAAGGCTATGTCTTCCGAGGTAGCTTCCGACCGAAATTCCAAAAGCTGAATATTGGTACTGTAACTTTTATGCTATGTTACCCTTAAGTATTTTAGGATTTATACCCAGGAACCAATATTATTATTTAGTCTTTATCGGTAAAGATTGTCCTCCTTAGTTGATCTTTTTCCTGTCTCATCTATCCTGTGAGCGGCCCAACATGTTCTTAAACATACACTTCTCCCTCTGTTCTTTACTACACATACATGCATTTTACACACTATACAATTTTTTCAAAACTTATTTTAAAAAAATGGCACTGTGGGCCTCATAGACCTTGATTTTGGTTCTCTCCTTCTTATGGGGGGGGGGGGGGGCGAACATTCTCCCTTGCCCCTTCTACATAAAAATAAAAATTATTAACAATTTCAACAGAACATACAATTGCTAATTTGTAAAGATAACAGATAGAGCCACCTTCAACTCAAGCAATGATAAGGAAAGCGGCCAACTCAACCCAACCCAGGAGCAGGCGGGAGCGAACCAGTGCTTTAGGCTTTACTGGGCTCTCAGATTAATTAGAAGACAAAACAAACATTTTATATATGGATAGTTATATGGTACTTATAAATGCCATTAAATATTAAGAAAATACTTATCAGTATATATATATATATGATATATATATATATATATATATATATATACACAGGGCTTTTTTGTGAAAAAAAAAGGTACCGGAACGCATATATTATAGAATGGCGAAATTAATAAAAATAGTATAGTTATACTATTTTTATTAATCGTACTTTCTGCAATAATATATACGGTCAGCAACTCTGGGTGAATTATAAAAAAGGTTCTGGGAGAACCCTAAATTTGCTGTACAACAGGTCTTTTAGACTCTTACATAAATTACCCCCGAGATGCTCAGCTTCGCAAATGTTTGCTACCCGCAATGTCCCGAGCTTCCCGGAGGTAACAAGACGTGCTCAACACAGTCTAATGCAAAGAATTAAAAAATCAACCAACCCGATCATCCAAGCTATCCATGAGTCCTGCCATTTATCCTCTAAGCTATGGACTTCTTGGTACGAAAACGTCTGTCTGTAGCTCCACTTAACTTCGACAGTGCAGTATTATTTCTAATCAACTGTATATATTTCTATCCTTAGTGTATGAACTGTCATTGTATTAATAATATTTGTCATATGGACTATAGTCTGCCAATAAACCTTTTTCATTAATTTATTAATAAACTGAACACTTCAGAAAAATTGTTCCGGAACGCCGTTCCGGCGCGTTCCGGCACAAAAAAGCCTATATATATATATATACTGAAAATGTATGTACTGATCACGCATGTTTTCTTTATGTGTAATGGTTTCAGCCGCCGACAGGAGGGTACAGACAAGACAGATGCCCTGGGTCTTGTAAGTCAGGGTACCCGGCAGGCCCCCGTAAAAGAAGAAAGAAGCGGGGTCCGATCCTTTAAATTTGTCCTGGTCCAAAATTTTTTTTGTCAATTTCTGTCGCCGAGCCTGTTAATGGTACCCTGGGTATAAATACAGAAATACTTAAGGGTAGTGTAGCATTAAAGTATATTTACCAGCATTTAGCTCTCTTCCGCACCGATGATGATGGGGTTGTTTAACGTTCTTCGTAACAACAAAAATCATACGAGGGGACCTACAGCTTTATTCGGGATTCGAACCACGGGTCTCTACATAACTTGGACGCAGAGAAGGGTCACCGATCACCGGTCACCGATTACCCAGACCCAACAGTGCTTAACTTAGCTGATCGACGGGACACGGCATTGTGACATAGCCACGATGACCAAATTCCTTATAGATGTCATTCATACAATTTTAATTTCTGAGGTCATTTCGGCTTTTCTGCTCTAATTAATTATTCATGCGTTAACGCCAATTTTTTATACGTATTATGACGTACTCAATACTTTTTACACTATTCCATTTATCCCTTTCACAACGTCGTTCAGATGGAAACACGTGTGTGTGTGTGTGTGTGTTGCGTCATTTCAACACGAAATCTAGCAACTGCTATTACTCTTTATTTACTTGCAGTACAATGGAGCGTGTTATTGGCTCCGGAAATAATTATTAAATGATCGTACACTGTTAAATTTTTATACTGCTTAATAATACAGGTAATTGTAGTAAATATGATACTTAAAAAAAAAAAAAGAAAAAAACAAGAAAGGAATGCAGGTTTTTAGTTTATTATTATATATTTCCAGTAAAAAAAATTACTTCCAACCTTTTAATAATTTTTTTATTGCACAAATCTTGACTGAATGAAAAATATTAAAATATTTCTTTTCCTCTGTAATTTTTAATCATATTTGTGTGGGTAACTATTTAATAATAATGATATATAATAATATAGCAGTATCTAAACAATGTAATTTGCATATAAAATGAATGCTGATATTATGCAATTTTTATTTACTTATTAATAAATACATTTCATATATTCTTAAGAAAGTATTTTCAATGAGAGAGAGATTTTGTGTGTGTGTATATATATATTATTTATTAACAAAGCATTTCAGAATTTTTTCCGGTCAATTGATTAATTTAAAAAAATGTTTTGACATTAAAAATTAGAATTTAATAATTATTTTAGTTTGTGTCAAATATTAAAAAAAGAAACTTCATATATTTTAAATGTAGAAATATATTTTTACAAAATTTTGTATTTGTTTTAATGATTTGTTTGTGTAATTTTGAAAGTTTTCAGTTAAATTTGTGAGTGCAAATCATTTTCAAACTTATTTGATTGAGAATTTTTACTAAGTCAGGATTTTAATCCTGACTTATTCAAGTAAACTTGAGTAAATAATAGAATATACAGGGTGGGTCGAAATTTTTTTAATTAAATGAAAAACGCCCGTTTTAATATTTCCTCGCAGAAAGTGAGAATAAATTTGTTATCACACTTCAAAGTGACACAGTTTCAACCTTCGCGCCTGCCCCATAAATTAATTTTTATAAACAAATTTTATTGTTCCATTTAAGTGGTTGGTTCACCCTGTATATACTTACTTACTTTAGGCTACTTTAGGCGAGTTTGAACGACGGTTCAGGATCGACCTGCGGTCGACTCCTCTGCAGTATCCCGTCTCATTTGTGGGATTTGGTGAAGGAGGGAATTGCTTTCCGATCTCCTCCTGCCCTCGTAGCCAGCCTGGTTAGGGATTTTGCGCAGGAATCTGTCCAGCTGGTTCTTGAAGTTATTCAGGTCGGTGTGCTGAAGGTTCCTCACTTCTTTTGGCAGGGCATTAAAAAGCTTTGGACCTCGTATTCCGAGGGTATTTTTCATTCTCGTTTTCATGGCCCCCTGTCCCACCTCACCTGGGACAGTACAAAATCTGACTCTTCTCTCATTCCATTTTGTTTCTCTTTCATTTCTAGGCTTAACCCTTTCAGCCCTGAATTTTTTGTCGTGTTAAGTTATGAATGAGTGTATTTGAAACGTTAGCAATTGGCATCTTCAGTCCTTAAAGGGTTAAGGACAAAACCCTCGAGTATTTTCCATATATATATATATATATATATACTGTGTGTATATACACACACACACAGTGTGTTCGAAAAGAAACACAACCCATTGGAGAATGTATATATCATTGTAACCTAACCTTTCTATTTCTGTTTCGGGTTGCGTTGCTTTTGACCACCATATATATATATATATATATATATATATATATATATATATATATATATATATATATAATTGTGTTCCATGTCTATACAGAATTGACCTCTGCCATAATAATACGTTCTTTCTATGAATATTGTAGATTATGTTAAAAAAGAATTATTATTTACATAAATTCAATTGTAACTGCCATAAAGAACCGAAAACAATCAGTAGTATGTATGTATGTATGTATGTATGTATGTATGTATGTGTATGGGGTAACGGAGTTACGCAACACTGAATACCGAACAGCAATGTTGGTTTTATTACCATGAAAGTTTGCAGCAAGAGAAAGGTCAGTACAGTGTCATTGAACCATTTCTATGTACCTTTATTTGAAACTACACCATGCATAGATTTTTTGAGACGGAATTATATAACGCGTCTGGCCTCAGACGCATTTTAAGAATGTAATATATCATGATAGGGCCTTGTAGAAAATAAAGGGATTTTTTTTTTAAGAGAATTGAAGGAGGGGCCGAAATACATTTCAGAGTAGTCGGAGGGACTGTTTTTATTTAAATTTTATTTCTTTGTGTCAATAAATTTCGTAATAGTTATATTTCATAATATATATATATATATATAAAACCTTTCTATTAAGCCTTAATGAGCTCAGCGTTGTGAATATTTGGGAAACAAAATATGCCGAAACACGCACAAACTCTCTCTCTCATATATAAGTTATATATATATACAGGGCGTCCCAAAAAAATGTATACACACTTTAAATAATTATAAAGGCAGTGTTTATTAAAATACATTTCATTTTCAAAATGTAATAGAATCTACAGACATTATTTAATTGTTTTGTCAACGCCTGTTTTCAAACTGACGTCCGTTCTGGTCCAGGCACTGCTGATAACGCGAAGCAATGGAATCGCAAACATCACGAAACATTTCGTTGGTATTTGTGTGCATTCTCGTTCAATGGCTGCTCTCAATTCAGCGACTGTTGCAGGTTTTATAGCGTAGACTTTGTCTTTTAAGTATCTCCATAAAAAAAAGTCTAGTGGTGTGAGGTCTGGTGAACGCGGAGGGTATTCTACGAAACCCCTTCGTCCAATCCACATCCACATCGTGCCAAGTACCACTCGCAATACTCCACTCTTCGGTCCGGATCATCATCATCATCTTCATTAATAGCATGGACTAATCTTGGAATGTAACTTTTCCATTGACAGCGCTTCAAAATGCGTTGGACAGACGATTCTGAAATTCCTACCTCACGACTCGCTTGCCGCACAGATTTTCTTGGACTTTGGTGATACGTTTCCAGTACTCTTTCTTGCTTTGTGGGGCTTGTCGATGTCCGTGGTCTTCCGGAACGCTTCTTGTGGACATTCTGAACAGTTCCATCGGCTTCAAACTTATCTCTAATTCGAGTGATGGTAAGTCGCGTTGGTGGATCTGTTTGAAACTCCCTCCTAAACTGTCTTTGCACTTCAACTGCGTTTTCACACTTCCAGTAGCATTTTAGAATGAATTTCCTTTGTTCAAAGCTTAGTCTGACTGCCATTATTAATTCTAATGGGTTTAACTTGGAAAGAAAGAAACATCAATTGAGCTATCAGCTGTTAAAGTGTGTATACATTTTTTTGGGACGCCCTGTGTATATATATATATATATATATATATATATATATATATATATATATATATATATATATATATATATATATATATAATATATATAATTATATATAAACAGCATGTATAGAAAGAGATAGAAAACAAAGGAAAATTCTCGAAGGATCGCAGAGCAATGAAACATGGACTACGAAGGGATAACAAATCTGAACTACATTAGCCTAAAAAAAAATTATCCTAGCCAACAAAGAGGACTTAAAACCATACCATTCCTTGGATAAAGTCACATACCTGAAAGGACTCGTGCAAGAAACAAGAGCAGACTTTACGTGCCTCACTGGAACACACCTAAAGAACTGCCAGACGAAATGTGAAAACTGCGAGTTTTGTATCGACAAAAAAGAAATACAAATTGACAACTATAACATACTTCGAGCCGAGAACAGTAAGGCGTAAAGGAGGATGTGCTATTTATACACAGTACACACGAAAGACATACGGCAGAAATGGCTATAAGTACTTCAAAGAACTACGTAGAATTAGTAGCAGCAAAAGTTGAAAAATTAAGTATGGTACTAATTGTAATATACAGACTTCCGAACACTAACTACAAAATTCTCAAATACCATTACGGAGGTCAGGAACCTAATGAAAACTTCAAGTTCCCCAGCTCCCAGTATTATTCTTTGCGGTGATTTTAATTTCCCATTTATGAAATGTAAACGGATAGGAAGAAATATACTGTACAGTATATATAAATCACGACAAGGGAGACGCATAAGAAAACCAAGAACGGGCAAAAATGCTGCTCGCTTTTCTGATGAATTTATGTAACACAATAAGTAACAGAAAATAATAGAAAAAACAACTGCCAAGATTTGGTATTCCCCAAAAATTATGAACCGTTTTTAGGGAAATGTTCCACAACATTTACGACGATGTATTTACATTGAGTTAATGACATTTCGTTGATAAATAATCTGTCGACAAACTTTGTTTCTCGTAGCAGTGGATAACCACTTCTCGGTAAGCGAAGTGGAAACACTGAGGCCGCTAGTTCGACTCCCGATGATGCTGGAAATACAGTATATTCCTGGAATTAGAGCAATGGGTCACATTAGTTGGCCTGAGCGCTGTGCCAATTTCTGGCCCTTCTCACTGATTTATAATTGACAATCTAATGGGGGTTAGGTTAGGTTAGGTTAGATTTGTTTAGGTTATCTGAGTGTCGGTGAAATTAACTGCGCGTACTCCCAGAAACCCGTTTTCCCTGTTTTGGACCCTTTACCATTATGAAAGTGTCTTTTTAGAGATTTCCCTTCCTCGGAAAGAAGACCATTAAAGGGCCTCTCTAGGTTTTCCTTGCTGCTGCAGTAGCGGGTTCGGCTATCACATTCAGAGGTATTACGATCTGAGAAAGAGGTGAAATAACCCCAGACATTATTGTTATTGCATGGGTTGTGGACTTACCCTCAGTTCGATGTATTTAAGTGAGACAACAATATTGTCTTCAGTGACAAATGCTCAATCTATGTTCCTTGACTTAACGTGCAATTATATATATATATATATATATATATATATATGCATATAACTGCAATGACCACGCAGTATATAAATGAATAGAAACGACATAAGTATTAAGGAACGTTTCTGCACACGAGGAGGAGAGATAACGAATAAATGAAAAATGAGGCGAACCGCCCGGGAATCGAACCCAGGGCCTTCCAATTGCCGGTTGGACGCGCTACCATTATGCTACGGACCTCAATTAATCACAAATCGAAATTCTCCCACATAGGGCAGAAACCAATGCCTGAGAGGGCACCCTCGCAAATCGTGAATATGTGCATATAACTGCAATGACCACGCAGTATATAAATGAATAGAAACGACATAAGTATTAAGGAACGTTTCTGCACACGAGGAGGAGAGATAACGAATAAATGAAAAATGAGGCGAACCGCCCGGGAATCGAACCCAGGGCCTTCCAATTGCCGGTTGGACGCGCTACCATTATTCGTTATCTCTCCTCCTCGTGTGCAGAAACGTTCCTTAATACTTATGTCGTTTCTATTCGTATATATATATATATATATATATATATATATACACACAAACGGAAGAAAATATAAAACAAAGCTAATAATATATAATTCATTGGGAATGGAAATCAGGCCTTCATACTCCCACCTTGGATTACAGGTAAACTGTAAGATCATAAGCTGAGATAATGACTCTTTTTATTATGAAATTAATTGGTAAAGGACGACTTCAAACAATGAACTGAGTGGTGATTCACGGTCAACTTCTCGAAACATGTCGACACACACACACACACACACACTCTCTCTCTCTCTCTCTCTCTCATTCTTCCCCTGTTTGATGAAACCAAGGAAATAAAATGAGATTATAAAAGTAGCTCAGAAGCGGAGAAAGAAACGTTAGAAAGAGAATGCATAGTTAACGCCCAGAACACGGAGGTACCCCAGATTGACTCGCCCCAACAGAGAGAGAGAGAGAATCTTTTCCCTTTTATCGATACAATTAAGAATGGTCCGCATGAACCTCCTTTACTACTGTAGATAATTATAGTCCTATTAAATATCATTATTTTCCTTTGCAAATTGCAAATCCAGCAGTGGTGAGCATTAGTGTGTGTGTGTATGTGTGTGTGACCTTGAAAGAGATGGATTAGTGTATGTAGTCAATGAATAATCAATTAAACCTATCTGCGATTACTACACTTGAATTAATAAAAGATGCAAACATAATTCAAAATGTGCGCGCGTGTGTGGAAAAACCGCTGCAGTTTCTCTTACTTCTTAATTAATGAATGCAAAACAGATTTTCGACACGAGATTAATTATTTTACGATGGGGGTGACTTTAAAGTTCTTCAAATCTCGCGTTTTCTTGAACATTACACACACACACACACACACACACACATTCTACTTATAACTGAAATGTTTCTGAATGTAGAAGTGACGTCATAATGTTAAAATATTCGTACGGGATTTGTTTCACGATTAAATTTTTTTTATGAAAGAAAACGATTTTTTTTATTAATTGATACGGTGACTAATCAATTTCTTTTAAAATATATGAATTTTATTCAGAATTTTAATTTAATTTTTTTTATATACGTATAACAAACAACCCTGAAGTTATAACTATTTCTTTTTTAAATTTTAAAGGTATTCTTTCGTTACTGATTTTAAATAATACATTTTTTATGTTCTGATATTTCATTACTTTAAATTAATAGGCTTTTGACTGAAAGTGGAAAGACAATTTTTTTTCAAATTATGAAATGAAAGAAATTTAATAAGAATGAAACTCGCACGAGGAGTTAATCCCAAAATATCGTTCATAGAGATAAAGTATTTGTAATTAAAAAGGTTTTGGTATTCTTAACAAATATCTACAATTATGGGGGAAAAGTTTGTCCGGAATACTTTAAAACCACCGGTCGAGGTTCGAGAGCGTTGCTGTTACTCATTCTGATAGTTTTGCGAACAATTCCATCATTCTGTGGGCTTCTAACGTCCTTCGCAACACCTAAGGTCATATGACAGAAGGGACCTACAGCTTTACGTGGGATCCGAACCACGGGTCGCTACATAGTCTGGACACGAAGGCCAATCTCCCATCCAATTACTCTCCAGACCCAATGTCGCTTAACTTCGCTGATCGAAGGGAAGCGGTGTTACGGCATTAGCAATGACGTAGCAATAATCTCTAAAAACTGGTGAATTTGTGAATACAAGTTGGTGTTAAGTGGGAAGTTCAAATTACATCACTTGGGGTAGTTTCGAAAATAAGGACTAGAAACAATTTCTTTTTCCCAAATACCAATGTTGTAATTTCGATAAAATCCGGTAGTTTGTTCTCAAGGAATGTAACAGTTTGGCGTGCTCTGTGAGCAGGGGTTCCATCTTGTTGGAAAGTATATCTTTCACCACTAATTCGTCGAATATCAGTTAGATAGAGTGAAAGATATACTTTCCAACAAGATGGAGCCCCTGCTCACAGAGCACGCCAAATTGTCACATTCCTTGAGAACGAAACACCGGATTTTATGTGGCCGGCGAGTAGCCCCGATCTTTCACCACTAGATTATGGTGTTTGGGAAACCCCGAAGTCCAAAGTTTACATCCCTGGTACCAATATAAGAGACATAGATCAACAACGCGAAAGAATTCTGCTCGGCTGGGAGAAGGTGTCTCAACGATATGTAAACGGGTGTATTGATCAGTGGCGTCCACGTTTGAAGGCCTGCGTTGAGCAGGAAAGGGGACATATCGAGAACTTCTCATTTAAGACGAACAACATCCTAAGGTAAGCATCTATGAAGTTTGGGAGCTCTAGTCCCCTTACTTTTTTTAATATGACAGTTTACCTCTAAGGGGTCACGTTTTTTTACCCATCCTGTATATATATATATATATATATATATATATATATATATATATATGAAGCACAGGTAGTAATTTCAATCAATTTGGTAATTCTGAAACAGAAAAACATGAAATAAAGGAGGAAATAATAAAGTAACAGAATTAATAGCAGAAAAACTATTATTACCGGCTATTATTTTATCATTTTTTACTCCACCTTCTACTTTCGAATTATCAGTAAACTGTTTTATGGGTTTGTGAGTGACAATGAAATAAAGTGAACCCACGTGAAATTCACATGCCTGAAGCCATACACACGCCGTGCGCATGCGCATCAATTATGACGCGAGTAAGTGTTATTTATTTATTGTTGACATCACGCACGTATTCGTTAATGCCCGATTAGGTTGCTATTGATTTAGGACACTGTTTATTGATAGATTAGGTTACGTTGGGTTGGAAAGACTCAATTTCTTGTAAAGAGATAGGTGGCATTCAATTTTGCGCTTGCGCAAACTCAGTCTTTTTCGAAGGCCTCAACAAAATCATCATACTTAAAGTCTCTCTCTCTCTCTCTCTTCTCTCTCTCTGTAATGATGCATGACAGCCGACAAATATCCAATTCAGTTTCTATAAAATAGAAAAAAGTGATTGCTTGACCGTGTACGGTAAAATCAGTTTTCGGTCAAGAAATTGCATGCATCGTTTTAATTCCATTCTCTTTGATCGCATAACAGATGAGCGTCGGGGCATTTCACACCCCTAAATTGTGGTGAAACATTTCTTTTCACGTCATTTGGAGGAGCTGCAGAAATGATAAACCTTTCTATCTGACCATTTGCAGCACGACAAGGTTCAAGGTAACTCAAACTGTTTTTCCGTTCACTCACAGCGTAGATTGTACCTTTTCAAGAATGGGGTGATGGGAGAAGGGGGGTCATGGAAAAAAACATGAAATGTTATGTTATTTTCGCTGAAATAATTTTTTTTCGCTTATTACAAGTTAAATCGGGCAATGAGTTTTTTTTTTTTCACCCAATAATTTTTTGGTTATAAATTCTGTGCAAAACGATTTGAACTTTTAAAATTCATAATTAATTTAATTCCATTCTCTTTTTAAATGTTTTATTATATATATATATATATATATATATATATATATGATGCAAATCCACAAGGAAAAAGAAAAATGATTCCAAGCCCTTTCGTGTATTCAGAAGTACACCTCGTCAGAGAATGAATACTTCTGAATATACGAAAGGCCTTGGAATAATTTTTCTTTTTCCTTGGGGGTTTACATCATTCATTCATTTCACGTTTTTAATTGTGAAATTCATCCCATATATATATATATATATATATATATATATATATATACACACACACACACATATATATATATATATATATATACACATATATATATATATACCAGGTGTCTCCCAAAAATGTTCCTATTTCTAAATAAATGTTCTAAGCTAAAAAAGAGAATCTAGACACAAAGACAAACGCAATAGGTACGTAAAACATACAAGTTTATTAACGTTACTTAAACAACATGTGAAGTGTAATGGCTATTTTTTCTAATACAATATTCAACATTACACAAATATTTGGCATAATTTTTGGAAATAGCTCAGCTGGGATGTTGATTACCTATGCATAGACTTCGGTCTTTAAGTCTTCAAGTGTCTTAGGCTTGGTAGGGAGTGCAGGGTCAGGTGAGTATGGGGGTCATTGCACTGGCTCATGAAGGGAGATTAGTCGGCCGAAAAATTGCTTCCTCAAAAGTTGCGAGTTTCACAAGCAGTGTGTGGAGGTGCTTCATCCTGCCGGCCGAAACCACTGCGAATCCGGGGTAATGCAGTAATAATGGGGTAATTTCTCTTACGGGACTAACTAATTAGTCGCGGTAAGTAGAAATCTTGTATCATCTGAGGATATGAATTTTGCGTTACTGTTACTGCTCTTTTACAGTTTCATTCTCAAAGAAGTAGAGAACTACTACACCATACAACCCAATAGTGACGCAAATGTTAAGTTCAGCAACACTACGTAGAAGTTCTACTGGAGCACCAGCATGACTTCCCCAGTAACGAAAGTTTTGCTCATTAATCACCCCAGACAGATGCAGAAATTAGGAAACGTTCTTGCTTTAAGTATGAAATGGTGAAAGGAAGGTTTTAATATACAATATTTATTACTTATTAAGTAATTACAGATTAGAAATGTATAGGTATAGGTCAAGGACGGATCTAGGCATTTCAGTAAAGGGGTGTCCAAAGAAAAAAGGGCACCACCTAAAATAAAAGGGCACATTACTAAAAAATTTTCTTAAAACAGACCACCAATGAGCGAGTGTAAAATTAATTGTATTGTTTTATTAGATGAGTCTCATTCAAATATGATCCAAAATAAAAATCTAATTTGGGTACAACAGTTATCACTCAAAAATTTTCAAACAATTACAAATGTCTTGCCAATTAAAAGAACTATCAGAATAAGATGAAGATAAAATAGTGATATGGCTGTACCAGTACTAAGGACACCTATGAAACCATTACAACTACAAATTTGGACGTACACTGTATACGGATAAATGAAAATGAAAGAAATGAAATGAAATGAAAAGGTTTATTGGCAGACTATATAGTCCATATGACAAGTATTATTAATACAATGACAGTTCATACACTAAGGATAGAAATATATACAATTGATTAAAAATAATACTGCACTGTCGAAGTTAAGTGGAGCTACAGACAGACGTTTTCGTACCAAGAAGTCCATAGCTTAGATGATAAATGGCAGGACTCATGGAGAGCTTGGATGATCGGGTTGGTTGAGTTTTTAATTGTTTGCATTAGACTGTGTTGAGCGCGTCTTGTTACCTCCGGGAAGCTCGGGACATTGCGGGTAGCAAACATTTGCGAAGCTGAGCATCTCGGGGTAATTTATGTAAGAGTCTAAAAGAACTGTTGTACAGCAAATTTAGGGTTCTGCCAGAACCTTTTTTATAATTCACCCAGAGTTGCTGTTCGTATATATTACTGCAGAAAGTTCGAAAGAGTGTATCTTTAGCTTCACTCGTACAGAATCGAAAGTTCCTTATGGTCATATTCGCTTTAGCACACAGGCTTCGAGATTGTTTTCTTATATCCGAGTTATCACTCAAGGAGCTGGTAATAGTTTGATCCAAATACTTAAACTCTTGTACTTCCTCAATTACTTCACCATTCACTTTAAACCTTATATCAGCTGGCTGATATAAGGTTTTAGGATGAAATTGCATAACCTTAGTTTTTGTAACATTAAAAAGAATATCATGTTTCTGCGAATACACTTCGCAGAAACATGATAAAGACTCAAATAGAATTTGAATAAAATAAAATAACCATCATCTATTTACAAAAACAAAATTTGTTTTCAGAGGCATACACATTATTCAAATAGGGCACTTGCACATGAAAAAAGGGCACTTGTAGGAAATTAAGGTGGGGTACAGACGTCGCCGACTCCCCCCCCCTTAGATCCGCCTTTGTAGGTATATGCAGAATAAGAACTCCAATCTGTTACCTTTCTGAAGAAGAAACCCCAATAATAAAATATGCATCCATTATAATACGCAAAGTGAAGAGACAATCTGATTTGAACTGTTTGATTTGAATGTGATACGCCGTGCAAGAGCCTGTATAGAGGTCGATGGTGGACATTTTCAACACCTCTTATAAACCTTACTATCGAATATACACATTATACAGTTGTTATAAAGTGCATATGTAATAAATATTACTTGTCCATGTTCACGGTATACCGTATACACACGCACACACACACACAGTATATATATTGTTTTTGTTTCCGCTCTGTGTAATATCGAAATAACTAATGTTTATAAGTTCAGCGATAAATTCTATCTTATACCAGTGTGTGTATTTAATACCACTGAATTCGCGATAATAAATTATTAAGTGAAAGCCGGTGGCATATAGCTTGCACAACGAAAAAACATCAAATTGAAACATAAATTTAAAACACTTCGAACGGAAAAACAGCTCCGAGATTGTACACTAGGCCTAAGAGGGAAAAGGGTCAGTGACATAAAACGAAGGTCGAGTTATCGAGAGAAATTTGAGAAGCGAAATGTGTAAATTGCGGGAAAGTCAGAAAATTGAATAAAGCCGGATTATGTGTAATGGAATGTGCCGCATATCAACTTTGCGATTGCAAAAATGAAGCAGACCAGACCTCGGGCTTAAACTGCATTCTGTGCAATACCTTTAAGCACTACGAATGCATGAACTTAGATAGAAAAGACAGGAAAATAGTAAATAGAGTAAATAACAAAATCATAGGCCTTTGTGGTTTCTTATGGGTCAAGTGCATGGAAAACAATAGAAAATTAGTACAGAGGGGAACACAAAATGTTGAAATAGAAGAATCAAGTACAGCAGTTTTACCGACAGAAAAACATGAAACAGAAAACGCCTGCACAACCGAGAAGGAAAAAGAAAACACACTAGAGGGAGGGGCGAAAGCAGCCTCAGATAAAGAGGTACTCACGACAGAAGAGGGAGATACGAAATACACGCCGAAGAAAACAACCCCAATGAGTAGGGAAGAAGTGGTAGCGAAGCAGAAGGAGGAAATCGAATCACATAAGACTCAGAGGGAATTTAAACGACGGGCCATATGCGAATATTATAAAATAGGTGCGTGCAAATATGGCTCAAACTGCATATACAATCACCCTACAAAATGCTTCTATATGATGAGGAATGGGAAGTGCAAGTACGGACCAAACTGCAACTTTTTTCACCCTCATATGTGCAGACAGTCAATTACTGAGAAAAAATGCCTGAACATAGAGTGCCCATATTTTCACATAAAGGGTACGCAAAGAGGAGAACGGGAAAGAACAGATCATATTCGACATAGAAGAAATAGCAAGAGTAATGAAACATATTTTTTAGAAGAAATGAGGATAATAAAAGCTCAGCTTGCCCTTCTAACAAGGAGAGACAGAACGCTGCAAACATATGCACCACAACATTACGCACATCACCCTCATATTCAACACCACCCACCAATAATACAACGACAACAGTGGTATCACGGGCCGCAACCCCAGTACTCCCAAATGCAGCGGTCCAACCAATAACACCAAACAGGAACCGACATCGACCAGGAAACGACCATCATTTAGGAAAATCGAACACGAAGATTAGAAACCCTGTAAATGTATTATACACAAATATACAAGGCCTCTATACGGACCATGCAGACTGCAAATTACAATACTTGCAAAATTTAGCTACGGAAACCAGCATAGATATCATATGCCTAACAGAAACACACTTACATAAGTGCGAAAAAGGCTGTGAAAACTGCATCGAGAATACTGAAATAGCATTGCTGGACTACAACCAGTGATGGGCAGTATCTAGATACATGTATCGCCGATACGTATCGATCGATACTTTTGTATCGGTATCGGTATCGCTTTAGCTACTTGACAAAAGTATCGATTTATCGGTATCGCTAAGGTCAATTTTCTTAAATGTATCGAAAAAAATCGATACTTCGATACATCGATACATTAATAAGAATTTTTAAATATTTAAATAGATGTTACAATATGACACTACTGAGTCATATTTATGAATATACATAAATAATAATATTATTAAATATTTATTTAATGACAGTACTACTCTACTGGTCACGTCACACAGTACGGCGCAACGTTTAAACACGTTTGTACTTGTGTTATTGAGATTAATTAACCATAATATAGAAAGAGCGTATAGCTAGAGAGTTTGAATTCGGAGGCATTGCGTCATTGTCAGCCACTTCTCAATGCAGTCACAGTAGGGTTCACTAAGCGGTTTGAAAAGTTTCTGTGCCTTGATGCGTCGCATGAGTGTAAAGCAGCAATACTGGCATCGTCTTCAAATCCTCTGTTCAAGTTAAAGTGGATGACAATAAAAGGCAAATTTAATACTAACATTGTCAAAAAGAGGGTTCAAGAAATGTTGGTTAATGCTATTAAGAGCCTCAGCTCTAATATAATAATATCGGATTATCGTTATCGGAGTTAAAAATTGGGGTTAACGGATTATCGTTATCGAAGTTAACTTTTTGGTTAACGGTGCCCACCACTGGCGAGCAGACCCCCCAGCAACAACTAAGTGATGCTGCATCTGACGGAAGTGCAGATGATTTCTTCTGATGAGTCTGCTTCCACTAATGTCTCTGCAACCCAAGATTTCACTGAGATGGAAGTTTTACAGTAGCTGGGTGACGGAAGTCATTCTCTCCAATCTCTGAGGCAGTACCCAGGAATTCTACGGGTCTTCCTGAAGTATAACACACCACTACCATCCTCTGCTCCTGTAGAACGGTTGTTTAGTTTGGCTGGTCACATTCACGCTCCAAAAAGGAATAGACTGTCTGACCAGATGTTTAGCCAGCTGGTATTTTTGAAGGGTAATAGTAATTACTTTTAATTGTTAGTGTAATATTTTCAGTCATTCATGTATCCGACAAAATTAAAACATACTTTCATTAAATAAAGCAATTGTTTTTATTTACATCCATAAAACCCATTAAAATGTCGTTGATTTTACTTACAGTGCGTACAAATTACTAGTATAAACAATAATATCTAATACCTACATATTAAATGAATAATTATAAAAATGTACCGGCGATACATGTATCGGCGATGCATGTATCGGTATCGGTATCGCTTAAGACATCTAGAAAGTATCGGCGTATCGGTATCGCCTAAGACGTTCTTCATGTATCGATGTATCGGTATCGCTTTGGCTAGACGAGGAGGAGGGTGTTGTATCTACGTGTAAAACACTTACACATGTGAAGTGAGGGTAAAGAAATCAAACAGCACAGTTGAAGTTATTATATTAGAAGTAAAAGAACTGAACCTAACCATTATGAACATCTACAGACCACCAAACACCACAAAAAGTGAATTCCAGTTTGCTACAAATGAAATAGAAAACATATTAAAATTACTTGAAACTCCAGCAACAAATATTCTAATTTTCGGAGATTTTAATTTTCCATTCATATCATGGAAGAAAAATGACGAAGTTATATGTGTTGAGAAGTTTCATGGCAACATTACTAAAGATGACAGAACCCAAGCAACAATGCTATTAGATATTATGGAACATTACGCCCTTACCCAGGAAATCGGTGAAGCCACGAGAAAGGAGAACGTTTTGAATTTAATCTGGACAAATAACAAGAAGATTAATAATAAATAAAAAAGTAACGCACACAAAGTTCTCCGACCATAACCTCATCGATATACAATTGAAGTTAGCACCCAGAGGTCCGAAAACGCATCCTAGAGAGGCAGATGGAATATTTGAAGGCTTAAACATAAATTCAAAGAAAGTACATTGGGAAAACGTAAATAAAGATTTAAAGGAGGCAAATTGGGAATTGCTACTACACGAGAAGACTCCACAAGAAATACTATGTATAATAGAGACGGAAAACAAACCTATAATACTGAAACATATTCCAGAGAGACAGGAAAGAAAACGTAGCAAGCTCGAAAGGAAAATCAGGACTTTATTCAGGCAACGAAGACAAACCGTAAAACATCTCCACAGATGCAAAACTGATGCAAAGAGACTCAAACTAGAGAGGAAACTTGGCGAAATAGAAATGGACCTAAAGCAAACATTCATATATAAGACAAACGAGGAGGAAAACAAGGTAGCAGAAAACATAAAAAATAACCCAAAATACTTCTACACTTTTGCGAAAAGAAAAATGCAGTGTAAGGAGAGTATTGGACCGTTGATAGACGGGGAGGCCGAATACACAAATGACCCGAAAGAAATAAGTGAACTGCTTAGGGAACAATTTAAATCTGTGTTTAGCACCCCTAAGTCCGAGATGGAAGTGGAAAACCCAGACGAGTTTTTCAACATTGATACAGATCAACCAAGAACAAATCCCGGCACAAACCTATTAATAGACTTCGAATTCACGGAAGATGTAATTACGGCCTTATCACAGATGCGAGACAATTCAGCGCCAGGGTCAGACACATGGAGTGCCACATTTCTGAAGAAATGCAAAGAGAGTATTGCAAAACCGCTATACTTACTATGGAAAAAATCACTCGACACAGGACAAATTCCACTCCCCTTAAAGAACGCGAACATTGCCCCCTTATTTAAAGGTGGTAACAGAGCAATGCCCTAAAATTATCGGCCAGTGGCTCTCATCTCACACCTTATAAAGTGTTTTGAACGCATAATTAGAGGCAAAACTACCTACTACCTACAAGAAAAAGACTTATACAACCCAAATCAACATGGCTTCAGGGCGGGTAGATCATGCCTGTCACAGCTACTAGACCACCAGGAGAAAATATCAGGAACATTGTGTCGAGGACAAAACATTGATGTAATATATACTGACTTTGCTAAAGCCTTCGATAAATGTAATCATGGAATCATAGCACACAAACTTAAGGATACAGGAATTACTGGAAAGCTAGGAACGTGGATATTTAATTTCTTGACGCAAAGAACGCAAAGAGTGGTGGTAAACGGAGTTAAATCGGAAGTCTCGGAAGTTGTGAGCTCTGTCCCACAAGGGACAGTATTAGCTCCCTTGCTGTTCATAATAATGATTGCAGATATTGATGGAGATATTAAGGACAGTATTGTATCATGCTTCGCAGATGACACAAAGATATGTAAAGAAATATTGAACGAAGATGACATAAGAAAACTACAAAACGACATTGAAACATTATTCCAGTGGGCAGAAGACAACAATATGAAGTTCAACGAAGAAAAATTCCAATTTCTAAGATATGGTAATAACAAAGAGCTACAGAAAAAAGGGTACAAAACTCCGCAAGCCAAACAGATAACACCAAATCCACAAGTCAGGGATCTTGGAGTAATAATGTCGTCGGAGGCAGAATTCAGAGAGCACTATAAAATCAAAATCACAACGGCTAGAAAAATAATGGGAATTGTCTGGAGGAGCTTCCGCAGCAGAAAAGCAAACATCATGCTCAAATTATGGAAGAGTCTAGTCCTACCAATAATTGAGTATTGCTCAGTACTCACAAGCATTGAAGCTATACAAAGGACTTTTACGTCTAAGATAGAGAAAACGGAAGGTGAAGACTACTGGTCTCGACTACAATCCCTGGAACTCTACTCTCTTAAAAGAAGGCGTGAGAGCGGTACACAATAATATACATACGGGAAATACTTGAGGGCTCTGTCCCTAACCTCAGAAATGAAGAGAAAAACTGGAATGAGAGAAGAGGCAGATTTTGTACGGTTCCAGCTGCGGTGGGACAAGGAGCCATGAAAACGAGGATGGAAAATACCCTCAGAATACGGGGCCCAAAGCTTTTCAATGTCCTTCCAAAAGAAGTGAGGAATCTCCAGCACACCGACCTGAATAACTTCAAGAATCAGCTAGACAGATTCTTGTGCAAAGTCCCTAACCAGCCATGCGTGGCTGGCTACGAGGGCAGGAGGAGATCAGAGAGCAATTCCCTCCTTCACCAAGTCCCGCAAATGAGGCGGGATGCTGCAGAGGGGTCGACCGCAGTCGATCCTGAACCGTCGTTCAAACTCAACAAAAGTAAGTAAGTAAAGTATATATATATATATATATATATATATATATATATATATATATATATATATATATATATATATATATAAAAGATTCTATTGAAGCATGAAAAGCCTGTGAAACTCACTTATTTTGGAAATTCGTTAAGAATCAAACGGGTGTCAAAAATTTCCTCCCCCTGACAATCGATGGGGTGTCTGGGAAGGATGAAATTGTAAGGCTGTGGAAAAACCACTACTCAAACATTCTTAATAGTATGAGTAGGGATAATCTTAAGATAGGCTACAGCGAAACGCCTGTGGGGACAAGGGAAATACTGTGATATCAGTTAAAGACTGGGTCGGCATCAGGTTTTTTTTTTTTTTTTTTTTTTTTCAGATTTACCGCCGATTCGTACCTAAAGAGACGGTACATATCTCGGCGAGGCAGTGAGTGGGTGATGTCACTGTGCTAGGGGCGGTAGACTAGGGGAATGAGTAAGGGTCAGTCGATGGATAATGGGTAGGAGGGGTACGGTTTCAGATACGATGGAGCAGATGGGAGTGAGTAAGGAAGAGGAGAACGGCTTCTGCTGAAAAGTGGGGGCCGTCGGCGAGTATAGATCGTAGGCAGTTGGGTATGGGGTTTTCGGCCGAGAGAGGGAAACACCTGCGACGGAGAGCGGCCAACTTTGAGCATTCCACCAGAAGGTGTAAGACAGTGATAGGGGTATGGCAGGTAGAGCAAAGCGGGGCTGGCGATTTCGCCATAAGGTGTCCGTGGGTGATGCGGGTGTGACCTATGCGGAGACGGGCTAGGATTACTTCTTTATGGCGGGACCGGTGGAATGAAGAAGCCCAGTGTCCTATGTGCGGTTTGATCGTGTGGAGTTTATTTTGTGTGGCCTGGTCCCATTCCCGCTGCCATATGGAGCGGAAGTGGGAGCGGAAAGCCGGGAAGAAGTCGGAGAAGGGGAGGGGTCGGGAGGAGGCCGGCAGCAAGCAGGCCGTCTTTGCTGTGCGGTCCGCCGCCTCGTTACCCTGGATGCCGACATGAGCCGGGACCCAACAGAATGCGATTGTCTTATGTTGGAAGATCGTTAAAAGTGGAAGGTCTGCTGGATGGTACAGACGAGCGGGTGAGGGGAGTTAAATCTTTCTAGGGAGAGAAGTGCACTTTGGGAATCCGAATAAATGACAAAAGAGCTGGCAGAGTGGGTGCGCACAATATCGAGGGCCTCCGTTATGGCGAAAAGTTCCGCCGAAAAAACGGAGGCCTCGCGGGGCAGGCCGACGCTCCGGGAGAGCGGCTGGGACAGAATCACCGCTGAGGAGGCCACACCAGCTTCCGAGCGGGAACCATCCGTGTAAATGGCGATTGCGTCCGGGTGTTGGGTTGCGTGTTCGCGGAAAAGTGACCTGTATATCATGGCGCTCGTGGTAGTCTTCGGTAGGGAACACAGATCTTTGCAGAACTTGATAGGGGTTAGGATCCAGGGGGGGTAGATGCTGAATGAAATGGGGATAACTGAGGGGGCGGGCATGTTGAAAAGATCAAGGAAAGAGCGGACCGCTTCAGTGAAGTGCCAGCTCCGTCCCTGAGGTGGTAGTTCTAAAACCGCCGTGCCCAGAAGCGAAGAAGGTAGCCTCTGTGCACGGAGGTATGTCCGCATGAGGAGTAGACCCCGTCGGAGGGCGAGAGGGAGATGATCACATTCCACTGGAGGCTGGGGAGGAGCGGAAAGCACCGGTGGCGAGGCGGAGGCCTCTATTAAGTACCGGGTCCAGGATACGGAGGCGGGCGTTGGAGGCTGAACCATAAACTGCGCTACCATAGTCCAGCTTCGACTGTACTATGGAAGTATAAAGGCGAAGAAGAGAGCGTCGATCTGCACCCCATGTGGTGTGAGAGAGGTGATCCAGGAGAGCGAGGGGGCGTCGAAGGGATTGCTTTAAGTGCTTGAGATGGGGAACCCAATTGAGCCGTCGGTCTAGGGTCATGCCCAGAAAACGCGTGGAGGGTACCACCTCAAGAGGACTGCCGTATAATGTAACAGAGGGTAGAGGAAGGGTTGTGGGTCTTCTTCTACTGAAGACCATACACTTGGACTTAGGGATGGAGAGGCGGAAACCCACCGACGTCGCCCACCTCTCCACCCGGTAGATGGCGAGCTGCATTTGCCGCTGAACGACAGACGGTTCTCGCCCTGCGAAGTAGATTGCAAGGTCATCCGCGTAGATGGAAGAGCGGATTGTGGGTGGAAGGCATTGTGAGACCGTGTTCATCACGACAGAGAAGCAGAGAACACTGAGGATGCTTCCCTGTGGGACCCCGTCCTCCTGCACAAAGGTGTCAGAGAGGACTGAGCCCACCCGGACTTTAAAGGTCCGAGAAGTAAGGAAGCCCCTGATGAAGGTAGGCATGGCTCCGACAAGGCCCAGATGTCGGAGCTGACCGAGGATCATTGCTCGACGGGTGGTGTCATAGGCCTTCTGGATGTCGAAGAAAACTGACAGTACGAACTGTCTATTGTCGAAGGCATCCTGTATGTCTCGGCTGAGAAGCAGGAGGGGATCAGTGGTGGAGCGGAATTGTCTGAAGCCGGACTGGGTAGACGGGAAGGAATTGGTACGTTCAAGGACGAACGATAATCGCGTAGCGACCATTTTTTCGAGGATCTTGCAGGCACAACATGTCAGGGCGATTGGTCTGTAGTTTGTGGGGTCCAGGGATCTTTGCCGGGCTTGGGGATAGGGATGACGTGGGCCTCCTTCCACCTAAAGGGGAAGGCACCCTCTATCCATATGCGATTGTATAAGTCTAGCAGGAAAATTTGTAAGGTAGAGTGGAGGTGTTGGATCATGCCGTACGGAATACCGTCCGGGGGGCAAGGGGATCGCCGAGAGGCCAGTGCCGTCTGTAGTTCACGCATGGTAAACAATCGGTTGTAGGTGCTGTCTATGGACGGTGGGGAGGGGCTATCGTCAGGGGCGGGTACGGGATTGGCTGCAGAGGAAGAAACGGCGGCGAAGGTAGAAGCAAGGTGGTCTGCCACCGACTTGGGCTCACATAGGAGTCCGTCGTTTGTCCGGAGGACCGGGGGTCGGGAGGGGACATGTCGCCTCTCGACGCCCCGCACCTTCTTCCAGATGGTAGCCGAAGGTGTGTTGACGGTAATGCCGGACACAAAGGCACGCCAAGAGGCTCGGCGCGCTGTCTTCATTGTGCGGCGGGCGATGGCCCTGACCCGCTGCATTTCCGTGCGATGGATGGGGAGTCGCGTCCGGTAAAAGCGCCGAGTTGCCTTCTTCTTGGCGCGCACGGCCTCCGCGCACTCCGGGGTCCACCAAGGAACCCGTCGGGCGCGGGGGTAGGCGGAGGATTGTGGTACGCTTGTGCTTGCGGCCGTTAGAACGACGGACTCGAAGTATGCGACGCACCCGTCGATGGATGGGAAGTGGGCAGTTGTAAGGGTGGTATATGTGTTGTCGCGGAAGCGGGCCCAATTCGCGTGGTGGTAACCCACCTTACCGGTACCCGTACGGTCTGGTCGGGTCGATTGAGGGTGAGTAGAATGGGGAGATGGTCACTGCCATAGTCCTCTCGGAGGACTTGCCACGTGAAGTCTAGGAGGGCATCAGTTGATACGAGGGACAGGTCTATACAGGATGGAGTGCAGGTGGTGGCATGGTAGAATGTGGAGAGCCATCGTTGAGGCACTCGAAGGAGAGCTCGGTCATGACGGATATCAGGGTTGGGGCCATATAGGTGGGTGTGTGTCGCCCCACAAGGGGTGACGACTATTGAAATCGCCCAGTAGTAGGAAGGGCCTGGGGAGTTGTTCCACGACTTCCACCAGGTCGTCGCGGGAGACTTGAGCGTGGGGGGGAAGGTAGATTGAACAAATGGTGTACTGTCTATCCAGGGAGAGCCGGACGGCAGTCACCTGTAGCGGGGACCGGATGGAGAGATTGTAGAAGGGGACTGCGTGGTGGACGAGGATGGCAGCTCCCCTTCGAGTGCAGGTAGGAGGCGGGGTGGCGACGCAGAAATAACCAGTGGGGCAGGGCATGGACCTGGTCCCCAGGATTAGCTCCTGGAGACACACACACACCGGACGGGAAGTGGCAATCAAGGAGTTAAGGCCTTCATTGTTTGCAAAGATTCCTCGACAGTTCCAGTGGACTATCGTGGTTTTCGGGGGATCCATTAGTTGATGAAGGGGGATGGGTAAAGGTGTAGGCGCTAGGAGGTTGGAGTGTGAAGGGGGATCTGGAGTTCGCGAAACTGAAGGCTGGGTCGGGAGCATGGCTGGCTATCTACCGTTCACCAGGGAAGGAATCGGTCGGCCTGTCGAACCCTGCGGAGGTTGCGGGGTCGAGTCGGCCGAGCGAGACCGGAGGCGTGGATCACGGCAGGCAGAGGAACATCGTGGGCTGAGCGGGTCGGAAGTGCCTTGTCGGGCTTCTATGGTCGGGCCAGGGGGGGGCAGGTTAACCCAAAAGGGGCGCTACCCCGCCTGTCCGGGGTCTCACGGCGGACCCTAGGTGGTGACAGGGGGTACCAAAAAGACCGGGCGGGTGGGAGGGAGGGCGTACTCAGGGTAGCTGATAAGGGGGGGGGGGGATGTTGGGGGGGTAGGTACGATGGGGGTGGAAGGAGGTGAACCAGAGTGGTCTCGTGGAGGGGTGGAGAAAATGGCACCAGAGGCAAGGGCAGATCCAGGAGACTCATGGGCGTGGGCGCAGCCGAGCTTCCCTCGGTCACACCGTGCAGCGCGCCAGAGCCGCATCCACTGGATCCACTGGGCTGGGTCTCGTCGTACAGGGCGGGTCGTGGATTTCGGCCACTATTGTCAGAGTCTGTGGGGGTAGAACGGTGGGACTTCTACGATGGGGAGAGATGGACATAGTGGGCGTGGTGGGCGGTGTAAGGGTCCGAGCCGTCTTCTTGGTCTTAGGGGAAGAGGGAGAGAGACGTTGGGAGGCCGGAGGGTCTGGTGACACGCTCCGGCGTCTCCGCCTCGACGGCTTGCTCCGGGCGGCAGGTTCGGGCGTGTACAGGGAGTACTGGGAAGGCAGGGTTTGAGGTGGCTGGGACCTGGAAACCCTGGTCCCAGACTCCTGGGGGATTCGTGGCAGGTGAGGTGAGGGAAGAAGAGGAACGGTGGGGGGACAGGGGACCGTCGGGTCCTGCGAGGATTTGCTATGTGGGGAACAGGAAGCAGTGGCTGGGGGGGGTTTCGGCGGCAGGCCAGGGCGGCGTGCCGAGATGATAGAGCCGAGAGCAGCGGCATAGGACACCCCCGGCCTCACCTCCCGACTCCGCACCCTGTCGCGTGCCTCACGGGGGCTAAGGAAGTCCGTCACCTGTAGGCTCGGACCTCCTTCTCGAACCTGAAGAAAAGGCATTCTCGGGATGAAGAGGGATGTGCGCCTTCACAGTTCGAGCATTTGGGTGTGTTGGGGCACCTGTCAGGGTGGGCGAGTCGTCCACAGTGAACACATAATGGATGCGGCTGTCGACAAGCGGAGCTGACGTGTCCGAATTTATTGCATTTGAAGCAACGGGTCGGGTCTGGGACGTATGGGCGGATAGAAAACTCGCATGAGGCGCGGTCTCCCATACCCCATACAATACGGCCAGGGGGGATTAGTGAGTTAAAAGTAAGGAGCAGACGTGGGGTGGGGGAGGGGGTGCCTCCCTGTCGGGATGTGAAACGATAGATCTTAGTAACTCCTTGGGGTGCGAGATCCTCCAGGAGCTCGTTCACTGCGACCGACAGTAGGCGGGTGGCGTAAATAGTGCCCTGACTCTGGTTCAGGCGAGGGTGTGGGGAAACGGACACCGAGCATCCAAGGACCTCAGTGATGGAGAGTAGGGCTTTCGTCTCTGCGGCTGAGCGTGATTTTACGAGGAGGGAGCCATCCCTCTGTGGGCGTACGTCATAGCGGCTGGAGTTGCTGTGGGTTCGGATCGCCTGGAACGTCCGTTCAGAGTTGTTCGGGAGGGACCCAGATGTAGGCCGAATCACCAGGAATTTGTGGATACTTGGAAGGGAGAGGGAGGCTGTAGAGTCGAAATGTACTGGAATATTCAACGGTCGGTAGGACGGCCGTGAATGCCGGCTCCCCCGTCCGCCGCGAGGCTCTCTCCGCGGGGAGGTGGGCTGGCGGCGGGTGAGGGGGGCATATGGGGAGAGCAAGAAGCCGGGTTGTGGGGGCAAGTCCTCGGTGGAACTTGACTTGCCCGAAGGTGGCTGAAGTGGGCTGGGGCGAGGCCCCTGCTCTAGAGAGTGTAGGTCCAAGGGCGTATCGAGGGACGGACTGGGGTCGGCAACGGAAAAGGAGAGTGCAAGCGTTCCGCTTCCACAGGGGGGTCAACCCCATTAGGTTGCGGTCTTCCAGTGGTAAAGGACTCGAGGGCCTGGTTGCCCACCACCCGAGTGTTGAGAGAAGAGTAGTCCGGGAATGAGAAGCAGTAGTCGTAAGCCGGGGGGGAGAAGTGTCCATAGCTAAACAAAAAAGAACTTCATCCCCCGCGCGCATCCAGCCACCACCGACTCCAACAAGGGAAAGGCGAAGTGTGGGCACACTTGGTCCCACCGCCGATGGATGTCACGCAGGGGGAGATACACCCGCACCCAGTCCCTGTGCCTGAAAGGCGGCCACTCTCATCCAACGCGCGGTGAAAAGTGGCAGGGACAGGGTTTGGGTTTGGTTGGAAAGCGACAAGGGTGCAGGGCAACCACCTCCCACACCCAAGGGCCAAGGAAAGGGTCAAAATCAAGGTCCAAAGAACAACGCCAAAAAAAAACAGGGAGAAGCCAGAAAGAATGGGTTAAAGGAGAAAGAAAGAAAAAGAAGCAGGAGATCAGCCGGGTCCCCAAACGGGCCCAATGGTCCACGAGGACAGAGAAAGCCCTTACACCGAAGAAAGGTGTATTCCCACATTCGCCACATTCCAGAGCTTCTGGAAACTACTAGAGAAACTCTTGTCACACCAATTAAATGATTACTTATGGACACAGTGGCGAAACTAGGTTGTTGTGGGCCCTGGTGCAAAATATTCACGTGGGCCCCCCTATAATAAAAACCACGTCACAATGCGTGTTGATAAATATTTACAAAACTTTAGACAATATATCTACTCACCGTTTATTTAAAGTCAACTTTTCTGGTTTTCATTTCAGCAAAAGTGGTCACCATTTCCTCTAAATTTAATTCTCCTGCAATTTTATTTTCAGTTGAAACTATCTCTCTATTTTTAACATTGCAACAATGATATTTACTTTTTTATAGTTATTCTTATTAGCTAATCTTTAGATTTGTATTTGCTTTATAAGTACAATTTTTATATATTAAATAAATATATGATAGGCCCCCAAGGCTGTGGGCCTCGGTGCATTGCACCGCCTGCACCCTCGGTAGTTTCGCCACTGTATGGACATCTCCTAATCAGTTTGGTTTTAAAAGGTCCCACTCTAATGATCTGTGTATCTACGTATTGAAGGAAATTATATTTAAACACACTGACATTATTAATTCAACTATTTATAGCTGTTTCCTTGATATAAGTAAGGCATATGATAGAGTAAACCACAATATTTTATTTAAAAACTAGAACGCAGGAAAGTTGCTATGTACATATTAAATTTATTGAAATTCTGGTATTACCACCAATCTTTTACCTTAGGTAGGGGCAGTGTACTATCCAAATGTTTTGGTTCCTCTCTCCTCTGCTGTTTAATGTACAGTATATATTGATGGATTAATTGTTTCACTTAATGAGGCAACAGTTGGATGTTTTATAGACAGCACAATGATAAATAATTTAGTTTATACCGATGATATGATGTTAATAAGTCCCTCTGTTAAAGGTCTGGATCAGCTGCTAAAAGTCTCCGAATTATATTAGAAACATGATACAAAAACTAAGGTTATGCAATTCCATCCTAAAAACTGTAATCAGCCAGCTGATATTAGGTTTAAAATGAGAGGTAAAGTAATTGAGGACGTACAAAAATTTAAATATTTGGGTCAAACTATCACCACCTCCTTGAGTGATGACTCAGATATAAGAAAACAATCTCGAAGCCTTTGTGTTGAAGCGAATATGACTATAAGGAACTTCCGGTTCTGTACGACTGAAGCTAAAGACATTCTCTTTCGTACTTTCTGCAGTAATATATAGGACAGCAACTCGGGGTGAATTAAAAAAAAAAAGGTTCTGACAGAACCCTAAAGTTGCTGTACAACGGATCTTTTAGACTCGTACATAAATTAGCCCCGAGATGCTTAGCTTCGCAAATGTTTGCTACCCGCAATGTCGCGAGCTTTCTGGAGGTAACGAGACATACTCAATACAGTCTAATGGAAAGAACTAAAAAATCAATCAGCCCGATTATCCAAGCTATTCATCAGTCCTGCCGTATGTCTTCTAATCTATGGAATTCATATACGAAAACGTCTGTTTGTAGTTCCAGTTAACTTCGACATTACTGTATTATTTCTCATTAATTGTATATATTTCTATCCTTAGTATGTGAATTGCATTGTACTCTATTGTCAGTTCGTATTATTAATATTTGTCGTATGGAATATGGTCTGCCAATAAACTTTTTAATTTCATTTAATTTTCATATATATGAGTATATATATATATATATATATATATATATATATATATATATATATATATATATATATATATATATATCCCACCGAAGTATAGTGGTTAGCGCCCTCACCTTGTATTCAAAAGGTTGAGCTCGAGCTCTGGTGGGAAATTTTTTTCCATCATGAAAAATCGTGCGGATTCACGCATGTTTTTCCACACACACTCACACACATATATATATGGGTGGTGTGACACACACACACATACATATATATGATGGCTGAGGTCAACCACGCATTTGTATTTAAAATACAATAATTTTCTGTATTTGTATTAATATTTGAGAATCTCGAAGGGTGTGTATTTGTATTTGATCGTATGATTCGTATTTGATATAGTATTATTATATGATAATAATGATGACGATAATAATAATAATAATGATAACGATAAGTTTTATTGGGAGGATATAAATCCCATAAAATGGCACAATATTGTTGAAAGTAATAAACGCTATAAGATAAATCAACTAATAATAAATTTTAAAAACCCTAAAAATTATGACTAAAAGAAAAAAAATGAGACACGAATTCAAACCAGTAATAATAAAACCTACTCATTAACACTACAAAAACAATTTAAAAAAATGTAAATAAAAATAAAAAGTACGCGTAGTGGCAGTAGTGACAATCATTATACAGTTATAATGATAATATCATAATGACAATATATATATATATATATATATATATATATATATATATATATATATATATATATATATATATACATATACATATATATAACACAACATGAAATTAAAAAAGCATTTCGCCAAAGGGGTTTAAAGAAGTTGTTTTTCAACATGTCTTGAACAGCAGGAGTGCAAACATATGTTGGCACCATTAAAATGCATTTTCCAAATAAAATCGACCTAAAAATTTATCTTATGATTTTATATTAATATAAACAGATATATAAATAAATTTATTGACTTCAAGGTCTGACTCGGAAAAATGTTTGCCTAGAAACAAAATATTCTTCCCCGAGTGCGAGGTGGGGTCGGGGGGTTAACGCGTAAAATGCCTCTGGACGCGAAAACGTTATGCGTTTCTTCGGTTAAATGTATGACAGGTTACATTAATATCGACTCGTCGTAGTGTAGTCCCTAGCGTCCGCGTCTTCTATTCGAAAGGTGATGAATCGAACCTTGGTGGTGGCAACTTTTGCATTATGGCAAAATTGTGCGTGTTCATGCATGATATTCCACATATATATATATCTCAGAGCCAGGGGATTATCACCCATATATCACAACTTGAAAAGACGAAAATTAAATCTTGTTCACAAAAGATCTTTGATGATGAGCGAAAATTTTTGCAAGACTTTGATTTTTGTTTGCAAACTTTGAGTGAAGTTCAAACAAACGTGATTTTTCACGAACAAAGCAATTTTTTAAGAATTTTAATTTAAAAAATTAAAATTAGGATTTTTTCTCGATAAAAATAAAAAAACTTTATTGCAATATTAGATATATTAATGTTTCTCGTATACCCTTTGGTATACCCAGCTGATGGGTATTGCGAGGGTTCCATCATGGGTACTATCGAAACACCACTTCCCGTCAACCAACGAAATCTAGCGATGTTGGGTCTGGATTGTAATTGTATGGGTGACCGCCCTACGCGTCCGGATGATGGAGCGACCCGTGGTTCAGATCCCACGTAAAGCTGTAGGTCCCCGCCGTCACACGACCTTTGACGGTGCGAAAGAGGTTAACTCCCTCCCCTCTGAAAAATACTCTCACTGATTAAAATTACTTCATAATAAAAAGTAAAATGGACCCATTTTTTAAATTACTTTTCATCTCTTAATATACTGTATCGTAAAACATATATATATACAGGGTGTCCCGTAAGTTTGGTCTCATAGAAAACTTTATTTTAAATTAAATTTACAAAAATAATACATTAGAATTGAAGCAAATGTTCAAATTTATGTCTTGTAACTTTTTTTTTTGTTGCAGGTAGAATAACGCACTGGCTAATATGGAAGCGAGTTACTCTCCTCAAGAAAAGGCCTCCGGAGGCCTTATATATATATATATATATATATATATTATATATATAAGTTCATATTCTTTTTACCTATAATAAAACTGTAAATAATATACTATTTGAATGTAAATATTATAC